>SJYX01012594.1:28444-72060 GCA_006410675.1 Oreotragus oreotragus | reverse complement strand
GTCCCATCACTTCCTGACAAATAGATGGGGAAACAGTGGAAACAGTGGCTGACTTTATTTTTCTGGGCTCCAAAATCACTGCAGATGGTGATTGCAGCAATGAAATTAAAAGATGCTTACTCCTTGGAAGGAAAGCTATGACCAACCTAGACAGCATATTAAAAGCAGAGACATTACTTTGCCAACAAAGATCCATCTAGTCAAGGTTTTTCAAGTGGTCACTATGGATGTGAGAGTTGGACTATAAAGAAAGGTGAGTGCAGAAGAATTGATGCTTTTGAACTGTGGTGTTGGAGAGGACTCTTGAGAGTCCCTTGGACTGGAAGGAGATCCAACCAGTCCATCCTAAAGAGATCAGTCCTGGGTATTCATTGGAAGGACTGACGTTGAAGGTGAAACTCCAATACTTTGGCCACCTCATGCGAAGAGCTAACTCATTTGAAAAGACCCTGATGCTGGGAACGATTGAGGGTGGGAGGAGAAGGGGACGACAGAGGATGAGATGGTTGGATGGCATCACCAACTCGATGGACATGGGTTTGGGTAGACTCCAGGAGTTGGTGATGGACAGGGAGGCCTGGCGTGATGTGGTTCATGGGGTCACAAAGAGTCGGACACAACTGAGCGACTGAAGTGAACTGAACATCCTATCAATGTGTACTAAAACTGAGTTATAAACAATATTTTCCTTTGCATTTTCATGTCCCAGTTTTTTTTTAAATTATATAAAGGTAAATTAGTTGAAATGACATGTTTCAGAAAACTACAGAATCCACACTTCTTTTTCTTAAAAAAGGGAACTACATGGTAAATAAACCACAGCACTCATGATGTATAATTACCCAAAATATCCATAATAGTAGACTCATTTTGTAGTAGCCAACATTTTGAAGTTAATCAGAAGAGCAGTGATAACAGTTTAGAACAAATGATTTAAAAATCACATTGTTCTGAGACGATCAGCTATAAATTAAAGAATGAGAAAGGGAAAGGGTAAAATGCAGAAAGTCTCACTCTAGTTTACTAATTATATGGCTTCTATCTCTCTGCTAAGAAAGTATTTCTGATTTCTGAATATATAATGACCTAAATTTTGCCCTTTGGAACTTTAACAAGATGAATTTCCTATCTTTCAATCAAAACAAAGGTATAAACATTTTATGAACAGGGCCTCAGTAAATGGTAAAATTAACAAATCAATATTTAGTCTCAGACAAGGCATGCTTTTCAGCTCTATCTTAATATACTAGAAATTTTGACTTTGCTCTGTGAATCTATGTTAAGGTGTCAGTTTTATGTTGGTGACTTCAAAAAGCTAGACAGAACCACACAAACTTCATTTTACAGGTATGTAATAACTATTTACATTATGAACACTAATTATATTTACAGTCTTGACATCCTACTAGTTGTAAACAACTTAAGGAACAAATTGTGAAAGAACATTTAAAGCATACGTGCTGATTTTTTTCCCTCATGGGAGATAATCTCTTGCTCTAACTCTAGAATAGCAAGTTTGCCTTCTAGGCAGTTAAGACACGACAGCTGGCAAATGTCAGGCTCAGGCTTCCAATCCTAAGCAGGAAAGTGGACTGTGACATCATCTCCCATTTCAAAAGAAATGATGCCAAAGTTCAGCGAGTCTGAGACTGTGAGGCGGGTTGGGGTGGTGCTCAAGTTCACACGTGGGCTCTGGAATGAGGCAGGACACATTCTCAGTCCCTTGAACATGAACTCCCCTGAGTACGTTTCCTCATCTATCTGGACAAATAACCAGGATACACTTCAAAGAAATGCTGTTAGAATCAAGAATAAAGAGGTTGGTACGAAGTTAACAACTTGATACTACTGTCACGTTCTCTTACCTTTCTCTATTTTTTCTTTATTCCACAGCATTTCTCATCTTTTTTATATAAATTAAATTTTACAAGAAAGTACAACAGAGTCAACACGCCCATCCGAGTTTATGTATCATCGCTGCACCTGTTGTGAGCGGCTCAGTCTATCCACTGTGCTGCTGATCTAGCATCAGGTTGTCTCTTTTTGACAATGTCAGTGGCTCCTGACCCTTTATTGCCGTTATGTGGTCATTTTGTGTCCTTGTGGTATTGAACAAAGGGTAGGATGCTGCAGTATGACCCCCAGGAGAATACAGTCGATTTCTTAAAGGGTTTATGAATGAAACCCGTCCAAAGTTCTTTTAAAACTGATATGAAGGGAGGATGTTTTAAAACACAACATTTAGGGGATATATCTCTTCATTCTCACTCAGAATGCTATCCTTTACCTCAATGAAAACCACATAAAAATAACCAAAAAACTCACCTAAACAAACAAACAAAAAAAACTCACCTAAAAGGTCTACCTTAGAAAAATATATTATGATTTCTCTAAAAACATATATATATATCAGTTTTTAATGATATTTACTCCATTAATATAATTATTGCCTATTAATATTACAGTGAAAATAAGAACATACTATTTACAAATATTGATTTATATATATATATATATGAACATTTAAACTGGAATATCAAAAATAAAAGTATACATACAAAGCAAATGCACAGGTATAGAATATGTGTGTGACTCTAAAATTATAAATAATCCAGAAATAATCTTAATGCCATTCTTTGTACTTTCAAGAAAATACTACTATTATTGTTAAAACAGATTTTAAATATACAGAGTATTGCAAAACCTGAAAGAATTCCTTTGGTGGGGGCAGGGAGTATATTCCCCATTCATACTCTGTAATATTTTTTTTAAATGAGAAATGTTTTAATATTTTTTCTAAATAAAACAATATTAATCTAATATGGCTTTGATATGCATTTAAGACATTTGGTTAAAGGAAAGAGTCTGATAAACCTTAGACTGGAATGCTAAGTAAAACTGAGGGTGTGTGTTGGCCAAGGCACTACTGGCATTACGTTGTAGAGCCGATCAATAGATATTAGCTTTAAAAAGAGATTTAGAAAGAAGCGGCAGCATATTTTTGAAATGACAGGGTGAAGGTTTAAATTGTCTCAATCAAGGCTCAATTTTTTCTTCCCAGTTTTTCCAGCTGTTCTCTTCCAGTTAAGACTCTTCATTTCAAATAAATTTAATTAGTTCCAATTGATCATAGCCAACACTTACACAGCTTTATCCATGCTTCTTTACTTTTATACGGCAAACACTAACAAAGACTGCCAAGCTCAGATCAAGGGTCGCAAGACAATCTTCATACCTCATTCGCTCTCACCCAGAAGGAAAATTTCAGCTTTGAAATTCTGCGTATAGCAAATGCACTAAATTATACCGCATATTTGAATTGTCATCTTGGTCAGCTGTTGAATTCAGTTAATTGGAGAATTCAGCCTCAGATTACCAAAAAAAATAAAATTAATACAGCCACGCATATTAGCCTAGCTACAGCAGTCAAATAAGATTTCATTCAAAACATAGGCAAATATCTGTCACGATATAATTTCTATTTTATTTTATGAGGTGATATTACAGGAGCAATTCCTTTTAAATAATTAGGGGAAAAATCAGGGTTTTCAGGGTGAATAGCTGAATTGGCCAGTTTTCCCTTTTGCAGTACCTCTTGTGCTCTACAATGCTGGTTGGCCTAAAATAAGATTATTCTGCTTGAAACAGGTTTCTCTCAAATGCACCTACCATATTTTTCATAATGCAATTTATATAGGATTCTAGTCAATAAAAAGAAATATGGTTTTCTTCTAAACCCTCACAAAAATCTATACCACATCTTAATCAAGTCACACAATCTAAAGGCAACGTGAGCGATCCGCAGGCTGCAGTGTGCTGGTTGCTCTGACCACATGTTAAGGAAGTCTTTTTCAGTTATTTAAATTCTTCGGATCCGGAGCATTCTTGCCTGAGTACTCGTGGCAGGAAATGAGTAAATCATTTGATAAAGCCATGCATCACATGCATTTAACTGAACTTCTTACAGATTAAAATATAGTTTATGTAGCATTAATTGACGGAGAAGGCAATGGCAACCCACTCCAGTACTCTTGCCTGGAAAACCCCATGGGCAGAGGAGCCTGGTGGGCTGCAGTCCGTGGAGTTGCTACAAGTCAGACATGACTGAGCAACTTCACTTTCGCTTTTCACTTTCCTGCATTGGAGAAGGCAATGGCAACCCACTCCAGTGTTCTTGCCTGGAGAATCCCAGGACGGGGGAGCCTGGTCGGCTGCCGTCTATGGGGTCACACAGAGTCGGGCACAACTGAAGCGACTTAGCAGCAGCAGCAGCAGCAGCATTAATTGACTCTCCAACCTAGATTTTCACTTTTAAGCCTCCTGGTTTTTTTTAACAGCAAAGTAAACACAGAGTCACGTGCCCTAACTCTGACTCGTGACTGCAGCAGAGCATAGTTCATAATTTCAATGTACTGATTTAATAATGGTTACTTGAGTGCTCAAAAATTCAGCTTTTCTTCTGGAATGGAAAGTGAGATCTTCTACTATTGCAAAGGTAACTTCTACTATTTAAACCATAACTTTTTGCAGACAAGAAAACCTTTAAAATTTGAGGTAATAAAACATCTATAATGTTATTTTTCTAAAAGCAGTAAAAACTGAATAGAGCAAGAGGGGGGGTTCATGTTTGGGAGTTCGTGTAAAAAAATAAATAAATACAAAAAAAAAATAAATAAAATAAAATAAAATAAAAAAATAAAAAATAAAAATATAAATAAACAAATGAGTCCTCTGGGAGTCCCTCACTTTTGTAATAGTTCATAATAAAAAGTATCTTTGATTGTGAAAGTTGGAAACAGATTTTATTATATGGATGATCCCACCATAGAGCAGTCTTTTATAGGTGATGCTCCTTGACCAGAGAATTATTCTTGATTATTGAGAGCATGCCATTCATAAACACTGAATCCCGCAGAAGCCAAAGATTTCTGAGAGTGGCTATAAATATACCCAGATAACAGAAAGATGTTCTGATTCATGACGGGTAATAAAGAGACACCAATAAAGTCACTGCATATTTTGAGAAGATATCTTCAAGCACGCACATTATTTTCAAAGTCAATAAAAGACCTATTATAAATTATAATTTATAAACTAAATAAGAATTCTTTATGTCATACCTGTAGCATGAGCTACTGAAATAAGTTCCGATACCAAATTCTACCTCAAAGTAGAATTTATTAACTCAAATCATTGTGGAATGCTGTAATGGCCATTTCTCAGGCACTAACCTAATGACAACTACCTTTGAGTTTTATAAGGTTAACAAAGAACAGAACGTAGCTTCAGGGTGGAATTTATGAAGTGGTAATGAACACATTAAGATGGCCATTTCAGTCTGTAAAGAAAGGTTAAGTTTAGATGTCACTGTTTTGAAAGCTGTGATGCCCCTTAGCACATACTAGAAAAGAGATTAATAGGCAGGTCGGAGGTTTCCTTCTAGAGACTCTGAGACACAGCTGAACTGATAACACTTTAAAAAGAGACTAGAAATCGATCCATGTACACATATAGACTCACAGAGTGCACTCACCATATGTTCATTTCAATTATCTTACAATTCCAAACAGCTTTCCCTGAAGCACAGAGATTATATTTGGCCTACACCAAGATATCATCTTTTTTTGAAGAGGAACGCTTTTTTTTAGAAACTTATCCATGAATGTATTCAGGAGGTTTTATGATCTCCCATCTAGGCATGTACCCTTTTGAGAACCATTCTACCACAAAAAGTGGCCACCCAACAACTACTGATGAAGGGAAAATCAATGAAGCCTCATGTTGAAACTTTTGAGATTCAGTAAAAGCAGTTATCATAATTTTGCTAGTTAGGCTCATCAAAGATTGAAGCACCAACTAAATAAAGAATAAAGGCAATCAATAAATGGTTCATAATAAGTAGAGCAAATGCAAATTAAAATAAAAGGAATAAATTCAGAAAAATCCCAGGGACACTTTTATGGGAAACTAAGATTTAAAAGTAATATCCCAGTTTAAGAAGACAAAAAATGATCTGAAAGTGAACAAAGATAAAGAAAGATGAAATCCTGCAAGTCATTCTGCAGTTTGTTTGTTCTTGAAATCTGCTAATCATGTGACAGAAAACTTAAGTCAAGGAAATCTTCCCAACAAGCCAAGCAAGGTCAAAGTGGAATAAAAAATACATTTGATTTTTTAAATGGCATCTAATACTATGATCATATTTTCTTTTTACAGTTCTCTTTTCCAACGTTGTTTTTCCCTCTTTAGCCAGTGTAAATGTTAGATTTTGCATGAAAATGGAGCAGAAAATAGGCCTTAGCGACCCACTTAAAAGATAATTTACCACCCAGTGCAATATAAGGACATTAAAGGAAAGAGGAAAAGTTCCTAGCAATTAAAAAAAAAAAAAAAATCAAGCCTCCCACCTGGCCATGAGAATTTTGTGAGTTGTATAAGTAGGAAGTATTTCTATAGCTGCCTCTAAACGTATGTAGGGAGGCCAGGATTATAAAAGCTGGATGTCAAAGTACTTGTTCTGTGTCATTTGTAACCTTGAACCTAACTGACACTCAGCTCTTTCTTCATAAAATTAGGAGACTGTGATGCGGTGACCTGTAAGATGCTCTTTTGCTTTGCTAATTTTTATTTGCATGCTTTAATTTCACAAAGTACAAATTCTTATGTAACTGTGTACTAAAAGGAAAAGATTATTTTACTTTTTTAGTCTATTCAAATTCTTAATATTCAGTTTCCAGCTATGCACTACTTCATCTTTTCCCCATAGCTTCTTTAGGAAGAGTGTCCCCCCTGCTTTTTTTTTTTTTTTTTTTTGACATACTGTGATAGCCAACATTCATATGTATTAAAGTTGATTTTTAATGAATGCAGAATGCTTTCTTCTTCCAGGAAGTATCCTAAAAAATTAACCTATCATATTTAATTGGCAATAACTTCAGGAAGAGATTTAGCTTATTGTGCAGATAAGGAAATTGAGGCCTAGGAATTAGTAACTTGATTGAGTTCATACATGCTTTGGATGTTAATGGAGTCCATCTGTGTCCAGACCACATACTGTCAAGATGGTTCATGAGAATGCATACATCCATGACAGCTGGTACCCTGGCAAATCTCAGGGGAGAAACTCTGTTGCCTTTCTATGGGCTCTAGGATCATGGATAAAGCATATCTTTCCTCGTGGGACAAACACAAAAGGAACATGGCTAACCTCGTCATGACAGCTTGCCACATTAGACTTCAATGATCAATAAAGCTTGCCAAACAATAGCTGATGCAATACACTACCTCAGAAAACAGATAAAACACATCATGTTTACTGATTTTGAGGGACTGTCTACAAGAGATCTACTTTGTTGGTTGTAACTAAGAATATACATGATTTACAACACGATGCTTGATTCAGTGTGCCAATTATTCAAGCCTAGACAAATCTCATGGGGAAAGAAAAGCTGGAGGCCCATTGGTTTTAGTGGTTTCCTGAGATTACCCAGGTGGTGCTAGTGGTAAATAATCCACTTGCCAATGCAGGAGACGCAAGATATGCAGGTTCAATCCCTGGGTCAGGAAGATCATCTGGAGGAGGAAATGGAAACCAGCTCCAGTATTCTTGCCTGGAGAATCCCATGGACAGAGGAGTGTGGTGGGCTACAGTTCATGGGGTCACAAAGAGTCAGACGCGACTGTGTACCTACCACTGTATTGTATATTACTGAGATTACACAGGTGAAGGTGAAGTCGCTCAGTCGTGTCCGACTCTTTGCGACCCCATGGACTGTAACCTACTAGGCTCCTCCATCCATGGGATTCTCCAGGCAAGAATACTGGAGTGGACTGCCATTTCCTTCTCCAGGGGATCTTCCCGACCCAGGGATCGAACCCGGGTCTCCTGCATTGGAGGCAAAAGCTTTAACCTCTGAGCCACCAGAGATTACACAAGGCACTCAAAAAATGATATTTAGCAAATCTGAGCTTCTCCTTTTGGATTAACTATTAGGTTTACAGTCTCTTTAAAGGAAAGCATTTGGTGCTTATTCCAAGTACCTTAACTCTGGTCACCGAAACCTCCATTACTGTTTTTTAATACTTTAAAAAGCCTTTTCCTTTTCACTAACTTGCTTCCTGAATTAGTAAAGAGAACACTGGATTTAAGTGTGTAAGGGATTCTAGTTCAAATTCTGCTATTTAGTTAACCTTATAAGTATTAATAAGTTACTTAACAATCGGATATTTTTTGAAAAAGAGAGTGAGGGAAGGAAAAATATACAAACACTTATTATGTTCACATCTCGGAAATGATGAAAGGATCAAATGAGGTAGGCTATATTGAAAGTGCTTTTAAAATCTTCAAATGTGGTAAAAATATCAGTATCGGTATTTTCATTGTTCAAAGTATTTATACTGAACGAGGAAACAGTCTTGGTAGCACATATTAAATTTCAAAAAAATAATGTTGAAAGGTGCTATCTAAACCAAACTATGGAGGGTGCTGCTGCTGCTGCTGCTAAGTTGCTTCAATCATGTCCAGCTCTGTGGGACCCCATAGACGGCAGCCCACCAGGCTCCCTGTCCCTGGGATTTTCCTGGCAAGAACACTGAAGTGGGTTGCTGTTTCCTTCTTCAATGCATGAAAGTAAAAAGTGAAAGTGAAGTCACTCAGTCATATCCGACTCTTCACGACCCCATGGACTGCAGCCCACCAGGCTCCTCTGCCCAAGGGATCTTCCAGGCAACAGTACTGGAGTGAAGTGCCATTGTCTTCTTCGATGGAGGGTGAGATCTGAGCAACTCTGTGACGTCAGAGTCATAGGTTTCTGTCTTGGCAAAGCAAGTACATCAAACTTTGAAGGTAGGAAGGGCATGTACTCAACATTTATATTTCATTTACTATTTTTCTCACTCTGAGAATGACCTTGGCAACTACTTTCAAATGAACCAGAGAAGTCTGAGCTGTCTTCCAAGCATTACTGAGTTGTACAATCAGTTCTTTTACTTTCCTCTATCCTAGCAGCGGAGGGGAGTTATAAAGCCATGTTGAAGAGCATCTGCATTTCCCAAGGTGAAGTTCTTTATTAAAAGTAGGGTATCATTGTCTGTATATGAACCTTTGATCTTTGTCTTTTGAAATAATGCTCTTGTTAGATTCAAGCACATTTAATAGCCCCCTATGTTATCACACTTTTAAAATTAGACATATTTGATCGAGAAAGAAAACTGCTTCTATAAGGAGCTGAGAGTAGACTTTGTATCTTGTTTTATATTTTAGTTTCTCAATAAAATTCTTCTCAGAAAGTGAACTAATGATATTAGCATAAAGAAATATTAGCTTCTAACTACTTCCTACAGCCAGAACACTCTGGGAGGAGTATACCCCTAAAGCTCTACAGAATTAGCAAAGTGCTTATTCTACAAAACAATTGCAAAATATTCAGTTGGAAAGAAGCACATTTTCTGATAAACAACACAACTACTATCTGTCAGCTTTTTTTCTGGCCTAATAAGCAATTCTGTTTTTCTCTCCCCCTAGTTCCTTCCAACTTTGGTTACAAATTTAACACTTAAGAATCAAAAATATGTTGTTGTTGTTGTTGTTAATTTAGACTCGGTTTTCAGGATTTCAGAACTGGAAGGATATATTAACCCAATCTTTCCCCACTTTCCCGACAGAAATGTAACTCTGGTCCAGAGAAGAGGAAAAAATTACTTAGTTGACATTACAGGTGACACAGATTTAGAATACAGATCTCCAGAATCCTAGTCTAGAGACCATCGACACATCATGATTTAAGAACTATCTTCAGGATAATTTTACCCTTGATTGGGTGTCCATTCTGTATAAACTGAATTCAAGACTGTGTCAGAGGTCTTGTGGATCACAGAAAATTTATGTGTATAATATTATTGTCAGATACTATTTATTGAGATTTATTACATTCAAAGAACCTTACTAAGTCTTCTATGCATATTAAATCATTTAACTTTTAGAATAATGCTTTAAGGCTAAGACAACTATTAATCCTACTCCACAGGTGAGAAAATGGGTAGTTTAATGAATTAAGTAATCTGGGCCGCATTACAAAGCTTATAAGTAGAAGAGGTAAGATTTTCAAATTCTATGAAATGCTACCAGTGCTTATAAAAACATCCAAGAGAAAACATATACCCCATAAATTTTCACAAGTAAACCTGCTTTCGTCAGTTTTAGGAAAGAAAACTACATTTCTGCCAGTTGGAGAAGTAACAACCAAATGCATTTAGTTCTCATCGAGTAACAAAAAAACAGATTGTCTTTCATTCTGTTCTTTAAATACATTTCAACCAACTTCAAAGAGAATACTAACAAAGACATTTACAGATCAAGGTTACAATTTGGCTTTATTTATCTGATAGGGTAGATTAACTCATTATTAATTTTCCTGCTCTTCTTACATATGACATATTATGGCATATTAATGAAGCATTAATTTACAACAATTATACCTCATTTTATGCACAATCTGGCACTCGTGTTTAGTTCTGCTCTTTGGTTTAGTTTTTAATCCTAGCTGTGATTCCAGTATACAAACTTCAGGAGCAAATGCTATCTGCTTTAAATATGTCATGTTGGGAAGCATTTTTGAAGAGATTTGTGTATTCTACAGTCATCTATCACTGATATGAAGATCCTTACATAACTGCAGGACTACTGTGATAATGTTGTACAACGACTTCCAAGAGCAAATTCTGAAAAATCAATGAAAACACCCTTGAATAACAATTGCAAGTTGAATGTAAGCAAAGATCAAAACTATAATTTTGTTGCACTGCAATCTTAAGAGCAAAAAGAACTAATAAAAGGAATAATAGGTTATTCTAATGTATTATTAATTTATTTATTATGTAACTCCATGAGTTAGAACCTTTTGAACTAGAACTGGCTGTGGTTGGAATATTTAAGAAAACAGACAGGGTCCTGACCTTAGGAAAGAAAGCAATGGTACTCAGTAGAGCAAAACTTTTAAAAGACCAAGACTAGAAGAGATTTTCTTGATTATAATTCTTATACCAACAATGTATCAATCTTCTCAAAGCATCCCTGTTATTAGTTCATAAACACAATCTGTTAGAAAACAAACCTGAACCTAAGTTGCTACAACTTTTAAAAAAAAAAATCTGTGACAAATTGAAGAGCCAATCTAAGATAATTAATCAGCCAGAGCTTCACATTATTTTTGTTTTCCTTTTTATGCTTTAATAACTTGAATTAATAAAAATGTATTTCTCCATGAAATCACACCTTTAACATATTCTTCTTTAATTTGAATCATTTCTCTTTCAAGTAAAGTCCTAACAAATATACAAGCCGAAAACCAAGTAAAGATATGCAATTCCATATGATATACCTTCCACTGAATTATTCCCAGAGTATTTTATATTTCATGCCATACTTCTTATATTTTATTATATAAATAAGACCATATACCCAGCTATATTTGGTTTGCTTCTGCTATAAAATATCAACAATCTTTTGGCCAACACTAGCTGAAAAAAGATGAGCACTAACATCAAAAGCATGCCTTCTCATTAATATCCAGCTTAAAACACATTCTAAAAATATATCTTTGAAGAAATTTTCTAAATAGCTTTTAAAAAGAGAAATAAATCTGTATTCCCTCCAATTGTGCTGTAGTAAGCTTTCTATTTATGATAGTACCATATTTGTATTTTTTTATAAGAATACAAAGCAACACACAGTTGTCCAAAGATTAAGCCTGTCTTGATACATCATCTGAATTTACTGAAATGTAGCATGTATGGGGTCACATAGAGTCGGACATGACTGAAGCGACTTAGCAGCAGCAGCAGCATATTAATGCATGCTAAGCCACTACTAACGCACAATTGCACTCATCTCACACGCTAGTAAAGTAATGCTCAAAATTCTCCAAGCCAGGCTTCAGCAATATGTGAACCGTGAACTCCCTGATGTTCAAGCTGGTTTTAGAACAGGCAGAGGAACCAGAGATCAAATTGCCAACATCCGCTGGATCATGGAAAAAGCAAGAGAGTTCCAGAAAAACATCTATTTCTGCTTTATTGACTATGCCAAAGCCTTTGACTGTGTGGATCACAATAAACTGTGGAAAATTCTGAAAGAGATGGGAATACCAGACCACCTAACCTGCCTCTTGAGAAATCTGTATGCAGGTCAGGAAGCAACAGTTAGAACTGGACATGGAACAACAGACTGGTTCCAAATAGGAAAAGGAGTACGTCAAGGCTGTATATTGTCTCCCTGCTTATTTAACTTATATGCAGAGTACATCATGAGAAACGCTGGACTGGAAGAAACACAAGCTGGAATCAAGATTGCCGGGAGAAATATCAATAACCTCAGATATGCTGATGACACCACCCTTATGGCAGAAAGTGAGGAGGAGCTAAAAAGCCTCTTGATGAAAGTGAAGGAGGAGAGCGAAAAAGTTGGCTTAAAGCTCAACATTCAGAAAACGAAGATCATGGCATCCGGTCCCATCACTTCATGGGAAATAGATGGGGAAACAGTGGAAACAGTGTCAGACTTTATTTTTTTGGGCTCCAAAATCACTGCAGATGGTGACTGCAGCCATGAAATTAAAAGACGCTTACTCCTTGGAAGAAAAGTTATGACCAACCTGGATAGTATATTCAAAAGCAGAGACATTACTTTGCCGACTAAGGTCCGCCTAGTCAAGGCTATGGTTTTTCCTGTGGTCATGTATGGATGTGAAAGTTGGACTGTGAAGAAAGCTGAGCGCCGAAGAATCGATGCTTTTGAACTGTGGTGTTGGAGAAGACTCTTGAGAGTCCCTTGGACTGCAAGGAGATCCAACCAGTCCATTCTGGAGGAGATCAACCCTGGGATTTCTTTGGAAGGAATGATGCTAAAGCTGAAACTCCAGTACTTTGGCCACCTCATGCAAAGAGTTGACTCATTGGAAAAGACTCTGATGCTGGGAGGGATTGGGGGCAGGAGGAGAAGGGGACGACCGAGGATGAGATGGCTGGATGGCATCACGGACTCGATGGACGTGAGTCTGAGTGAACTCTGGGAGATGGTGATGGACAGGGAGGCCTGGCATGCTGAGATTCATGGGGTCGCAAAGAGTCGGACACGACTGAGCGACTAAACTGAACTGAACTGAAGCCACTTCAGTCATGTTCAACTCTTTGAGATCCTATGGACAGTAGCCCCGAGGCTTCTATGTCCATGGGCTTCTCCAGGCGAGAATACTGGAGTAGTCTCCAGTTCCCTCCTCCAGAGGATCTTCCCAAACCAGGGATCTGCCCTCGTCTCTGGCATCTCCCACACTGGCAGGCAAGTTCTTTGCCACTGGCATCACCCAGGAAGCCCCAGCATGTCAATACAAAAAGATTTATCTAGTTTAAACATTTCATTTTGCATATAAAAATGTGTATTTGGTAAGCTCATGCAAAATAGCATGAAAATTCCAGCTCTGTTTTAGTTTGCCACTATTGAGTCACAGGAAGCACACCTTCCTGCCCAGAGATGCTAAAGGTCTTTTCAAGCTGATATATGTGGCATTATTATTTCACAATATATTTCAGTCTACTCATGCACATAGCTTAAGCTCATCAATCTTAAATAATTCAACCTGGAAAGCTGACTACTTAGTGATAAGTAATAACTTTAGAAAAATGGAACCATTTCATACTTGGTTCCATATTTATATGCATGTGTTCTTGCCTGGAGAATCCCAGGGATGGGGAACCTGGTGGGCTGCCATCTATAGGGTCGCACAGAGTCAGACACTGACTGAAGCGACTTAGCAGCAGCAGCATATATGTGTCTACATGCGTGACAGTCAAATACTATTTACTATTAGCAATATATAGTATATAAATAGGGCTTCCCTGGTGGTTCAGTGGTAAAGAATCTGCCTGGTGATGCAAGAGACCTGGGTTCAATACCTGGGTCAGGAAAATTTCCTGGAGAAGGAAATGGCAACCCACCCCAGTATTTTGCCTGGGAAATCCCACGGATAGAGGAGTCTGGCAGGCTATAGTTCTTGAGATCACAAGAGAGTCAGACACGACTTAGCAACTCAGCAACAATTTGAATATGGGGCTAGCTTACAGAATTATTTTCTCCTACAACTTCTGAGCTCTAGCTCAGAAGGCATATCTGATTTAACCAACGCAAAAGTTACAAGTCAATGAAGAAAGTGAAAGTCGCTCAGTCATATCCAACTTTTTGTGACCCCATGAACTAAACAGTCCATGGAATTCTCTGAGCCAGAATAATCGAGTGGGTAGCCTTTCCCTTCTCCAGAGGAACTTCCCAACCCAGGGGTCAAACCCAGGTCTGTCGCACTGCAGGTGGAATCTTAATGAGCTGAGCCACAAGGGTGTCCTGATAGTCCAGTTGATAAAGAATCCACCTTCAAGGCAGGAGATCTCAGTTTGATTCCTGGGTCGAGAAGATCCGCTGGAGAAGGGATAGGCTACCCATTCCAGTATTCTTGGGCTTCCCTTGTGGCTTGTGGACAAGACTGAGTGACTTTCACTTCACAAGTCAACGAAGGAGTCACTAAATCCAGTAAAATGTATATGGTATAGTTTCTCCAAATTTTTGTAACACATATTGAGATATTTTCTAAAAATCTCAAACCTCATGTACAACTAAACTACTCTAGTGGATGGACTCAGAATGATAATTACAATTGTTCAGATTGACAAGCAATGTATTTAAAACCATCAAACCAATTATGATTTATAGTTTATATAATGAAAGAGCTTGTATAGTTCTCAATATTGGTGATCAAGTCTATATGTAAAATTCAAGGTCAGATTTAGTAGTAGTCAAGTCTTCACTCTGAAATAGGTGTTTGTGGCAATATTCACACACAGAGTGTCAGTTATACTGGTTTATTTTCTGGTTGTAACAGTTCTATAAACAAAGCTAGTGTAGGTGATGGAATTTCAGCTGAGCTATTTCAAATTCTAAAAGATGATGCTGTTAAAGTGCTGCATGCAATATGCCAGCAAATTTGGAAAACTCAGCAGTGGCCACAGGACTGGAAAGGTTGATTTTCATTCCAATCACAAAGAAAGGCAATGCAAAGAATGCTCAGACTACTGCACAATTGCACTCATCTCACATGGTAGGAAAGTAATGCTCAAACTTCTCCAAGACAGGCTTCAACAGTACATGAACAGTGAACTTCCAGATGTTCAAGCTGGATTTAGAAAAGGCAGAGAATCAGAGATCAAACTGCCAACATCTGTTGGATCATCGAAAAAGCAAGAGAGTTCCAGAAAAACATCTACTTCTGCTTTACTGACTAGATCAACGCCTTTGACTGTGTGGATCACAGCAAACTGTGGAAAATTCTTCAAGAGATGGAGAGTACCAGACCACCTTACCTGTCTCCTAAGAAATCTGTATGCAGATCAGGAAGCAACAGTTAGAACTGGACATGGAAAAACAGACTGATTCCAAATAGGGAAAGGAGTAGTACGTCAAGGCTGTATATTGTTATCATGCTTATTTAACTTATATGCAGAGTATATCATGTGAAATGCCAGGCTGGATGAAGCACAAGCTGGAATCAAGATTGCCAGGAGAAATGTCAATAACCTCAGATATGCAGATGACACTACCCTTATGGCAGAAAGCAAAGAGGAACTAAAGAGCCTTCTGATGAAAGTGAAAGAGGAGAGTGGAAAAGCTTGCTTAAAATTCAACATTGAAAAAACTAAGATCACAGCATCTGGTCCCATCACTTCATGGTAAGTAGATGGGAAAACAATGGAAACTGACAGACTTTATTTTGGGAGCTCAAAATCACTGCAGGTGGTGACTGCAGCCATGAAATTAAAACACACTTGCTCCTTAGAAGAAAAGCTATGACCAATGTGGACAGCATATTAAAAAGCAGAGGCATTACTTTGCCAACAAAGATTCGTCTAATCAAAGCTATGGTTTCTCTAGTAGTAATGTATGTATGTGAGAGTTGGACTATAAAAAAGGCTGAGTGCCGAAGAGTTGATGCTTTTGAATTGTAGTGTTGGAGGACTCTTGAGAGTTCCCTGGACTGCAAGAAGGGCAAACCAGTCAATCCTAAAGGAAATCAGTCCTGAATATTCATTGGAAGAACTGATGCTGAAGATAAAACTCCAATACTTTGGCCACTGGATGCAAAGAACTGACTTGCTGGAAAAGACCCTGATGCTGGGAAAGATTGAAGGCAGGAGGAGAAGAGGACGACAGAGGATGAGATGGTTGGATGGCATCACGCACTCAATGGACATGAGTTTGAACAAGCTCTGGGAGTTGGTAATAGACAGGGTAGCCTGGAGTGCTGCCTCCATGGGGTCACGAAGAGTCAGACACGACTGAGTGACTGAACCGAACTGAACTGAACTGTTCTCAACATGAAATAGCTCCTCTTGAACTATTTGTAATGGAATCATCCATATTTCAAGGAATAGACACCAGAGTTTAGATGTTGCATATGATGAAGGTGGCACTAATGGTAAAGAACCTGCCTCCCAATGCAGGAAATTCAAGAGAAGCAGGTTCAGTCCTTGTGCTGGGAAGATCCCCTGGAGGAGGGCATGGTAATCCACTCCAGTGTTTTTGCCTGGAGAATCCCATGGACAGAGGAACCAGGCAGGTCAAAGGGTTGGAAAGAGTCAGACATGACAGAAGTGACCACAAGCACATAATGATAACTTGACGTCCTATATCCAAATTTCTTATTTTCATGACGTTACTATGTGCAAAATAAAATGGCATGTATTAGGCAGAGGCTATTGCTTGCACTCAATGGACATGAGTTTGAACAAGCTCTGGGAGTTGGTAATAGACAGGGTAGCCTGGAGTGCTGCCTCCATGGGGTCACGAAGAGTCAGACACGACTGAGTGACTGAACCGAACTGAACTGAACTGTTCTCAACATGAAATAGCTCCTCTTGAACTATTTGTAATGGAATCATCCATATTTCAAGGAATAGACACCAGAGTTTAGATGTTGCATATGATGAAGGTGGCACTAATGGTAAAGAACCTGCCTCCCAATGCAGGAAATTCAAGAGAAGCAGGTTCAGTCCTTGTGCTGGGAAGATCCCCTGGAGGAGGGCATGGTAATCCACTCCAGTGTTTTTGCCTGGAGAATCCCATGGACAGAGGAACCAGGCAGGTCAAAGGGTTGGAAAGAGTCAGACATGACAGAAGTGACCACAAGCACATAATGATAACTTGACGTCCTATATCCAAATTTCTTATTTTCATGACGTTACTATGTGCAAAATAAAATGGCATGTATTAGGCAGAGGCTATTGCTTTAAATCTAAACTTCACTCAATAAGGTTAAAGGAAGAAATGAGCTCTTTAAGACTATACCTTCAGTGGTCTTTGTGTTGATTCTATTGGGCCAAGTAAATGAATCCAAAGTAGAAGACTGAAGTTGAAATGAAACAATCGTTTTTAAAATGCTTATACTGATTAGAAATATAACAAACTGTGGGAAAAAAATGCACATTTTTTTACATACACATTTTAAATATGTTAGCGATACCCAAGGCACCTCATGCATAAACTGAAATGGAAATGGTGTTCTGGGTTGTAAAATTAAAAGATACCCCTTCTAGGGTGATTATATGGCATGTGTTCTTTTGGCCAGGAATCAAAAGTAGTCATTGGATACAAAATCTCATTCTCACTAACCATAAAAACTGAAAAGCACTGAATTTAACAAGAATTATGTAAGGTCTATAGGAATAAATTCAATAAGACGTTTGCAAAACTTACATAGAGAAAACTAAAATTTTACGGAAGGACATAAAAGAATATGTATAAATGATGAGACCTAGTATGTTCTTCAATAGAAAAAATTAATCCTATTAAGAAGTAAGTTTCCTTCCACATTCCTTCATAAATTGTAGTGCAATTACAACCAAAATACAAGTAGCATTATTTTTAACTTGCCAAAATTTAAAGATTGTATGAAGGCATAATTGTTTCATAATGGTTAAGTATAACTAAGTAGAAACACTATAAAGGGAGATTTGTCTTCTTCTAAATTATA
Source organism: Oreotragus oreotragus (assembly GCA_006410675.1). Lineage (NCBI taxonomy): Eukaryota > Metazoa > Chordata > Mammalia > Artiodactyla > Bovidae > Oreotragus > Oreotragus oreotragus. The sequence goes on along the minus strand of SJYX01012594.1, from coordinate 53,992 downwards.
ATTGACATGAAACATTATATTAGTTTTATTGTAAAGACAGTGAAAGTGCTAGTCACTAAGCTTGTGCCCGACTCTTTGTGACCCCATGGACTGTAGCCCGCCAGGCTCCTCTGTTCATGGAATTCACCAGGCAAGAATACTGGAATTGGTAGCCATTCCCTTCTCCAGGGGATCTTCCCAACTCAGGGATCAAACCAGGTTTCCCACATTGGGGGCAGATTTTTCACCGTCTGAGCCACTAGGGAAACCCAGGTAATAGGGTATCTGTGCATGTTGCAAAATGATCTCCATGATAAATATACTTAACATCTATCACCACACATAGCTACATTTTTTTTTTTCTCGTGATAACATTTAAGATTTACTCTCCTGGAAACTTTCAATATGCAAAACAGTATTACCAACTATAGCCATCATGTTATAAATTACACCCCCATGACATTTATTTTAAAACTTTACACTGTATTTATTTATATAAAAGTCTATATTTTTGACCCCTTTCATTTACTTCACCCACTTCCCAGTCCCTGCCTCTGGCAACCATCAATCTCAATTTGTTCTGTTTTATTGATGAGTTTGTTTTTTATTTCAGATTCTACATAAAAGTTAGATTAAACAATATTTGTCTTTCTCTGATTTATTTCTTTTTACATAAAGCTCTCAAGGTCCACCCATACGGTCACAAATGGTAAGACTTAATTATTGTTAATCAAAATATTCCATTGCATATGCATCTTTTATATATTTACATATCATGTTTTCTTTATCTATCCATTGATAGATTTTTTTCCATATCTTGGCTATTGTAAATAATGCTTCAATGAATATGAGGATATATATACAGGTAGGGAGGTAGAGAGAGAAATAGATAAAGTAATTTTCTAAGTTGGTGATTTGTTTCCTTTGGATTAAATACTCTGAAGGGGAACTGCTGAATCATATGGTAGTTCTATTTTTTTTTTTTTTTTTTTTTTTGAGGACACTCCATACTGTTTTCCATAGTGGCTGAATCAATTTGTGTTACCACCCACTCAGCACAAGAGTTCCCTCTTCTCCACACCCTTATCAGTACTTATTATTTCTTGCCTTTTTGATGACAGTCATTCTANATATTTTTTTTTTTTTTTTTTTTTTGAGGACACTCCATACTGTTTTCCATAGTGGCTGAATCAATTTGTGTTACCACCCACTCAGCACAAGAGTTCCCTCTTCTCCACACCCTTATCAGTACTTATTATTTCTTGCCTTTTTGATGACAGTCATTCTAACAGGTGTGAGATAATACTTCATTGTTGGAAATTTATCTTGATATTTAAAATCAGAATAATTAAAACCATCTAGTGTTGGTACATAGAGAAGGCAATGGCAACCCACTTCAGTACTCTTGCCTGGAAAATCCCATGGGAGAAGCCTGGTAGGCTACAGTCCAAGGGGTCGCTTAGAGTCGGACACGACTGAGTGGCTTCACTTTCACTTTTCACTTTCATGCATTGGAGAGGGGAATGGCAACCCACTCCAGTCTTCTGGCCTGGAGAATCCCAGAGACAGGGGAGCCTAGTGGCCTGCCGTCTATGGAGTCTCACAGAGTTGGACACGACTGAAGCAACTTAGCAGCAAGTAGAAGCAGCAGTGTTGGTACAAGGCAATATAGGAAAATACTGATGAGGTAAATAACAGAAATAAAAGCAAAGACCTAAGGAAATATGAGATTTCTTATATGATAGAGACAATATTTCAAATCATTAGGAAAATAATAGATTGCATTAAATATTATTGTGACACCTATCTACGTTATCTATGTATATTCCTGCTTCAAAACTTACTCTAAACCACATTTCAAACGAGATTTGATATTTACATAAAAATACCTAAAATAATAAAATGATTTGAACATTTTTTTAATCTTATGGGACACAAGACTTTTCAAACTCTAAAAACTAAGATCAAAATCCATAATACTCTTTAGTACATCAAAAGATAGTATGAACAAAGTTATTACATAAGGAAGTATGTTTATAATATATGACAGAGGGTCATAACCTTAATATATAGAAAGTTCCAACAAATCACTAACAAAAAAATTCTTCTAAAGAGGAAAAAATATCAATAAATGACATAAAAAGTTCAGAAAAGCCCTGAAACATGTATATTACCATATGTGAAATAGATGACCAGTGCAAGTTCGATGCAGGAAGCAGGGCACTCAAAGGCGGTGCTCTGGGACAACCTAAAGGGATGGAGTGGAGAGGGAGGTGGGAGGGGGGTTCAGGATGGGGNCATGTATATTACCATATGTGAAATAGATGACCAGTGCAAGTTCGATGCAGGAAGCAGGGCACTCAAAGGCGGTGCTCTGGGACAACCTAAAGGGATGGAGTGGAGAGGGAGGTGGGAGGGGGGTTCAGGATGGGGGAACTCGTGTACACCGGTGGCTGATTCATGTCAACGTATGGCAAAAACCACCACAACATTGTAAAGTAATTAGCCTCTGATTAAAATAAATAAATATTTTTTTAAAAGGCAATTCAGAGAGAAGAATGCAAATGGCCTAAAAACACAAAAAGGTATTTGAGATGGTTGTTATTGTTGTTGTTTAGTGGCTAAGTCACGTCCAACTCTTTTTTGATCCCATGGACTATACCCTGCCAGGCTCCACTGTTCATTGGATTTCCCAGGCAAGAATACTGGAGTGGGTTGCCACTTTCTTCTCAAAGGAATCTTCCTGACCCTGACCCTGGGTCTCCTGCATGGCAGGCAGATTCTTTACCACTGAGTCACCTCAGAAAGCCCATTTACTTGAAATAAAAATTTTAAGTGATAAAAGGAATTACTAATTTCACCTTAGAGATTAACAAAGGTGGCAAGTAAGAATATCCTGAGGGAGATATCCAGGACTGGTCTGGGTATGTGCAAATGGAACTCACATTTACTTGTGGTGTGAACATTAATTAATATTTTTAAGGAAGCATATCTCCGTACCAGGCTTCCCTGGTAGTTCAACTGTTAAAGACTCTGCCTGCAATGCAGGAGACCTCAGTTCAATTCCTGGGTTGGGAAGATCCTCTGGAGAAGGGATAGGCTACCCACTTCAGTATTCAGGGGCTTCCCTGGTGGCTCAGATGGTACAAAATCCACCTGCAATGTGGGAGAGCTGAGTTCAATCCCTGGGTTGGGAAGATCCCCTGGAGGAGGGCATGGCAACTCACTGCAGTATTCTTGCCTGGAGAATCCNTCTGGAGAAGGGATAGGCTACCCACTTCAGTATTCAGGGGCTTCCCTGGTGGCTCAGATGGTACAAAATCCACCTGCAATGTGGGAGAGCTGAGTTCAATCCCTGGGTTGGGAAGATCCCCTGGAGGAGGGCATGGCAACTCACTGCAGTATTCTTGCCTGGAGAATCCCAATGGCAGAGGAGACTGACAGGCTAGAGTGCATGCAGTCGCAAAGAATCAGACATGAATGAGAGACTAACCACAGCACAACACAGCTCTGTATCAAAATCTATACAAATAAATATATCAAATATATCAATATCTAAAATATGTATCGATCCTGCTTTGGGTTCCAGTAATCCTACTTATAGTACTTTAGTGAAAAAGTGTTACAGTTGCATCAAATACGAATACACGGGATATTTTAATACAGCTTAGTTCAAATAGCGTGTGCTCAGTTGCTCAGACGTATTTGACTTTGCGATCCCATGTTGCCCACCGGCTCCTCTATCCATGGAGATTCTCCAGGCAAGAATATTGGAGTGAGTTGCCAAGCCCTCCTCCAGGTGGTCTTCCCAACTCAGGGATCAAACCCAGGTCTCCTGCATTGCAGCTGGATTCTTTACTGACTGAGCAACCAGGGAATCCTTAATGACAATGTCCATCAACAGAGGATTGATTTAATAAACATGGTGTAGCCATACAATGAAATTATATACAGCCACTGGATATTTCGTTACGGAAAAAATTTAGATAGAATCAAAAGATGTTCACAAAATGTTAAGTGCAGAAATAATATAAGACATTATGTATTTGCTGATTCTATTTCATGTATGTGCATGCAAATTCTCAAGAAGTCTTGAGGTTTAGTGATCATTTTGCTACCAACATTTACTTCTGAGACACATTAATAGAGATCTGCACTTTTCACTATAGTTTATTAGTGATTTTTCTGTAATGATAGAAATAAGTAATAAAAGCAATTCAGATTAAAATATTTCATACTCTTAAGAAAATCATGTTACAAACAAATTAACCTGCTTTACAAAGCAAACATAGTAAGAGGCTGGAAGTTACCTTATATCTTTCATTTTATTTTTTTCATTTTCAAAAGTAGAAACTCTGAATGAGAATTTAAGAAATTTTTATAAAGTTTTATCATCAGTGACAAATTCAGGACAAATTCAGAACTTTCCAGTCCTTGCTTTTGATGTAAACACTGACCTTTCCATAGTAACTATAGAAATAATCTCTAAAGAAATGCAATAACATATTTTATTCTCAGGATTGCTTGCTTTCAAGACAAATATAAAACTTAATAATTATTTTAAAATTATATATGTTCATATATTACATACTGTTTTTAGATATACATTATATACTTGGTTTAATTTTATTCATAATTTTTATCAACTCACTTGGACATTTGAAAGAGTAAAAAAAAAAGGAANAGATTCTTTATCACCTGTCTCTTATACACATCTAGATGTGTATAAGAGACAGGTTCATATATTACATACTGTTTTTAGATATACATTATATACTTGGTTTAATTTTATTCATAATTTTTATCAACTCACTTGGACATTTGAAAGAGTAAAAAAAAAAGGAAAGGGATAAGAAATATTTTGTCTAAGCCAAATATTTTTCCAACCTTGAATAACACAAATCTATTTCAACTGAAGTCTTTTGAACTGACCTTGAAATGCATCACAATTATTATTTCACATACATATGTGTCATCATTTTAATAAGTATTTTATATTCTACCTCATTAAAATAACAAGTAAGATATGAAGGGCTGATATCTTCTTGGTTCTAAAAAAATCTGTCTTAAACTAAATCAATCTAACTTTGTTCTTAATTCTCAGGATTACCTATATTTTTTCAGAGAAGAATTTTGTTTTGAGTCAGAATTGAATTCATTCCCTAGTGATGAAAGATGATTTAAAACAACCAAGAAAAATTAAATCATAATTTTCAATTTATCCATAAACCCTAATGATACTGAAACAGTGATAATTACTATTTTATTTCTAAACAATTTAGATTGTCTATTTTTGCATATAATGCAGACTATTAACAATTATTTTGAGAAATCATAAAGGAAGCAGGTCCATTCAATTTTTCAAATTTCCCTTTCCTTTAACTTGAGAAAAATACAAAACAAACAGGATAGGAGACAAAATGGCTGGGCTCTAATTCCGGTTTCAGCACTTTCGAGCTATACAAAGGAGGGCTGTAATGCCTTGGTTCCAATTCACATGTATCTTCTAATGCCCAGTTTACACATCTACGAATTTCCCTGGTGGCTCAGAAGGAAAAGAATCTGCCTGCTATGCAGGAGACCCAGGTCCGGTACATGGCTCGGGAAGATCCCCTAGAGAAGGGCATGGCAACCCACTCCAGTGTTCTTGCCTGGGGAATTTCATGGACAGGGGAGCCTGGTGGGCTACAGTCGGTGGGATGACAAAGAGTCGGACACAGCTGAGGGCCTAACACACACAAATTGTGATAACACTCCTTATTTCAAAGAGGTTTTTGAGAATTAGATGTGAAGTCACTGAAAAATTTCACTTCATTTAAAAAACATCTCAATAAATGGCAGTGATTCTTATTAGTGTTATTAACCATAATAAAATATATCCTGGTAATAGCTCAAAGATATAATGCAATTATATTTTGGTTTCCAATGACTGTTTAATTAAACTATTTGTTTATAAACTATCAAATGCTTAAAAGAACAAAGAGAATCCATATACACTTTGATACTGTTGATTCCACATCACATTAATTCAAAAGGACTGTCCCTGATTATATACATTCTTATATGGCAAATCCTTGTTGCATATTTTAAGTGATATTCATTTATACTAAACAAAAACAAGAACAAAATATTTTATTTTTTTAAAGAAAAGGCCTTCTGCTATTTCTCAACTACTGAAAATAATTACAAACTCCTCAAGGACAGGAATCACGTATGTCTATCTCTCGCTCCATCTCCCTCTCTGAGTCTTTCCCATTCTCCCTCTAACAGCAGAAGCAGCATTTAATTTAATCAGGTTTTCTTCTTGCCATGATTGCACTATGCACTAAAACAACAACAAAATAGGAAAACCAGAGCTACAGAGCTGTGGCTATTTTTTAAAATGAGAGCATAAACACTTAAGAGGTATTATACCCAAATCTGGGAATTTTACAACCAGGACACATTTCTAACATTTGCCACCTTGACTAAAGCATCCTATGTAAGAAAGTTTCATATCTACCTAAGTGGTCTACCTGGTGATGCTGATCATATTCTGTTAGTAAAATAACAAGATAAAACCATTTTAAAACATGGTTCTCAAAACTGGCTCATTAAATAGAAAATTGGTTTCCAAAACCTAAAATCTCAAATAAAGCATCTAAAAAATCCAAAGGAAATAAAGAAACTATTTTTCATGTGGTCTATAATTCCACAGAATCTTTCACCTGTAAGCTTGGCAAGTGCTTAAAATATTATGACTTTTAGAACAAAGGTATCATTCTCTAATGAATTCCCTTAGAAAAACGGTTTGCCATACAGGCATACTAATGGGATTCAAGTAATGAGCATTCTTCCAACACATAAGCCAGATGCAAATTTACACAGCCTAGCAGATCAGCCGTACTAATGTCCAAAGAGAGTATTGGCTTAGTAGTGCTTGAAAGAGGGATGGTTTACACAACTGATAGATGAGAGAACATTTCAAAGATCTTCAGCCTATTAACTCACTCTCATTTGGCAAAAACAAAAGACCAAAAAAACCCCAAAAAATATGTATTTACAAAACCAGTCTTTCTTTGTCTGTAGGTCAAGGGAAACAAAAAGAAAAGTTACTTAAATTTCCTTTTTTGGAGCACTGTGGCTTCAATTACAGTGAAAACACAGAATGACAATTTGATTCTATAACCTAATGACTTGGTTCACAGTCACAGTTCTTTAACATTTCTGCTTTTTATTTTATGATAGCCTTTTAAATATCCTAAAATCATTTAAGATTAATATTTAAAAATATTTTCTGAAAGATTTACAGTTGATGAATAGTCAACACCACAAGAATGAACAATTTTTAAAGATGATCTTTGTATATTTAAAACCCAGTTGTCTGAATGTATATATTTTTGTCAATCCAGTTACCTTGTAGTCCTAGGAAGCAGAAAAATTCAATACTTATTTTAAAACAAATGTTCCCTCCTGGAAAGGATAAACAGCACACTCTCTGAAACATTATTTCTCCTATGTTAATTCTTCAAAAGTTTCAAGGGAGGAATAAATAGGCTATAGCCACAGGAAATAGCAGTCATCTTTGAAGTATCTATATTACAAGCCCTACTACCAAATATTCCCCACTAACAGAATAATAAGTTGAATCGAACAATTTTTAATTTTCCATTATTATTCACTACATTTATTTTCATGGGAAATTAAAAAAAACTCTAAATATCATGGTGACTATGAGAAAAAAAATACTGTAACTTTATACATTCTTATCAAATACTCTTTAGCTCTCTATTTTTGGTATGTTTTATAATGGGCATTACATATTGGTATATAGATAAACAGACATTCACTAATTGAGAAAGTCAAGTCTGAGGTTCAGTTCTCATGATGCCACTATCAGCTCTGTCTAAATTAATTAAAAAGAAAAAATCACAGCAGAATAAAAAGCAACTTTTAGAAATTAGTTAAAAGAAAGACATGTAAAAGTCAGTAGATAAACTTTAAAAAAATTTTCTAATTTGATGGTCTTAGATTAATTAGGCACTAAATTACTGATATGTAGAGAAGCAACCTCAAGATGGTTAATCACTGAGACCTTAAGTTTAAGCACATAGTTCAAGCCATAAATAACTTGTTGGAAGCTACTTCAATGACATTTTGCCTACATGTAAATGTGTAATACTACTAATACTAACTAGTACCAATCAAATAGCTAACTTTTTAAACAAGAAAGAATAAAGAATACTATCCTAGAATGTGTATTAAAATATCAATCTTTCTGATATTTTCTAAACCTCTTTAAACTGACATAACTATTATTAACTTATAGCACCCTGTGCTAGGTACTCATCCCTCCCCTCATTTCACAAATTGTGTTTGACCTTTTAAAATATAGGCCAATGATTATTATCATCACATGTGTCAAAAAATTAGTAAGAAGGTTCCAAAGGGCATTTTATAAAAATGAAAATCAGATATGGAAAATGTTTTTTAATGCTCTCATTCTCATCCTTAATAAGTGACCCCTGCTTTCATTCTTTGTGAAGGTGCTTAGACTCATCATTCATAGCAGCTATTCAAGAAATTTCAGTGTCTCCTCTACAGAGCTGGCACAGTCTGATGCAATTAAGCTTCACCATACATAGTCATACCTTACATGTTTACCCTACCATTTCTATTCACTTATATTAGCTGTGTGATCCTAGAAATTATACAATCCCTCTAGCCCTTGTCTCTACACTTATAAAAAAAGATTATGATACTATTATCTGGTCCATGAGACTATAGTCAACATTAAGTGTGATACTTATATGCACTGTTTATTTTTTTCAATATTATTATTGCTAACATGTAATAGCTTTCTTTACACTCTCTACTCCCCACACTATCTCCTCCCACAAGACTGTTCTCCCTATTTTCCATCCATTCAGATCACACTAATCCTTCTTGTTCAGCTCAGATATCCCTCTTTCATCAAGCCTTCTACAAATCTCACCTACTCTGACCACTTGGATCTTTACCATCACAAAAACCCATGTTATAAATAGACACTAGTTCTGTTTTCAAATTCCTTTATCGGTGATTGCATGAGTTTCCACCTTCACTATAAAACTAGTGTTCCTCAAACATTGGCCCTCAGACAGTACTTGTGTCGGGCATACAGAGAGCTGTTAAGCATGTGGACTCCTGAAGTCCATCCCAGATCTACTGAATAGACTCTGGGCATGTGCCCTGAAAATACAAATATTAATGCAAGACTCAGGTGATTCTGTTGTACAAAAAAGCCTGAGAATCACTGTAAAAACCTGGATCTCAATCTTCGATTCCTATACCACAGGGATACATCACTCTTCTCTCCCTCCATCTGAAACACTCTTGTCTCCATCGACCCTCACCTCCTTCTTCAGGCAATTAAGATCACTCTTGTCTCTAGAGTGAGCCGTAGATCCAATGTAAGAATGATTTCATATCCTTACACAAAATGGTTGAACTGGCAAGGGGCTGGTTGAGTAGCACTAGATAAATATTTCCTGGTAGCTGATATACTGCAGTCTTTCAACTACCCCCTCCAACAACCCCATATTTGTTGCGCATCTACTGTCAGACACTATGCTAGGCGCTGGAGATGCAGACAATGTCCCTACATTTGCACAGCTCAATAGCTCTAATATTTCTCCATGGCTTATCCACGTATCACTTTTCTAAGATGCACAAATTCGCCTTAAATTTTTCATTACTTTAGTTCTGGCTATTGTGTTAGGAGAAAAGTTATTTCATCTTTAATTGCCCAAATAATTACTTCTAAGTTAAGACCTCTTGGCAGGTAAGTGGACAGTAGATGCCAAATTATAGAGCAAGGAAAATGAGATTGGCAGTAAAAATGTCAATCGAATGTTTACAAAATGAGCACTAGTAAGAGCCAATGGGTTAGAGGCACGCCCATATTCTCCCAAACAAACAGGGGCAGGATAATAGAAACCCATTCTCCTCTTTGTTTTGTAAAACACATATTTTGCAAATAAAATGTATGACTGGAAGCAACATGTCAATCTTGTGCTTGTATCTTAAAAACGCATTACCATCTACTTTCTCACTCTTCTTTTAACTGTCTATTTAAAGTATTTTTTAATGTCACCCAACAATGTAAATTGATTTGGGAAAACAACTGAGTAATATCAGGCGAGGAACACCGTAATCTGTAGCGGTGTAAATGACAGTCAAACTGATGTAGAAGACTTTAACGTTTCCATTTATACATTAACCCACTTCTCTATTTCACATGTGATTTTCATATAATTGTTAACAGCACATAAAAAAGGAAATTATATGCTTATTTTCAAATAACCTATAGGTAGACTTATGACTAATAATCTACAAAATGTATTTTAATTATTTTTTGAAATAATATACAATAAGTAAGAAAGAAAATGTCAATATATTTATATGCTTGTACATGTTTGTAAGATCACCAAAAAAGAATACAAGAATACATATTAGTTTACACTGTTACTGATAGAGGTGTGCATCTTTTTTTGGAGAAAGCATAAAACTATAAAAATACACATGATCTGTTAAGTGAAAATGCAGACTATAAAATTCTCTCTACAAAATAAGTGCAATGTATAAAGTATGAATAAGCAAACAGACAAGAATTAGAAGGTGTTACAGGCAAAGTAAAACAGCTTTAATGAAGTGATAGGGATGTGGATAATTTTTGCATTTCATGTTTGGTGATCTTTTAAAACTGACTGTCCCAATGTAGCACCGAACGTAAATGAAAATGGTGATTTAGTACAAAAGCCACTACTCAATGGCCCCAAAAAGAGTGTGTGCTGGCCAGAATTAGCTGGCCCCAAATGCCAAGAGCACCAATCACAAATAAATGCTACAGAATGAATTATGACAAAACAAACCAGTGCCCCACCCTGAAATTCATCAGTATCCCTCCCACAACGTTAAGTAAAAGACTTTCTCTGATTTACATTTTTTAAATGTATTTATTTTTAATTGAAGGATGATTGCGATGCTGTGTTGGTTTCCACCATACAGCAATATGAATCAGCCGCAGGCATACATAGAGCCCCCTCCCTCTAGAGCCTCCCTCCCACCTCTCACCCATCCCACCCCTATAGGTTGTTACAGAGCCCTGGTTTGAATCAGAAGTTCCCAAGACTATTTCACCATGAGGTGGGAGGAATCACGGCTAAAGCACACTTTGAGATACTTCTAAAATATGCAACTTGAGATATTTCCATCTTCCTTCTCTTGCAGATTAAGCTCATAGTCAGATTTTTATTTCATGTCACAGTCAAGCAAGAACACTGTTTAGGGTCCAACAGAGCAACAGCAAAGGACCTGCCCTAAGAGTTAACTGCGAGAACATCATTTATAAACTGCCTGCTGCTGCTGCTAAGTCACTTCAGTCGTGTCCGACTCTGTGTGACCCCATAGACGGCAGCCCACCAGGCTCCCCCATCCCTGGGATTCTCCAAGCAAGAACACTGGAGTGGGTTGCCATTTCCTTCTCCAATGCATGAAAGAGAAAAGTGAAAGTGAAGTCACTCAGTCTGTCCGACTGTTAGCGACCCCATGGACTGCAGCCCACCAGGCTCCTCCGTCCATTGGATTTTCCAGGCAAGAGTACTGGGGTGGGGTGCCATTGCCTTCCCCGTATAAACCGCCTATTTCCTGTGAAATTAATTACAAATAGATGAATACGTTTTTTGAAATGTAATCTCTATAATGAACCTCATCTATATTGTGTGGGACAGATGGAGTAAAGATTCAGGAAGAAAAGAAAAACAGCCACTTTTTAGAGAACTATTTGTAGACATAATTTATCAGAAATCACAAAAAATGTGAAATCAAAGGAAAAACTCAATTGAAAATAAGGTCTTGATAATAAAAGAAAAAAGAGGGAAAGGGTCTTTTTACATAGTGTCCATCCAAAGCTTAAAACCACTGACATAGTTTACAGTTCTTGAACTTTATCAGTCGACATTTTGTGACAAAGTTTGGCCTTAATGGTTATACGACATATTCTACTTGAGCAATACAACAATTACTGGACAAGTTAACAATATACATACATAAGGAAAGAAATTATGACATACTTGTGTTAAACACATGTAATATAAAGCATAAATTTCTCAAGGACAGAAACCAATTCTCATATTTAATACATGCTGAATAAAGTACCTATTTGAAAAAATCATTTTAATGAAATTAAGACTTCTTTCAAGGTAGAGAAATTGAGTAACAGTAACATCCTGTATAGGCTTAGTCTATCTGACCCAACCACTGCTTCCAAGAAAAAAAAAAAAAAAAAAAGGAGTAAAAACAAACAACTAAAACAGAGTCCATGAGAAATGAAATATATATATACATATACTTATATTTTAAATGATGCCTTGCTACATCTAAAAGTGCAGTACAATCAGAGGGCTAAGACTGAGTGATGGCAAAGTCAATTACATGCTAGCTGGGTAACCTTGAATAAGTCACTTAACCTCTCTGGGCCTCAAAATCCTCTTTTACAAAAAGGTGGACAGTTGCCATATCACTGTTTTTATAGGATTGGATGAGGTAACATACACCAGGAAGATATCTGCACAAGTTAAGGGCTCAAATGCGTAATACCTGTAATTGTTTTTTTATATTAGTGTTGTGATGGCAGAAAATGTTGAGTACTGCACAGGAGGAAGAGGAGAGGGGGAAGAGAAAGTTAAGCAGGAGAAGGCAAAAAAAAAAAAAAACCAGCTTGCTAAAACTGGGCAGGAGAGCTTCAAGACATAATTTATTCAGAATGAAGCCTGGTCAGTGAGTGTTCACACCTCCTGCACCTTACTTCTCATTCCACCACCAACCTCACCTCCCGCTTTGTATTTGCAACCTACTTCCTTCCAGGGCTACTCCTACAAATGACTTTTTTTAGCAGTTGCCCTCTCCTCACTCAGCTTCAGATCCATACTTTGCAAAGGTGTAGCCTTCAACGACTTAAACTCCTCTAGATCTATTTACCAGCATGCTCCTATTACTATGTCAGGGAGACAAGTCTCAGAACTTATTTCAATCAATCGCAGTGGCATGTGACACAGATGACCATTTCCTTTTTAAATTCTCTTGTGCCTCAGCTTTGAAGACATTATCTGCAGGTCCTCTGGCTAACCCTCTGGCTGCTGCTTAGCTGTTCGTTAATCTTTATGGGCTCCTTTTCAGCATTCCACTGCTTAAACTATAGTGCTCACCATAAAGTGATCTCCTTTCTTAATAGTTAACTCACTTTCCCTTTTGAATTGTATTCATTCGTACAGTTATACTACCACTTACATGGTGAAAATGTTCAAGTTCATGTCGATAGTAATGACTTCTTGCTAAGCTCTAGACTTGTATTTTCCAATCTCCATTTGGATATTCCATGTGGGGGGAAAAGTCAGGATTTCTCAAATTGAACTCATCTGCCCACACACCTTATCCCCTATCCCACCTGCAACCAGGCTGCCCTCTCCCCATATCAATAAATGATCCCACCAGAATCTTAGGATCTTCACCAAGTCCTGTCACTTCTGCCTCACAAATGCTCTAATTTTGCCTCTTCTCTTTTATGTCCCTGTCTCCATTCACCAATTCTTTCTGGATTTTTGTAGTGGATTTTCATCTCATCTCCCAATCTTAGGTCTTGCTCCACCCTCCATACTTCAAAAGCTTCTTCCTTAACTAAGAATCTGTTCAAGCAATTCTCCCAGTGACATCCCTTCACGGGTCCCTTTGGCCTTTACAACAAACTATAAACTCCTCCGTAAGCTACAAAAATGATCTTTATAACTTGATCACCACTTATGATCTCAACACCAACTCTTATCACCTCCTCACCCCCACTCCCAAATCAAGCCATTTAAAGCTACTTGCAAATCCTTAATCCCATTTATTTTTCCAGATTATTCTCCTATATGACATTCATTCTGCTTGGAACATTTTCCACAGATTTCTAAACCCCATTTTCACCTAGTAATTTCTATGTGATACCTCAGAATTCTGAATTCCTAATATGTGTATTTCTGCTTTCAAAGAACTCAATGATCCTACATTGTAATTCTTTTCACATTTCTTGATCAAAATAGTAATTTAAACAGTGCCTTGAATTTGAGGACTATAATTCGATGCCCTTTCTCTCCACATATATGATACTGTGTCTAATGAATAACAACGATTTACTGTTCTAAAAGCAAATAGTTCATCCAATATCTATGGCGTTCACTGAGTCAAACATCCAACCAATCATTGGAGAGACAGCAAAACCACATGGAGATAACATAACCTCAGCATGTTGTTTTAGTCGTTAAGTCATGTCCAATGCTTTTGCGACCCCATGGACTGCCTGCCAGGCTCCTCTGTCCATGGGGCTCTCCAGGCAAGAATACTGGAGTGGGTTTCCATGTCCTCCTCCAGAGGATCTTCCTGATCCAGGGGTGGAACCCGCATCTCCTGCATTGGCAGGCAGATTCTTTATCACAGAGCCACAGGCAAGCCCATAACCTTGGCTACATGTATTTTATACACACAAATTAAGACGGCAGAAGATGTAACATATTAGGCAACTTCAAATATCAAATAACAAGTGAACGGTGAAATCAACAAGGGATAAAGAAATGCATGGGAAATACATAAAAATTTTTAGAAAAAATACTTATGTTAAACCTAAGTATAACAAGAACCTGCAGTAGAATTAACAATAGTGAACACCAGATACTAAGTTTTATGAGGTCAGGGAACAAGTCATTCACATTCACTACTCTGTCCTTAAGGCCGAACACATGGCTAGATCATAGTAGCTGCTAAATAAGAATTTGTGTCGAACTGAATTTTAAACTGTGCAGCTGGTGATGCAAGAAAACATCTGTTTAAGAAAAAGGCAGCACTTTTTGCCATTCACCATTCCATAAAAAGGTAATTTGTATATGTGTTTACTAGAATTCTTTCCTCAAAAGTGAAATATTGCTTCACTCTCTGGTTGGCAAATGTGTTGTTTCAAGATGGAGAAGAATCTGCTTTAAATGAAGAGAAAGCTATTTCAGTCCATAATCCTTCAGAGCCAATTTTGGATCTTAAAATGCATTTTCATCAAAGAATCTTAACAAAAAGATTCCTGCCAATTTAACCAAGACATCTAAAAATGTTTCAAGCTAAAGCCAAGCTTTCTGCTCAGGAACATTCTAATTGAGATCATGTTCTCTTCCAAAGTTCTTCCACTGGATCAACAGTCGCCTGAATCTCACGGCTGAGTAACAGACCATGATCACCCAAGAACTCACAACTGCACTCCATTTAGGAATTCTGCATTTTCCTATCATATATGCTGGGTTTCAAGTCCTGAAATTTCTTTGTACCCTACAGAGATATTATAATAAAACAAAGCACAGACACATGTACCTTTGTTAATTTGACACATCCCTCTTATTTTCAGTATATAGAAACTGAGACCATGTAATATAAATTATTAACCCAAGTACACTTAGGGCAGCAGCTGGGATGGATACTGGGTCTCCTCAACTTTCTACATAAGCTATGTTCATGGAACACCAATACTTTCACTTGCATCATTGTATCAGTTCTGGTAGTCACCTGAAATACTTAAAATGGGACTATTATTCCTTTCTAACAGGTGAAGAAATCAAGCTCCATTGAGCTATCAATTCCCTCAGGTTGACTCAGCAGCAGAAGCAAAACTAGTATTCAAGTCTTTCTATCATTGTCTTTTACCAGGAACACCACATTGACAAGGGCCTTTTTTCCTTTCAGTACAAATGAGCCAATGACAATGTAAATTATCTGGTACCTACCATTCTTCAAAGGAAGATGTGCTATAATCAAAGAGAGTTACAATTACCAGAGGTTGCAGGCCACAAAGGATAATGAAGCAGAAACATGTGTGTTAATCAGTTTTGAGGTTTCACTTAAATAATCAACCATTCTTTCAAAGCTGAATCCAATCAAAAGATACTAACCCTTTTAGACTTGTATGCTGCTGCTGCTGCTGCTAAGTCACTTCAGTCGTGTCCGACTCTGTGTGACCCCATAGACGGCAGCCCACCAGGCTCCCCTGTCCCTGGGATTCTCCAGGCAAGAATACTGGAGTGGGTTGCCATTTCCTTCTCCAATGCATGAAAGAGAAAAGTGAAAGTGAAGTCGCTCAGTCTGTCCAACTGTTAGCGACCCCATGGACTGCAGCCCACCAGGCTACTCCGTCCATTGGATTTTCCAGGCAAGAGTACTGGGGTGGGGTGCCATTGCCTTCCCCCTTTAGACTTGTATACAGTGGGCAATATGCCACAAACATCTTCTTTTATTTAGACATTAGGGATGAAATTTCCCATATGTTGCTTCAAATCAAATAACCATACTTAAAAAATAATACCCTACATGACAACATTTTTCTTTGAAGGGTTAATTTAAAGTCTTTATGACTGTTAATCATGAAATGTTAATTTTTAGCAAGTAAAACTGGGTCTGGACAAGTCCACGTGTATTAGCAGTAGGCTAAGAAAGGAATCTAGCATGGAATTTTAACACTTGGTTCTAATCATTAATGCTGCAGTACTGGCCTATTTACAACCTGACATTTGTTTTTGCACTTTCAACATCCCATGACTTTGATACAACAGTAAATAGCTTTAAGAGATGACACTGTGCCTTAGCTGGGTCTGTATTTTGACTAGCAGGTCTTGGCATCATGTCCAGTTCTGATACCACATGCTACATGCTGACACCAGTTCTCCCACATGCTACATGCTGGTGAAAAATGAAAAAAAAAAAAAAAACCCTTAAAAAGAGAATGCTACTCCTCTTAAGCCATTTGGAGATATAACAGGTCTAAGTTCCTAGCTAACTTATACATCCAAGTTCTACTGTAGCAACTTCTAACCACCACATCTTTGTTTCTTTAGATCCTTAATTTTTTAGATTCTTAAATATGTCTTAATTTTTCCATAAAGTCCCATGTTTCTAATGTTCTGAAGAGGAAGGTGACAAAATGTGGGGGAAAGAGCATAAACAAATAAAAATTTAAAAGACAAGACACACAGAACTACACTTGATTTCCATTACCTCTTTTCAGCCACACAATTTCTATTCGAGTACCAGGATTTGGCAGGTATCCATATTAGGACATTTCTATTTTATGGTAAAATTCAAAATATAAACTGATAAAAGACCTCTAAAATCTCAGAAAAGTGAGTATTTGTATATATGAGGAGTTAAATAATTTCCCAAGATATATTCTATACCTACACAGGAGATTCTTATAATGTGTGGGAAGTCTATGGTTCTGAATCATCCAATAGTGTCTGCAGTCTGTGTTTATATCCTGTTACCATACAAAACTTTCCCAATAATCAGAATATAACAACACAAATGTTGTTACGAACATCATTGAAAGAGTTGAATATTCTCTGAAGTAATGACAGGTGTTTCATAAGCTTGTGATAGCTCAGGATTTCCACTGAACTTTGGACATTGTAGAAGGTTGGGCTGGTTATTTGGGCTTCCTCTATAATTTGAATTAGGAATGATGAACATTTACATTATGTTGAGAACATATCCACTACCTAGTATTTGGCTCTCTTGAGTGAATTAATAAGTGTCCTAACTGTCGAGTCCTAACGGCTGGCTTAGAACTGTTCTGCTTAAAATCTCACACACTAGACCCTCCTCTTTAACTGTACACCCCATTTTCAGGCAGAACTACACTACAACACATTCTTCTGAAATGTGCTGTATCCTATCAGGACTGAAGGTAACACTGGCATCATACATTCAAACGTGGCCATTCTAGAGAGACCTTTCCAAAGATGAAAACTTCAAAAACACAGAGTAGAAAAGTCGCTGGAGAAATGGCCCAAGTAAACAGGGGTATCTGGGACACTTGACATTGTCTTGTCTGCAGTGCCCCAACATGGGCAGCAGGGGGCGCTCCTGCATGAAGCAAACCCTCCCCTCCCCCCAAGTGCTCCCCAAAGGGGAAGACGGAGGGTTTTTCTCTTAGCACTTGCCCCAAGTCCAAGGAGGAAGCAAGTAAGGAGTGCTGCTATCCATAGATCACACACGCTTTGAATACCATTGCAGAAGTGACCAGAGATGATACATGGGTCTGAGTGTGCGTTTTGAAAACAAGCTCGTCAATTTTTATTTTTACTTTTTCTATTTTGGTGGGCAAGAAGGGTTAAAGAACCAGGTAAGCAATTGGCAGGGAATGGGGCTTGCCATCAGCTGTAAAGACAGCATCTCCCAAAGCAACAAGTGGCTATCAGTACCTGAGGGTCATTTTTTAAGCCTCTCTGCTGCAGTTTAGTTCTCAGGTTACATTCTCGGTGAAATGTCAAATCAAACTCCTCCCTGTCTCTCCCCTCTTCTTTCTTTCTCTAAGCATACCCCAAACTCAGAAAAATCACTTGATGAAGCAGATGTTTCAATGAACCTTAGGAAATATGACTTCTGCAGGGGTTCTCCTGCATGTGGCTATGTTTTGCAGGTGAGTATGTGATGCATTTTACACCCTCTGCCAGGTCCCAAGATTTCACATCAGATTGGAAAAACCCTTAAGGACCAGAAACAGCCAGCTCTGAAATCTCAAAAACAGTGCCTTCAGCCCACTTCATACACATACTCACGCACACCCCACCCCCACTGGCCGGATCCTTTCTCCTTCCTGTCCCCAAATGAAGGTCTGTGGAGACACAGCTTTAAACCTTAATACTCACCATATTGACTTCAGAAACCATGTCGATGCTGGCAATGTCAATGTTCATTCCCACTGCCACAGGGGGACCTGAAAACCAAAAGGACCAGCCACGTGATTTCTCAGAACTTCGTGCATTCTTAGCAAGAGTCCCCGGGCATGGGCACGGGACAGTCCTCCCCAAATTCCTCCCCACTGCTAACCCTCAAATTCTTCAAATCTCTGCTCCTTTCATTTAAGAAAAGGGTGGCAGGTAGTCCTCTGAGAAATGCTCTATTAAATAGGCATGCACGTGCCCCGATGGGTGAGGGATTCCAGCTCTTCTACATATGCAGATGTCTCAGCATAAGAATACACACAGCCCACAAAAGCACCTGAATCCGGCTGGGCTAGCTCAAGGGAAATGTTGTATAAAGCACTGAAACCCCCTTCTTATTCTTCCCATCCCCTACCCTCTTCAGTGAAGATTTTAACTCTTTGAGATTTGTTAGAGTCTGGAGTAAAATTAAATGGACATATCATTGTATCTAAGGCTGAAGCAAGAGAGATCTCTGGCCCTTCTCCCCGCTACCCTCCCTGCCCTGCAAGCCCCACAGGTCCCCTCTAGCCCCATCCCAGCTGTCCCCCAGAGTGAGGCTTCCAGGACTGGGTAATATCCAGAAAGCAGCCAATTTAAACCATGGCCTGAACTCCTCCAAAGGAGGCACAGGGGGTTAATGCCACTTCTCAAGCAACTGTCTGCATATCTTGTCCTCAAAAACGTTCCTGGTGGCCTTCAGGAAGCCAGGTTCACTGGCACAACATTAATTAAACTTAAGAGGTTTGTATCTCAGCAAAACAAAGGCGGTGAAGCAAAGAATTTAAACAGTGAAGCTGGAAGACAGCGGTCTCCAGTATAGGCTAAGAGGGTATCTCTGAAAGACCACCTAAGTGCTGGAGAGTGACACGCAGGCTTAAGTTTGGATCATTTTCTCAACATGGTAACACAGAGACTCAGTAAATACACCACATGCAACCCACAGTAAGGGAGAGGAAAGCGCACAGAGCTCAAAAGACAGCTTAGGCAATAGCTGCTGGGCTGTTTCTCATTACCAAGGCAGCCCCCTTACCTCCGAAATCCGGTCTCAGCCGAATATCATAACCTTTCAGGAGTCTATCCACCGTCTCTTTAACCAGCGACATATTACTAGGGTCATTGACACTGAAGAAAGAAAAGACAATAAACAGGCATCAATAAAACAGCAGGCACGGCGCTTCAGTAGCTATCTGATCCTCACTACAGATCCTTGCTCACAGAGGTATGCAGACAGAGCCCTTCAAAGTGAAAAAGGAAAGAGAGAAACGCTAGGCACACTTACCTCTGCGCACAGACGGCGGCGATTATTAAGGGGAATGACCAAATCCCAAAGTAGTCCTTTTTCCGGACTCTCCACATCCCTTTAGTTTTGGATGGGTCGAGGGTTTCACTGAAGAGAGGAGATCCAACTTAGTCTGCCCAGTGCAGTAATTCTAATGTGAGGCGCATGCGCACGGCGTACCAAAACATCAAAGGGGCAGCGGCGGTTGCCTGGGACCGAAAAGATTTTCTTGTTAAAGGGGGAAAAAAAAATTAAAGGGAAAACATATATATATAAATATATATATGTACAATATATGCGTATTTGAATAATATAGAAAAGTCACCCTACGGGAGGACCCACGGTAAAAATTTTTGTTGTCCTTTTGTTAAGACAAAAACAACTAGAGCGTCTGGTAAGTTTTGGTAGTGGCAGGAGGCGGTTTCGCACCTCGCGGGTTGTGGGGTTTTGGGTGTGTGTGTGTGTTTCCTCTTAAATATGCAGAACCAGATTAGGAATTTAAAGGAGAGCAGTTGTGTAGTGCTAGGGGAAAATGAGTGCCTGGGAGTCGACTTCTGGTCTCAGCACGCGGCGGGGAAAGGAATCTGAACTTTATTTCCAAGGCACAGAGCATCCCCTGCCTGGGGCGAGATGGGTGCTGGAAGTGGGGGTTGTGTGGCGGAGGTGGGGAGGTGGGGGAAGGAACAGGAATGGTGAGAGCGGGAGTGGAAGGTGGAGGGAGTGGGGGTACGTAGCGTGGAGAATAAGACACGGAAATATATATATATATATATATATTTTTTTTTTTTTTTTAAGAAGAAAATGATGCCTGGTGTTTTCTAGGAGTCAAGGAGCAAGCTTTTCTTCACTACTCACGAGCGATTTGTGTCCTCCTCCTCCTCACCCTTTGCCCCCTGTTCCCAGAGAAGAAAACCTCGGGGTCCAGGCTTCTGGCCGAGTGACTTGCCTGACCCGCCAGTCCAGATTATTTATAGCAGGAAGGGCGGGGGCCGGGGGGTGGCGAGGGGAGTAGAAAGCGCAGTCTCTCCAGGTTTCTCTCTGCTTCTGCACTGGGAAATCATTAGCAGAGAGGGTGGGCTTTGGAGGAGGGGGGATAATGGGACGTGGGGACTTAGGGATGCTAGGGGGACAGGAGACGCCGACCGCGGCCGGGTGCAGGAAGCGCCGGCCGGCCGCCCACGCCCCCTCGGAGCACGCGCACTGGCGCGCACACGTGCGGCAGCCGGCCCGCCCGCCGCGCGCCCCTCCTTCCCTCGCTGGCCTGCGCTCGTCGCCCTCTCCCGCCGCGCGGCGCCGGTGCCCCCCACCGCGGCCCCTCCACCTTAGGCCCCTTGGCCGCGGCCAGGGAGGGAGGGTCGTGAGGACCGACACCCGGAGGCGCGTCGGGACCCGAAATACCCGAGCGGTGCCCAGAAGGCAGGCAAAATGAGGCAGGGGCCGGGCGGGTCGCGCGGGGCTCCGCACCTCCCGCGGGCTGCAAGCCACCTCTTCCTCGCTTCCCTGCTCGGGGCCAGGAGGGGCTAGCACACCCCGGGGCTGACTCTTCCCTCCGCCCGGAGGCTTGGCCGGCTCTCCGCGGCCGCCGGGACACAGAGGCAGCGGCGAGCGAGCTCGGGGGCTCGAGAGGGAGGGAGATACCCTGAAGAAATCTTTCCTCCGCTCGAGAGAAAGACGCCCCGCGGGCGCCGGGAGACGCTACTAGGCTCCGGCAGCGGGGCCGTCTGAAGGCGCCCCGGGACGGACTCTCCGGGTTCTCCGACGTTTAGTGGTAGTTGAGGGGCTGGAAGGGGAGGGCAGGGACTCCTGCTACCCTCCCACCACCCCTCCTTTGTGAAGAACGAGAAAAGTCGGAGCTCGAAGCTGTGTTCCGAACCCCAAAGCGGGACTTGTAACTCCTCCACCTAATCAGTTTAGCCGGTAACTGAGCGCCTACTGTGTGCCAGGAGTGCTTCACTTAGTTCATTCTTGCACGCCCAGGTGCATTAGGTAGCACCCCACTCTCCCCACATCATGGGCTCACGCTGAGGAACTTGCCCAACGTCACCCAGGTGGCCAGAGGTGAAACCAAAACTGCACTCGAAAGCCCTAACCATTAGACCAGACTGTCTTGACTCCCACGTCGCGACCTTGCGGGCGGGGGCTCCTCTTGCGGCGCAGCTCCCGAGCCCGCCGAGCCCGCCGAGCCCCCGGCGGCCTCCGGAGGCGCGGGCGAGCACACGCACCAGGCCGACCCCCACCCCGCGTCGGCGGAGAGAAGGGGGTGCCGGCCGCCGCACAGGGTCTCTTCAAGGCCCGGGGCCCAGCGGCACTCTTGCCCTATTTTACCTCTTGACAGTCATCCTCCTCCCCAGCCTAGGTCAGGGGTTATCCTGGGACGGCCGGGGAATGACTCCAGGGGAAGTGTGGAGGCGGGAGGGCTGCGAGGTGAAGCGGGAATCCGACAGTTCCGCGGGGACAGAAGGCGAGCGGCGCGGGGCGGGAGGAGCATTTGCCCTCACCCGCACGTGGAATTTCTGCTTTTGAGACGGTGAAACAGCCCCTTAAACACTGCAGCTTCACAGAGCTACAGCCTGGCGGGCTACCCGGCTGCTAGAAGTCCCTCCAGAGACACAGCATGAGAGAGAGACAGTGAGATAGACACAGAGGAAATCAATCTATAAGTCTCCTATCTGCAATTACTTGGGTAGGAATCAAAATACAGACCGATGGCCCTGGCAAACTGCCGATTTCTCTCCATCCCTTGTTTTACAGACACAATGGGAATGTTTTACACAGGCTCACTCTTTTAAAGTGGGGGGGGGGGGGATAGTTTAAATGATTATTAATAACATTATACCAGAGGATTCCCAAAAGAATTTGACATCACCAGCTGGTGACGCCCTGGAAAACTTTTCTTCCTCTTGAAANTGTTTTACACAGGCTCACTCTTTTAAAGTGGGGGGGGGGGGATAGTTTAAATGATTATTAATAACATTATACCAGAGGATTCCCAAAAGAATTTGACATCACCAGCTGGTGACGCCCTGGAAAACTTTTCTTCCTCTTGAAAACACCTCAAAACAGGATTTTCTTTCTGACCATTAGTTATCCATATTGCGTTTGCTGCACTACCATCTCATCTTTATTTAGGCTCAGTTCAATTTCAGTTGAAAGAACAAACAGAACAAAATCAGGAATACTACCATTCGTCTTCCAATAATAATAATAATGGTCTAGTGAAACCTTAAACAGTATTTATTGAAGACCTAATATATACAGAAAATCAAGGGAAAGGAGGGCAAATAATTAAAAGAAAATTGCATCTCAACAAGTAAGACAATAGCACACACTTTTGGGCTCAAATCCCAGCTCAAATACTTAGTATCTTTGGAGTTTGGACAGGTCATTTAACCCTTCTAAATCCTAGTTTCTTCTGTAAAAATTAAATACAATGCTTTCTTTGTTGTAGAACGATATAAATATATGTGTAGCATTTGGTACATGATTAATAAATATTAGCAATTTTTAATGAATAAGGCATAATGAATGGGAAGGAAAGCAAACAAGGTTTAATGACATTAGTCTATAAAGACCAAGTGGACATAAATTTAGTGTAATTCTCCTAAGAAAGCATAAATTAGTTTGAGAAAAAAGGATAAGATATATCAAGGGAATTATCAAAAAGATAAGGATAAAAGAAAATGTATTAAAGACCCAAGCAGCAATCAAAAGGAGAAAAGACAAAGTCATAGTTATTTTCCTTTTGTGGTACCATCTCAGTGTTACTTCTTAATAATAACTGTAACTAATCCAAACAGGTATTCTTACTGGTTACAAAATCCAAGATCAATTTATGTCTAAAGTGGGTCTCTATTTTATAGCAGAATCAGCACTAGGACATCTCTCTGGAAGATTTGGCTGATAACACTGGCTAGGAATGTGAAAATTGAAACAATAATGTGCAAGGGAAGGCACTACTGGATTCTAGAAATGTGTCAGTTGCTGGAGAGCATCCTCCATGATCCCAAATGTATAAAGGGAAGGCGATGTGTAAGTACTCTGAAGAGATCATGATTCAGAATCATCTCTTGAGTATGAAGCATATAAATGCCAAGTGATAACAGTCACTAATCATCTGGTATTTATCTTTGCTATAATATTTATTCATTTCTTCAGTAAATATGTATTGGCTATTTGTGGTAGTTGCTCATTCGTGTCTGACTCTTTGCAAACCCACGGGCTGTAGCTCACCATGCTCCTCTGTCCATGAGAATCTCCAGGCAAGAATACTAGAGTGGGTTGCCATTCCCTTCTCCAGGGGATCTTCCTGTCCCAGGGATCGAACCTAGGTCTCTGTATTGCAGGCAGATTCTTTACCATCTGAGCCATCAGGGAAGCATAACTGCACCCGACTTGTGGCTCAAACCCATGAAGCTGGGATTAAGGGTTCCATGCTCTCCTCACTGAAAATTTCAGTTCAGTTCAGTTCAGTCGTTCAGTTGAGTCCGACTCTGTGCAACCCCACGAATCGCAGCATGCAAGGCCTCCCTGTCCATCACCAACTCCCGGAGTTCACCCAGACTCACATCCATTGAGTCAGTGATGCCATCCAGCCATCTCATCCTCTGTAGTCCACTTTTCCTCCTGCCCCCAATCCCTCCCAGCATCAGAGCC
Organism: Oreotragus oreotragus; assembly: GCA_006410675.1. Lineage (NCBI taxonomy): Eukaryota > Metazoa > Chordata > Mammalia > Artiodactyla > Bovidae > Oreotragus > Oreotragus oreotragus. The sequence goes on along the minus strand of SJYX01012594.1, from coordinate 29,290 downwards.
TTTTCCAATAAGTCAACTCTTCACATGAGGTGGCCAAAGTACTGGAGTTTCAGCTTTAGCATCATTCCTTCCAAAGAAATCCCAGGGCTGATCTTCAGAATGGACTGGTTGGATCTCCTTGCAGTCCAAGGGACTCTCAAGAGTCTTCTCCAACACCACAGTTCAAAAGCAGCAATTTTGTGGTGCTCAGCTTTCTTCACATTCCAACTCTCACATCCATACATGACCACTGGAAAAACCATAGCCTTGACTAGACGGACTTTGTTGGCAAAGTGCTGTCTCTGCTTTTCAATATATTGTATAGGTTGGTCATAACTTTTCTTCCAAGGAGTAAGCGTCATTTAATTTCATGGCTGCAGTCACCACCTGCAGTGATTTTGGAGCTCAAAAAAAAAAAGATGAAGTCTGACACTGTTTCTACTGTTTCCCCATCTATTTCCCATGAAGTGATGGAACCAGATGCCATGATGTTCGTTTTCTAAATGTTTGCTAAAACAGCTTTTGCACTCTCCACTTTCACTTTCATCAAGAAGCTTTTTAGTTTCTCTTCACTTTCTGCCATAAGGGTGTTATCATCTGCATATCTGAGGTTATTGATATTTCTCCAAGCAATCTTGATTCTAGCTTGTGCTTCTTCCAGCCCAGCGTTTCTCATGATGTACTCTGCATGGAAGTTAAATAAGCAGGGTGACAACAGACAGCCTTGATGAACTCCTTTTCCTATTTGGAACCAGTCTGTTGTTCCATGTCCAGTGCTAACTGTTGCTTCCTGACCTGCATACAGATTTCTCAAGAGGCAGGTCAGGTGGTCTGGTATTCCCATCTCTTTCAGAATTTTCCACAGTT
>SJYX01012594.1:0-24265 GCA_006410675.1 Oreotragus oreotragus | reverse complement strand
CCAGTCCCCTATAATGAAAAGGACATCTTTTTTGGGTGTTAGTTCTAAAAGGTCTTGTAGGTCTTCATAGAACCGTTCAACTTCAGCTTCTTCAGCATTACTGGTTGGGGCATAGACTTGGATTACTGTGATATTGAATGGTTTGCCTTGGAAACGAACAGAGATGATTCTGTCGTTTTTGAGATTGCATCCAAGTACTGCATTTCAGACTCTTTTGTTGACCATGATGGCTACTCCATTTCTTCTGAGGGATTCCTGCCCACAGTAGTAGATATAATGGCCATCTGAGTTAAATTCACCCATTCCAGTCCATGTTAGTTTGCTGATTCCTAGAATGTCGATGTTCACTCTGCCATCTCTTGTTTGACCACTTCCAATTTGCCTTGATTCATGGGCCTGACATTCCAGGTTCCTATGCAATATTGCTCTTTACATTATTGGACCTTGCTTCTATCACTGATCACATGCACAACTGGGTATTGTTTATGCTTTGGCTCCATCCCTTCATTCTTTCTGGAGTTATTTCTCCACTGATCTCCAGTAGCATATTGGGCACCTCTATGTCAAATATTCGGGGAAGGCAATGGCACCCCACCCCAGTACTCTTGCCTGGAAAATCCAATGGATGGAGTAGCCTGGTGGGCTGCAGTCCATGGGGTCACTAACAGTCGGACAGACTGAGCGATTTCACTTTCACTTTTTTCTTTCATGCATTGGAGAAGGAAATGGCAACCCACTCCAGTGTTCTTGCTTGGAGAATCCCAGGGATGGGGGAGCCTGCTGGACTGCCGTCTATGGGGTCACACAGAGTCGGACACGACTGAAGTGACTTAGCAGCAGCAGCATGTCAAATATTATTTGATAAGCACTAGGGGATAATGTGTTGAAAAGGCAGCCATTTTCCTTAACATTTTGGAGCTTTTGACTGTGGAGAGGAGAACAGAATAACACATGTAGAAGGTATTGTGAAGAAGATAGGATATTAGGAATCCATCAGTTCAGTTCAGTTGCTCAGTCCTGTATGACTCTTTGTGACCCCATGGATCGCGGCACGCCAGGCCTCCCTATCCATCACCAACTCCCGGAATTCACTCAGACTCACGTCCATCGAGTCCGTGATGCCATCCAGCCATCTCAGACCCTGTCGTCCCCTTCTCCTCCTGCCCCCAATCCCTCCCAGCATCAGGGTCTTTTCCAATGAGTCAACTCATCACGTGAGGTGGCCAAAGTACTGGAGTTTCAGCTTTAGCATCATTCCTTCCAAAGAAATCCCAGGGCTGATCTTCAGAATGGACTGGTTGGATCTCCTCGCATTCCAAAGGACTCTCAAGAGTCTTCTCCAACACCACAGTTCAAAAGCATCAATTCTTCAGCGCTCAGCTTTCTTCATAGTCCAACTCTCACATCCATACATGACCACAGGAAAAACCATAACCTTGACTAGACGGACCTTTGTTGGCAAAGTAATGTCTCTGTTTTTCAATATACTATCTAGGNAGTTCAAAAGCATCAATTCTTCAGCGCTCAGCTTTCTTCATAGTCCAACTCTCACATCCATACATGACCACAGGAAAAACCATAACCTTGACTAGACGGACCTTTGTTGGCAAAGTAATGTCTCTGTTTTTCAATATACTATCTAGGTTGGTCATAATTTTTCTTCCAAGGAGTAAGCGTCTTAATTTCATGGCTGCAGTCACCATTTGCAGTGATTTTGGAGCCCAAAAGACAGTGTTTCCACTGTTTCCCCATCTATTTGCCATAAAATGATGGGACCAGATGCCATGATCTTCTTTTTCTGAATGCTGAGCTTTAAGCTAACTTTTTTGCTCTCCACTTTCACTTTCTTCCAGAGGCTTTTTAGTTCCTCTTCACTTTCTGCCATAAGGGTGGTGTCATCTGCATATCTGAGGTTATTGATATTTCTCCCAGCAATCTTGATTCTAGCTTGTGCTTTCTCTAACCTAAAATTTTTCATCATGTACTCTGCATATAAGTTAAACAAGCAGGGTGACAGTATACAGCCTTGATGTACTCCTTTTCCTATTCGGAACCAGTCTGTTGTTTCATGTCTATAATTAGTGCAAATAACTCAGCTTGAGGGTTTGGGTAAAACTTGCCTGCTGAAGTGATGTTTTAACACAAGATTTGAAAGATGAGTTAGCCTGATGAAGAGTTAGGGAAAGAATATTCTAGGAAGAAGATATAGTATGTGAAAATATCCAGGGCCAAGAGAGGATGGAAGGAAGAACAAAGACTAGGGTACAAGGGTAAGAGTGGCTCCCAGAGTGATGTGGTGGCAAGCTGGGCCAAAGCAATTTGGCCCATTAATCTGTTGAAGTAAAGGAATGACAGTTAAAGAATCTGCCTGCAAGGCAGGAGACCAGGGTTCAATCCCTGGGTTGGGAAGATCCCCTGGAGGAGAGCATGGCAACCCACCCCAGTATTCTTGTCTAGAGAAAACCCATGGACAGAAGAGCCTGGTGGGCTACAGTCCATGAGGTCTCAAAGAGTCAGACATGACTGAGCAACTGAGCACAGGCCCGAGGAGTGACAAGGTGAGTTTTAACCACCCTGGAGGAAGGTGTTGATGGCCATAGGGGATCTCTTCTTGCAAGATTCCAGGTGAGAGGTGATGCTGGACTGAATTAGGAGAGTGACAGTGCAGCTGGAGAGAAGCGGCTAGAGTTGTGTGGGAGAAATGGGTAACTCTGTGATGCATGGGCCATGGGGAAAGAGGGAGAGGGGTTCAAGGATGACTCATACACTCTGGTTTTAGCAACTCATTGGTGGCAGTAGAAGAACGTTGATGGGAATCATACATTCAGTTTGGCTCATGACAAATATAAAGTCCCACCTAGCCAGCTAAGGTGCACTGGACATTTTGTTATATGGATGCTGAGCGCTGATGTGGAGCCAATACAAACTTTCTGTGTTGCAAACTAACACTTTACTTCCCTCTCGGTCTGAATTTTTCTTTTTAGGACATATTACTATTAACATATTTTATTTTTCCTGTTGTAATTCTGTCTTCCTACATGAAATGAAAGTTCACAAAAACAGAATTATGCCTGCTTTCCTAAGTACTAGGATCCTGGTGGACTACAGTACCTGGGATCACAAAGAGTCAGACAAGACTCAGTGAGTAACATTTGGCCCAGGGCTATAGAAGAAACCTAATACATATGTTCTAATGAATAAGTCATTATTTGATGATCCTGCAGATCATCCTCCCACTTAAATCATGAGAGTTTATGACAACTTAAGCAAGGAGGATATATAGAGTAAGAAAAGAATCTTCTGGAAATTGACAATTTACAGCCTGGCCCCAAAGGCAAGAGGAAAACCAGTGATGTGATCAAAGCCAAGGAAGGAGAATATTCTAATAAAGAAAGACTAGTCAACTGTAATGAATCCTTAAGAGGTTTTAAAGTTTCTGAATAGATTACATGCTTGTGGTATACAAGATGAGCCAGTATTTCCCTTTGCGACCCTGATTTCTTCCCCAGAGTCTTGCACAGTTCAGTCAGGGGGAGGCAGAGGTGAAATTCCACAGCGTAGCCTTTATCCTGTGAGAAATACATATACGATATGTTCTCAAGTGCCAGAGCACCTTTTCTGACTTCCTGCTGCTGATGTAGCCTCAGAGCTGACGATCATGGATGAGGCTCTCATGGAACCTGGGAACCCGTTTTGGCAGATTGAAAACATAAGTGTTTATTATTATTTTTTAAATGGATCATGAATACCTTAGCTCTGAATATTGATTATCATCTTTTTAAATAGTGTTCCAAAATTTCAGGAATACTGAAAAGTAGGAAGAAAGTAAAAAATATATATTGAAAGAAAATTACATTTATTGCTTTCAGTCCCCACTTGCTAATTACCACCAGTGTTTTCAAGTCTACAACTTCCTCAACCTACTGTAATGTGTAAATAAGAACCATTTTTAAATAACCTCTCCAAGTACCAAGTATCTTATATATGAATGCACCTTTATTTATTTTTATATGCTAAAGAATATTCCTGTGAAGTGAAAGTCGCTCAGTTGTATCCATCTCTTTGTAACCCCATGAACTGTAGCCCGCCAGTCTCCTCTGTCCATGAAAGTCTTCAGGCAAGAATACTGGAGTGGGTTGCCATTCTCTTCTTCAGGGGATCTTCCCAACCCAGGGATTGAACCTGAGTCTCCTGCACTGCAGGCTGATTCTTTACCATCTGAGCAGCCACCAGGAAAGCCCAAAGAATATTCGTAGATTTTATCAAATATTTTCCCCTTACGCTAGTCAGAAATATTCTACTGTATTTGTCTGGCAAACCGTGCCTTCACAGACACCAGAAAGTTAGGTATCTCATATATTACCATAAATTCCAAGTTATGGGCTTACAGTTTAATGAGGGTTTGCTCTGCAGAATTTCTATGCCCACTGAGTCCTAGTTGTTTCTCCTTCAGCAAGTAGCACTAACATTAAACCTGAGTGTCTAAAAAAGTTTTAACCAGAGTAAGACTTCTGACATAGATCTATTTAGATTACTTAACTAAAATATAACATGTAGTAATAATAATAAAATTGGTCTGTCAGATGCTGTTTGAAATGCTCTCTATATAGTAATATATTTAATCTTTACAATGTGTCTATAAAATATTAATAATTATTATTCCCATTTTACCTATAAGGAAACAGAAACAGAGATTAAATATCTATATAAAATTGAACTCAGAGCCCCTGCCCCTGAGGCAGTCTACTGCTGACCCATACCTCTGCAGGAGACACTCAAACACAGTTCTGTCTCAGTCTCTGTGGGGTCTCTGGGTCCCAAAGAAAGGCAATGCCAAAGAATGTTCAAACTACTGCACAACTGCACTCATCTCACATGCTAGCATGGAGGCCTGGCATGCTGCAGTCCATGGGGTCGCAAAGAGTCGGACATGACTGAGCAACTGAACTGAACTAAAGATTGCAGTTTATAAGAAAATGTTAATGGACTCAGGCTCTTCTTGATACCTATGTGACTTTATATATAAAACTCCTGCAGATTTGTCTACAGTTCTCAGCTTCTCTCACCCATTGTGTTAATATAACAGGAATAAAATCTTAGCTCAGACAAAGGGTCTCCACACCTAATGGAGATTTAACAATCAAATGAGCAATGGAAATTTTGAGAGCTGAAGTTACCAGACACCTTTTGAAGGAAAATACTTTTTAGCACCACCTCAAATGAATCGATTTTCAGGAGTACAGTGCAAAATGAAATTACCAATACTCCAAATGGAGGTGAAATTGTTAGATAAGGAAATTACCTGAGCTCTGACACCATGGGGATCCTAATTATATTCATGCACAGTCTCAGAAGCAATAGAACACCACATCCCTTATACTAGAAAAGGCTAGAGTGGGAAAGAAGTGCTTCTTACCAACTGCTTCTCAGACCTGCAGGGGAAGTGAGGTGAGCTTATCAACATAAATAAATGAGTAAAACTGACATATAGGCAGTGACACTAACAGTCCTAAGGAGTAATTTCTCCATGTCTCTCTCATCAGGTTGGTTTTTAGTGATGGTCAGTGAGATATGGCCAAACATAGGTGTACATTCAGTGTCCATAATGGAGTTTCCCAGAATGTGGGTCACACAATCTGAGGCCTCTCCTGATGCTCTTCTTCCAGGGTTGTTTTTCTAATAGATCCCTGAGTTAGAAAGCCTAGGGTTTACAAGCCTTCTGAGGGCCTATAAAAATTTTTGGAATTCTGAAAAAAAAGTGCATATTGGATCCAAATTTTAAAAAGTAAACTGCAGTGTAGAAATTAAATGTTTAATTAAGTGTCTATAAAAATTTAATGTTATTCTAATTATACAGATTTAAATTTCATGTGGGAAAGGTGCATTTTAATGTGCTTTATATTAATATTATGTGTCGAGGGCCTCCTAAAGTTAAAGGCCTTGGACATATGAAGGTCTTAAAAAGCTCCAGCTGTCTCCAGCCTCAGGCAGAATTACTCTCCCTACTACTATGCAGGTAATGTCAAGTGTGTGTGCATGCATGCTAAGTCACTTAGTCGTGTCTGACTCTTTGTGACCCTATGGACAGTAGCTGGCCAGGCTTCCCTGTCCACGGGATTCTCCAGGCAAGAATACTGAAGTGGGTTGCCATGCTCTCCTCCAGGGGATCTTCCCGATCCAGGGATTGACCTGCAACTCCTGCATTGCAGGCGAGTTCTTTACCACTGAGCCACTGGGTAAGTTCAATGTCAAGTGTAGTGTCTTGCTTGTTTGTTCCTATTTTGGTTTTGATTTTGTTTTTTCCTTTAAGTCCCCTTTGGAAGCATCTCCATTTGCTAATTCTACAAGAAACTTTCCCTCTTGTGTTTAATTATTCCCCAGGCTCAGTTCATTTACCTAACTTTTATAAGGCACTTGGTAATTGATAAATTATAATTGCAGTTCTTACTGATAGCTAATACTTACTGAGTGCTTGCTCCCAACTGGCTCACTTTCTGATAACACCAATGATTACTCATTTAATTCTCTGTAGTGTATTTATTATTGAGCAGTATATTATTCAGTGACCTTGGGGTTGAAAGTGACAGTAACTGAATTCAAAGTAGCTACAGTAAGTGACCATTTAGTCATGTAAATGAAACTTAAGGGTGTTCAGCTTTAGCTACAGGTGGATTCAGAGGCTGAAGCTACTTCATCTACTGATTCTGTTTTATGAAAGTTGGCTTCATTCTCGGACAGGCTGTCTTCCAAAGGGCTTCCCTTGTGGCTTAGCTGGTAAAGAATCCGCCTGCCATGCAGGAAGACCTGGGTCTTCTGAAGATGACCATGAGCTGCTCTGGTTTAGCAGCTCTTAGAGTATTAGCAATTTACTCCTTCCTCTCAAGTTAGATGGTAGGACTCAGTGGAGGCTGGGGGACTTGATCACAGTTCCACCTTCAGTCTGTCACTTGCTCTGATGGGTGGGCGTGTGTTCACCCCTGGTCCCGAAGCTGGGGTGGTAGTGTAGGGTGGTGTCAGTCACTCAGTCGTGTCCAGCCTTTGAGACTCCATGGGCTGTAGCCCGCCAGGCTCCTCTGTCCCTGGAATTCTCCAGGCAAGAATACTGGAGTGTGTAGCCATTCCCTTCTCCAGGGGATCTTCCCAACCCAGNTGGTCCCGAAGCTGGGGTGGTAGTGTAGGGTGGTGTCAGTCACTCAGTCGTGTCCAGCCTTTGAGACTCCATGGGCTGTAGCCCGCCAGGCTCCTCTGTCCCTGGAATTCTCCAGGCAAGAATACTGGAGTGTGTAGCCATTCCCTTCTCCAGGGGATCTTCCCAACCCAGGGATCCAACCCGAGTTTCCTGCATTTCCTGCATTCTTTAACCAGCTGAGCCACCAGGGAAGCCCAAAGCTTGGGTATACCATATCCAAACCCTGTGGACTGGGAATGGTTCAGGAAAGACCACTCATGTGCTCTTTCCAGGAAGAGGAGGCATGGATGCTGAACACATAAAAGTCACAGATGTCTACTAAAACTGACCATATCTTTTTGATAAATAAATAGTTCATAGGGACTTGGATCTGACTAGAAGAGGGACCCAGACTCACCATATCTGTCTTACATGAATGTCCTTGCAGCTAGCTGACAAACTGAATGAATGCATGCATCAGTCTAGGAGATCTGATTTCTCAGATCCGTGTCAAGATGGATGGGTGGATGATTGCTACTCACATTTCAGCATCTCACATAGTCATCCATGAAACAGTCATCCTCACACTTATTTTAAAATAGTTGTAAATACTTACAAGAATCAATGGAAAATTTTAACAGAATTATAGATAAAAATGACTAGAGACAGAAGATTCTTAGTAACTGAAAATTTGGGTAACTGAGACCTATCGTTAAAAATATTGTATTGTCAATATCAAATAATTGCATTTGTTCCATGTATACACAGTGAAACCTATCTGTATTAGTTAAGTACACTTTTGAAAGGGTGAATTCCACAGCAAATTTCTTTGCTATTTAAGCATTTAAATAAAATAATTCCTATACTCATAATCATAGCATATTTCCTTCCTCATTAGTGTTAACACGTGTGTGTGTGTGTGTGTGTGTGTGTGTGTGTGTGTGTGTTATTCACTCAGTTGTGTCCGACTCTTTGTGACCCCAATGGCTATAGCCTGCCAGGCCCCTCAGTCCATGAAATTCTCTAGGCAAGAATACTGGAGTGAGTTGCCATTCTCCAGGGAATCTTCCCAACCCAAGGATCGAACCTGGATCTCCCACCTTGCAGGCAGATTTTTTACCATCTGAGCTAACAGGGAAGCCCAGTGTTAACACATAATTTTTCTTAATAATTAAAATTAACCTTTGTTAATATTTAACTATGACATAAGTCATTGCTGATACTAAATGACCTTTCCTGATACTTATATTCCAACCTTTCTACACCTCACTTAATTTTCACAAAATACTATGAGGTAAGTTCTAATATTATCCCCATTTCACAATATTCTGAAAGTGTCACATTGTGATTAAGAAAAGCTTCTTTTCAGAAAAAGAGGAATGAGAAAAACTAGTCAAAGTCTATCAGAGTGAAGATTTTCTTTAATTGGAAACCTAAAGAGTAGGTGATAATAACCACTATTTCCTTCCATTTGTTTCAGCATAATTTTTCCGTAATAGAAACTGCATGAATCATGTTTTGTTCCTATTTCCTGAGAAGATGAATTTAGTTTTAGGTTGAAATAAATGATTAAGAACTGTGAGTGAAAGCGTTCCTACTGAGGGCTACGGCATGTGATAGTCTAGAGCCTAGCCATCTAGCTGTTGTCTGTAAAATAAAGAAAGACACTTTCAGGCCAGAAAGTCCAATAACCAGTAGCTACCATTGTTTACTTTTTAAAATGTAACTTAACAGGAGTTTAGACTTAAATCACTTTGTTGTTGGGGGCCAACGATGTATCAAAACAAGAAGCAAAGAGTACTTTGGAAATCTGGTATGCTCCAGTCATATACTTTATCCAGAAGTTGGCATGTAGATCCTTGATAGTTAAGAGATGATTTTGAATGTTATATAGATACAAAAATCTCAATTTGATACTAAGATGCCATCAGCATTCTTCTATGACTTGTTACTTACCCATTTTAATTGAGAGGAGTGAGTCTTTAGATGCAGACCGTGCAGATTCTCTTTGATTGTTTTAATTGGGGGTATAGTTGCTTTACGATGTTGTGTTAGTTTCTGTACAGCAAAGTGAATCAACCATAGGTATACATATATCCCCTCTTTTTTCGGATTTCCTGCCCATTTAGGTCACCACAGAGCACTGAGTAGAGTTCCTTGTGCTATACAGCAGGTTCTCACTAGTTATCTATTAATATTTTATACATATTAGTGTGTATATGTCAATCCCTATCTCCCAGTTCATCACACTCACCCTTTTCCCCCCTTTAGCACCCACATGTTTGTTCTCTATGTCTGTATGTTGATTTCGACCTTGTAAACAGGTTCGTCTGTACCATCTTGCTAGATGCCATATAAGTGTGTTAATATGTGATACTTGTTTTTTTCTCTTTCTGACTTCACTTTGTATGACAGTCTCTAGGTACACTGGTTTTTATCATTATAACTATATTTCATTTTTGGTCAACAGTACTAGAGTTCCATACAAGGCAGTGAAAGTACCTTTATTTAATAAAAAACATTTCAGTTAAAGGTGAGTAAATAAAAGGAAATATTGATAAAATAGCAGAGCAGGTGGTATGTGGATTTGACAAAAATAATGTAGGCGGTGTGCAAACATTTGGCAATCTTTGACTACACAATTTGGGCAGGAACAATCTGCCAAAGTTCTGTAAGAGAAATTGTCATAGTTTAGATTGATGTGAGGGCCTTCTAATTTTAAGGAATCTATGATCATCAGAAATCGGTCGTGTAAGTGATCAGCATACAGGAAACGCAAGGTGAACCTGAACATCTTTAGACAGCAGGGTTGTCTTTATGACACAGATGTCAAAATCAAATTTGGCACATCAGTGAGTATACTGAGTATCTATCCACGTGGACATGGGCTCAGTTTTGCAGGGAGCAAAAATATGAATTAGACAAGGTTTCTCCCCTCAAGGAGCTAAATGGTAGCAAGCAAGGATGAGGAAGCTAGCAAAAATGATTAAGCAGTAGAAATTAATGTCACAAGAAAGGCATAAACTTAGAAGAGCATAATCCAAGGAGATTGCAGGAGAAAGAGATCATGGCTGTTTAGATTTAAAGGGAAAGCCGTTGCTGTCAAGATGCTATTCTAAATAAATCTAGAAGGATGGGTAAAATATTAACTGTAGTTATTAGCAGGCAGTCAGGAAGTCTGAGGTAAGTTTCTTCATCCACAAATCAGTGTCTGGCTAAGTAAATAAGTTAAGTCGCTCAGTCGTGTCCGACTCTTTGCGACCCTGTGGACTGTAGTCCACCAGGCTCCTCCATCCATGGGATTCTCCAGGCAAGAATACTGGAGTGGGTTGCCNCAGTCAGGAAGTCTGAGGTAAGTTTCTTCATCCACAAATCAGTGTCTGGCTAAGTAAATAAGTTAAGTCGCTCAGTCGTGTCCGACTCTTTGCGACCCTGTGGACTGTAGTCCACCAGGCTCCTCCATCCATGGGATTCTCCAGGCAAGAATACTGGAGTGGGTTGCCATTTCCTTCTCCAAGTGTCTGGCGAAAGAGAGATGAATGGCTGGTAAAGGCAGCCACAACGTGGAGAACCTCGAAGTCAGAATGAGGATTTCAAATTATGTAGATAGAGGAAGGGTTCCCTGGAATCCAGTCACCCTTTAAACATGTATCAGCAATGTTATATTTGCCACATCATTTTGAACAGAGATCAGCAAACTTTTTTGCAGGCTACTCAATTCTGCAGTAGTAGATTGAAAGCGACCATAGACATACATAAACAATAAGGGTGCGTCATGGGTTAAGGAGTAATAGAGAATGATAGGAAACAATCCTACTGGGAAAACATAGAGCTTCCCAGGAAAGAAAACAAACAAGCCAACAACCAAGGTACTTCACCCGTCATGTAAATGGCACGAGTGATTTTAAAGTCTTTTATGTCATTTCCATATTCAAAATGGCTTTCCAGGTGGCTCAGCAGGTAAGGGAGCTGCCTGTGATGCAGATTCGATCCCTGGTGGGGGAAGATCCCCGGGAGGAGGAGGGCATGGCAACCCACTTCAGTGTTCTTGCCTAGAGAATTCCATGGACAGAGGAACCTGGTGGGCTACAGACCATAGAGTCTCAAAGAGTCCGACACAACCTGAGCAACTGAACACAAGCGTGAGCACTGTATTCAAAAGGGCAAGAGGGTACCTGGTGAGTACGGCATGGCACCATGGATAGTTTCCATCTTAGTGTGCAGCTGCGCTGACTTGGGAAAGACGCCTGATGGCCTAGATTCTTTTAAAATTAAAAGAAACCTAAATAGTAAAATGAATGCCTGCCTGTTCTTTTTTCCCTCTCAGGAGCTAGGAGTTCATGGTCTACGAGGAGCTGTTTGACCCTTCCATCCTTCTATATGGACAGGAAAGTACAAATGGGACATTAGAAGAAAACCATTGAGATCTTATCTTGACTAAAATGTCATTCTACCAGAAGAGAAAGTAGAGTAACAGAAAATGACATAGTGTTTAAAAAGATTAAATTTAAAAATTAAAAAAAAAAGGCAGGTATCAGTTAAAATACCTTTTAAAGACAGCAAATCAAATTCATAGATTTGGGAAGACCCAGTAATCATTGAGATGTTAAGAGACAATATAAAATTCATATAAATTTTTATGGATAAAATGAGAAACTTTAAATAAATATCTGGTTTGCAATAGGAATCTCTTGGTCTGTAACTTCAAACAAGTTCATTTATTTATTTTCCTGTTATTAACGTTGTGTGGGAGACACTCCAAATGCTCAGCCCAAATTCCATCAGATCATTTTTGTATTCCAACCCCACACCCCACACACACATATAACATATTTTGAGGGATAAATCTGTGGCCAGTATCTGCATTTAGCCTCTTCATTTTGCTACTTTTGGGCTATAGTGGCAGCCGTTGGCCACTGGGAAATAGCTGGAAAATTTGCAGCCTCCCACAGTGCCAATTAAATCGTCTAGTGGGAAATAAAACAATTCTTATACAGCTTACACCCCAGAGTTCCCTTGTGGAGTTAAGTCCAGAGTTATCCTCTAAGTGGCTTTTGCTTGAAATTTCACCCTTGTTTAGTTTACCCTCCCTTTCCTATCTTATTTCACCTCTGTGCTTACCATTTGCTCATAAATCCTCTCTTGATCTGTTCCTGGAGAATGAACCTAAGACCAGTGAAGCTTTCAGATGCAAAACAGGGGAAATTGTTATTTCTGAAAAATAAGACATCATTGTGTGTTAGTTGCTCAGTCCTGTCCAACTTGTTGAGACACCATGGACTGTAGCCTGCCAGGCTCCTCTGTCCATGGGATTTTCCAGGCAAGAATACTGGAGTGGNAGTGAAGCTTTCAGATGCAAAACAGGGGAAATTGTTATTTCTGAAAAATAAGACATCATTGTGTGTTAGTTGCTCAGTCCTGTCCAACTTGTTGAGACACCATGGACTGTAGCCTGCCAGGCTCCTCTGTCCATGGGATTTTCCAGGCAAGAATACTGGAGTGGGTTGCCATTTCCTTCTCCAGGGGATTTTTCTGAACCATGGCTCGAACATAGGTCTCCCACATTGTAGGAAGACTCTTTACCATCTGAGCCACTAGGGAATCAGAAGTCTAATACATCATTATCGGAACTCTACAGATAAGACTGTCATGAGTTATAAGCAATATTAGTATTACTGTTTTTTAAGCAATAGCTGTGTGATTGGCTGGTGGCTCAGACAGTAAAAGCTTCAGCCTACAATGTGGAAGACCTGAGTTCGATCCCTGGGTCAGGAAGACCCCCTGGAGAAGGAAATGGCAACCCACTCCAATACTCTTGCCTGGAAAATCCCATGGACAGACATGGGACAGAAAATCCCATGGCTACAGTCCATGGGGTCACAAAGAGTCGGACATGACTGAGTGACTTCAGTTTCTTTTATTTTTTCTTTGTGTGATTGGGGCAGGGGGAGAGAGAGTACATGTTACAGGCTTTTCCTGTTTCTTAGTTGTCTCAAATGTAAAATGGGGGTGTCTTTAAAATTCCTCTCAGACCTAAAAATTCTAAGACCTAAATCAGGGGTTGGCAAGCTGACCAAATCCAGCCCTGCCTTCTGTTTTTATGAATAAAGTTTTATTGGAATGCATCCATGCTCATTAGTTTAAATATTGTCTATGCGTATTTTCAGGCTACAACTACAGAACTGAGTAGCCTCTGAAGTAGGTCTCTTTTCATCCTCAACATTTTTTTAAGTCTGATGAGGAAATTGAGACAAAGGTCAAGTCACTTGCCCAGGTTTATAGGGCAAGTAATGGGGAGAGCCAAGACTCACATTCAGTCATTCTGCTTGCAGAGTTAGCAATTCTAACTAGAGCACTGAGCTACCCTGATTTGGGAAGGCCACAATGAAAATGAATGTTGAATCCTTCTGACTCATAGTGACTATGCTGTGTTTATTTTGTCTTTAGTAGCAGGGTTAACAGGAACGCATGTGGAAGCATGAATGGAGGAGAGGGAAGGTGTTGGCAGGTTCAACAAAGTTGTTAGGAAATAACACCAAGAATAAAATATAGCCTGTTGATTTTTTCACCATCACATGCAGTCCTAAAATGTAGTTACATGTTCTTTTCTTTTTTTTTTTCTTATGGTGCAAATCATAGACACGTTCACAAACAAATTCACAACTAAGATGCTTGACTTAGCCTTCGCATGCGGCTTCTTGCGTCTCTGAAGTGGAACAAATCATTTTATGCCACTTCTCACTTCTCATCACCTTCCCACTTCCTTTGAGATTTCAGTTCTGCGTAGGCAACATGATGAATGACAATGCCATGGGTAGACAGTTTTACTTTTGGACAATCCACAATATTACAGTGCATCAGCAGAGTCTGTCTTGGATTTTTTTTGTTTTGGAGCCTATTGATATAAGTTATCTCACAATATATTTGTATATCCTTTTCCAATGAGGTGGCTTTTCATTTGGATGGAACAAGTTCATATACTGATGTAAGCTGAAGATGAAGAAAATATCCAAAAGAGGAAAAGATAGACATTTTTCAATTTATCTTCCTTATATGACATACTGGATTCCGATCATGGAGAAGTAGGGGGTTGGTTAATATGAATTCCTATTTCTTTAATTTTTTGGTTAAAAATTTTGCTACTCACTATTTCACCACTCACTATTTTGACAATTGTATCATATGAACTTGGTTCAAATACCTGGTTTTGTTCTTTATCGCTTTAACTTAACTCCATTCTTCATGTAGGTAAAGTGGATGATGACATTCCTTATTCTGCCCCGGTCACATCTCCTAACACAACCATTTGTAGTAATGTCTGCATTGTCATTAAATCAATTTCTCTGTCCCTCTTTGTCTATGTGTGTGTGTGTGTGTCTTTGTGTGTTTTACATTGCCACTGTTAACCAACTGCCTAAGAACATAATTGTACTTGCCACTGTGATAAGTACTTAATATGCTTCATTTAAACTTCATATTAGTCTCTGAGGTTGGATTTGACATCTACCATTTTCAGATGGTTGTAAAAGGTTGTAAAAATTAACGGACTTGCTCAAAGTCACTTGACCAATTAATAATATAATAAAGATTCCAACATAGGTTAGTCTGCTTCTGTCTTAACCCTATATAAGAACCCAAACAATTAAGATATAGAAATTCTCAAATACTAGAGTGAATCAAGAGGTAGATTGCCTATGACAAATCTAAATCAAAAGGGTGAAGGTAAAGAAATTTTATTACCAAGGTCAATAACAGATTGATAATATCAATCATCATGATCGTTAGATGAATAAGCATTTATTCGGTTAGAAGCTTCATAGAGATCAGGGATTTGTGGCCAGGAGTCTGATGTTCTTAGCGTCTAGGCTAAGATGTAACTTAACAGAAAGAAGGTAGAGTATATTGTGGGTAGCAGAAGCATTTTGGCACACAACTATAAACTTAGAAAAATGTATATTATAAAGTGGTATTATTATAAGCTTATTAAAAAAAGTTCTGATAACAGGAAAGTTGCAACGTTTGGGTGTTTTTGGCAAATTTATTTAAAGAAAGCAAAGGGACAGTATCAGGGTTATTATTTAAATAGTTATCTCCTTGCTTTGAAAAATATGTATCATTCCTCACCACATTTTAATGCTGTGCATGTGGATTCTAAATACATAAACCACTGAATCTGCCTCTGAGACTGGGAAAGGATAAATGAAGTGAAAGTCACTCAGTCATATCCAACTCTTTGTGGTCCATGGAATTCTCCCGTCCAGAATATTGGACTGGATAGCTGTCCCCTTCTCCAGGGGATCTTCCTAACCCAGGGATGGAACCCAGGTCTCCCACATTGCAGACAGACTCTTTACCAACTGACCACAAGGGAAGCACAACAACACTGGAGTGTGAAAGAATAAGGAAAATAAAGAAAAAACTAACTATAAGATCTTTTGATTAGTGATCTAAAAAGGTCACATCCGACTCTTTGTGACCCCATGGACTATACCCCATCAGGCTCCTCTGTCCTTTTTCTTTTTTTTTTTCTTATGGTGCAAATCATAGACACGTTCACAAACAAATTCACAACTAAGATGCTTGACTTAGCCTTCGCATGCGGCTTCTTGCGTCTCTGAAGTGGAACAAATCATTTTATGCCACTTCTCACTTCTCATCACCTTCCCACTTCCTTTGAGATTTCAGTTCTGCGTAGGCAACATGATGAATGACAATGCCATGGGTAGACAGTTTTACTTTTGGACAATCCACAATATTACAGTGCATCAGCAGAGTCTGTCTTGGATTTTTTTTGTTTTGGAGCCTATTGATATAAGTTATCTCACAATATATTTGTATATCCTTTTCCAATGAGGTGGCTTTTCATTTGGATGGAACAAGTTCATATACTGATGTAAGCTGAAGATGAAGAAAATATCCAAAAGAGGAAAAGATAGACATTTTTCAATTTATCTTCCTTATATGACATACTGGATTCCGATCATGGAGAAGTAGGGGGTTGGTTAATATGAATTCCTATTTCTTTAATTTTTTGGTTAAAAATTTTGCTACTCACTATTTCACCACTCACTATTTTGACAATTGTATCATATGAACTTGGTTCAAATACCTGGTTTTGTTCTTTATCGCTTTAACTTAACTCCATTCTTCATGTAGGTAAAGTGGATGATGACATTCCTTATTCTGCCCCGGTCACATCTCCTAACACAACCATTTGTAGTAATGTCTGCATTGTCATTAAATCAATTTCTCTGTCCCTCTTTGTCTATGTGTGTGTGTGTGTGTCTTTGTGTGTTTTACATTGCCACTGTTAACCAACTGCCTAAGAACATAATTGTACTTGCCACTGTGATAAGTACTTAATATGCTTCATTTAAACTTCATATTAGTCTCTGAGGTTGGATTTGACATCTACCATTTTCAGATGGTTGTAAAAGGTTGTAAAAATTAACGGACTTGCTCAAAGTCACTTGACCAATTAATAATATAATAAAGATTCCAACATAGGTTAGTCTGCTTCTGTCTTAACCCTATATAAGAACCCAAACAATTAAGATATAGAAATTCTCAAATACTAGAGTGAATCAAGAGGTAGATTGCCTATGACAAATCTAAATCAAAAGGGTGAAGGTAAAGAAATTTTATTACCAAGGTCAATAACAGATTGATAATATCAATCATCATGATCGTTAGATGAATAAGCATTTATTCGGTTAGAAGCTTCATAGAGATCAGGGATTTGTGGCCAGGAGTCTGATGTTCTTAGCGTCTAGGCTAAGATGTAACTTAACAGAAAGAAGGTAGAGTATATTGTGGGTAGCAGAAGCATTTTGGCACACAACTATAAACTTAGAAAAATGTATATTATAAAGTGGTATTATTATAAGCTTATTAAAAAAAGTTCTGATAACAGGAAAGTTGCAACGTTTGGGTGTTTTTGGCAAATTTATTTAAAGAAAGCAAAGGGACAGTATCAGGGTTATTATTTAAATAGTTATCTCCTTGCTTTGAAAAATATGTATCATTCCTCACCACATTTTAATGCTGTGCATGTGGATTCTAAATACATAAACCACTGAATCTGCCTCTGAGACTGGGAAAGGATAAATGAAGTGAAAGTCACTCAGTCATATCCAACTCTTTGTGGTCCATGGAATTCTCCCGTCCAGAATATTGGACTGGATAGCTGTCCCCTTCTCCAGGGGATCTTCCTAACCCAGGGATGGAACCCAGGTCTCCCACATTGCAGACAGACTCTTTACCAACTGACCACAAGGGAAGCACAACAACACTGGAGTGTGAAAGAATAAGGAAAATAAAGAAAAAACTAACTATAAGATCTTTTGATTAGTGATCTAAAAAGGTCACATCCGACTCTTTGTGACCCCATGGACTATACCCCATCAGGCTCCTCTGTCCATAGAATTCTCCAGGCAAGAATACTGGAGTAGGTTGCCATTTCCTTCTCCAGGGGATCTTCCCAACCCAGGGATCAAACGCAGGTCTCCTGCATTCCAAGAAGATTCTTTATTATCTGAGCCACCAGGGAAATCCCTTCAAAGCAGAGAGGTTGTTTAAAAATATAAATGTTGCCTTCCTAATATTTTACTTTTGGGAGGATTCTCCATGTAGAATATAATGCATTTGGAATTTAAGGATTTGACTTCTCAGCATTGTCTCATTAAGATTTGACCAAGGAGAAAATTGAGTTTCAAGTGAAGAAACAAGTCATGGAAGGTATTGGCATCAGTGATGAACTTCTGTTGACAATCATTGGTAGATACCTTTTAGGAAAAACTAGTGTTTACGGAATCAAATTTCCTTTGCTTAAATCAAAAGTACTATTGTAAGAGTTTATGCAGATGATGACTTTATATTTCAGCCAGGTTCTTGGGTTTTAGGCTCTGTGTGTTTTTTTTTCCTTCCTTCTGCAGTAGTTTACTTGCAGTGTTTTCCTCAACAATTTGAGGAGGTGCAACAAGTGCATCTAGTCAAATCCTTTTGCTCCATGGCCTTCCAAGTACTCTGAGTTACAGCCCAGAATTGCTTTTGCAATCTCACCCCAATGACTGTCTCTCCTTCACTCTTTCTATTGGCTCTGGCCTTTATACCAAGCAGGCTCCTACCTCTGAGCTTTGCCCTTGCTGCCCCTCTGCCTGCAAGACTTCCTCCAGATCTTCCCGTGATGAGCCGCCTGTCCAGGTCTCATCTTTCATAGGGCCGTCCCTGTAATTCTACAACTCCAGTCGAGCTCTTTCTATCTCATTACTGCCTTTCATGGACTTCTCTTCTGAACTGTGTTCTATAACTTGTTTATTATCTAGTTCCCCCTATTAAAACATAGAATTCATGAGATTGTGTCTCTTCTTTGACAGAGAATCCAAAGGGTCTAACACATGATAGGTCCAAAGGATCTGACACGTGATAGATCCAAAGTAAAATGGATATTGAGTGAATGACTAACTTTCAGATTTACCTTTCTCCATGGATCTTTCTTCCTTGACTTAATATTGCTTTTTTCTTCCTCAAATCAGAGATAAAATTGCACATTTTTGAGATCTATTATGTGAGACACCTTGCATATTTTAATCCTTGAATCTACTCATTGAGGTAACTGTTAATATGCCTATGGAAACTGACAAAGCTAAAAATAATCAGAACCAGAATTTTAAACAAAAGTCAGGTGATTTCAAAGCTGGTGATTTCATTAAGCTATGTGGATGCCCTTTAGTTCTTTTTCTTGCCTGATTGCTCTTGCTAGGACTTATTCCTGTGTTGCCTAGGAGTGGTGAGAGTGGACACTCTTTGTTTTGTTTCTGACTTTAAAGGAAAAGCTTTCAACCTTTTCCACTGAATGTGATGTTAGCTGTGGGCTTGTCACATGTGGATTAAAATGAGGTCCTATTGCTCAGTATCCCCCTTTATTACATGCCATCTCCTATGCTTTTCCATTCCAACCTCTCCCCTACTCCAAACTTTGGGTTTATCCTGTAACCTTGATATTGTTAGGAGTTCTTTGAATATTATAACTTTCTTTTATATTCTCATAGCAAGGAACATTAGGAAAGTCACACTGTAAACATGTTATCAGTGCTTGTTGAAGTAAACTGGCTAAATGAATAGACAGATGATAAAAACCAGAAAAAAATCCCATAGAAAATTCTTGAGAGTTCACACTGTTATCAGCATTGAATGGAAGCTATGGTCCAAACAAATATGGAGTCTGAACCATCCTTGTATATATTTTAAGGTGAGTTACTGCAAGAGAGTAGTATAGCTGTATAGTTTGTATAGTTGTATAGTGGTATAGTTGCATAGTTTCATAGTATATATGAAAATCTTCATAGTATATATGAAAATTAACCAGTTATTTAAAAACATATTGAAAAATCTTAGGAAGTTGGCTGAAGTAAAATACCATGCCCCCTAGATTAACAGATATATTCCCAATCCTCTGTCTCAAAATGGACTGGTTACTTTTTGCCTCTAGGGAATTTTCTTGAATTTACATTGATTCTCACTGATATCATGTAAGTAAATGGTTTTCAAAAGACTAGTAGGCATATATATTGAGTTGGGCTTTACTTTTAAGCATCAGTTGAAGACAGTGAAGTGAGAAAAATAATTATAGTAGTGCCCTTCATCCATAGGTGATCTATTCCAAGACGCCAGTGGATGCCTGAAAGCCATGGGTTGTACCACACCCTATATATATTTTCCTATACATACATATCTTTGATAAAGTTTATGTTAAGCACAGTAAACTAACAATAATAACTAACAATCATAACAATATACTAAAATAAAAGTTATGTGAATGTGGTTTCTCTTTCTCAAAATATCTATTGTACAAATTCAATGCCTTTTCCATAGTAACTAAGTACTTTATCACACACAGTAGCCATAATTTTTACAGTTCAAGGTGTGATAGTATAAAGTTAGCATGTATTTTTCTTTCTTCACAATTTCATCAGCAGAAGATATGTTCTTACAAAAGATCTTAGCAATGTCACATACAACTTTTTTTCTTATTGAGAACGTGCACCTTTTCACTTGAAGAAAGCACTTTACAGCTCCTCTTTGGCAAATCTGAATTGTTAGCAATACTACTCTTGTGCATTGGAGTCATTATTAAGTAAAATAAGGGTGACTTGAACACAAGCGCTGCAATAGTGTGATGACCCATCTGATAATCAAAGATGGCTAATGGGTGGGATGTGATGGGCAAAGGGATGATTCACATCCAGGACAGGACAGAGAGGGATGCCACAAGATTTCATCACACTACTCAAATGGTGCACAATTTAAGATTTAGGAATTATTTACTTCTGGAATTTTCCATTTAAAATTTTTGGACAGCAGTTGACCATAGGTAACTGCTGAAGGAGAAGCATTGAGTAAGTGAGGACTATTGTATATATAATTTAGATCACTTAATAAGACTGGGAATTTTAGAAATCAAACCAGTTCAATGTTTTTACTGAAGACCTACTGCGTGTCAGGTAATTTTAGGCACTAGAAATATGGTGGCAAACAAGACATTATCCCTTTGTTCAAGAAAGGTCCACTTTAGTGGGGAATCAGTTATTGAATAAATGAACCTACAGTAAATACATAATAACAAATTGTGATAATGTATTTTAAGAAAAGAAGGATAATAGTGAGGGGAACTGACAGGAAGACGAAGTGGTGAGAAGTCACTAAATACTGTGGGGAAAAAATCCCATTTTCATTGGAATCTGGAGGCATGGAATGGTAGAAATGGTGTTGGAGTGGAAGGAGGGGAGAGGAGTAGGAAGAGATGAGGATGGTGGAGACAACAGCAAGTGTGATGTCCTCCCAATCTGGAGACAGGAAAAAGGCTGACTAAGGAGCTCCAGCGTGCTAGAGTAAGTGAGCAAGTGAGATAGTAAATGCAGAGAATAGGCCATAATTGGCAGGTAAACCAAGTAAGGTGGAGCTACTGACAATGGCTGTTAAAAAGACAGCCATGTCATGTGTATACACAGGCATCATCATGTGCAGTTTTCAGTTATAGGATTGATTTAATCAGATGCCTCTGTATTCTTTTACAAAGTCCAATGAATTCACATATTTCTTCACTTACAAAGCTGTTATTGATTGCCTGCAACATGCAAGGCACTGCACTATATCTAATGGCATTTGGAAATGGGCCATCATGCCAAAACAGACGTGAGCATTGACAAACTGAATCATAGAATACTGAATATTTTCACATTAAAAAAATACTTTGTAGCCAGTAGCCTTGGTTCAGGGTGGGAAAGCTGAATGAATATACAAATATTTCTCAGAATCTGATTTGGACCAAGCATCAGGTTTTAAGTATTGCTCCCTTAGCTTGAATCCTGGCTCAAGCACCTCCTAAGTGTAGGCAAGTGCATTCTTTTCTTTGAGCCTCAGGTTCCTATTTTGTAAACTGGGGATTGGGCTCTCCTCATGACTCAGAGGTAAGTTATCTGCCTACAATGCAGGAGACAGGCCAGAGATGCGGGTTGGATCCCTGAGTCAGGAAGATACCCTGAAGAAGGGAATGGCAACCCACTCCTGTATTCTTGCCTGGAAAATCCCATGGACAGAGGAGCCTGGCAGCTACAGCCCACGGGGTTGCAGAGAGTCAGATATGACTAAGCTATTGAGCACTCACAAACTGGGGTTATGGTAAGAAGCTTACTAGGAGGGGAACCCTAAACAGATACTGCACGTGGAACACAGATTGCAGTGTCTGTCAGATCTCATGGACTTAATAAATGGCAACCATAATATTTTACTCCACATACCGAGCTGGAAGAATAGTTTCTATTTTATTGTAATTTTCAGTTTGAGGGCATTCAGTTGACTCTAGCTGCCCCTGGCTGATTGTTAGAATTACTGGAAATAATCATTTGTTTGGTCTGGGGATATGGCTGGGCAGCTGGAGTGTTTAAAGCTCCCCAGGTGATTCTAATGTGCAGTGATGGTTGCAAACCACTGACCTAGAGGCTGCTTCAGGAGGATGACAACACCAAGCTCCACTCTGCATCCTGAACTACCTCAGGTAAGTGGTGAAACTGCCGAAGGGTAGGTGAGAGCAGGTACACACTGCAGCGCTGAGAAACCTGAAAGATTCATCTACTGTGTTCCCAGGGCCCTGTTTGCCCTACATTTTCTGTCGTTTTGGTGTTAGTTTCTAACTGGCGCTGAACATTCTTTTATCCCTGGGATTGTAGCCCCCATTGCCTCTTTGCAGAACCAGTGACACCAAAAGCTAAAATTACCCTTTCAGGTTATTAAGAAGAACATCTCTGCATCACAAAATGTTTGTACATTTAATAACATCCCGGCACTCTGAAAAAGACTATGTATTTCTGACAGTGTCTGCTGGACTTGAAGGGGTACTTTACAGATGGACAGTTTGAGACTTCAGACCATCATGTTCTTCCACAAATGGTCCTCCTCCTTCCAATGTTGCTAGGAAAATCTTCCTAAGCCACCTCTTTATTATGTCATTCTTCAGTACAAAAACTTCAATTGTCTCCCTATGACTACAGGAAAAATTCCTTAAACATGGCTGTCAAGTCTCTTGACTATCTGGATCAGACACCATTTCTAGACATCTCAAACTTTTTTTGCGCAAACCCTATATTTTAGCCAAATGGTCTGTTACCCTGAACTTGCATTATGTTTTTTGCCCTCTATACCGTTGAGCAAATTTTGAATAGACTATGTATACAAGTCATTTGGGAATCTTGTTAAAGATTTAATATTTATTAGTGAACGCATTATTAGTGTTTGTGGGTCTGGGGTGGGATCACAGTGAGGCTCTGCATTTCTAACAAACTCCTGTGTATTGCAGAGGTTGCTGATTGCTAGAACCACGCTTGGGTGGCAAGAGTTCACACAGCGCCCAGGAAAATCTCAGGTGAACTATGTCCTATTTAGTCCTCTTTGCCTGTTTCATTCCTACTTGTCTTCGATGGCTATGTGACAGTGATTCAATGAGATCCTAATGTGCTTTATCTCCTCACAGTACTTTCCCATTCTCCATCCATTTCACAAGGGTAGTATGACCCTCTGTGTCTTCCTGTGGTTTCAGGAGAGATTTCTGTGTCTGGGCTGAAAGAAACGTGACTTCCAAGACACATCCTAGTCTGGGTTTTGCCTTCTTGAGGCATAAGCTATTGACAAGAATTGTGCTGGGTTTCCTGGGCAGGAGGAGATGGCACCCCACTGAGAAGAGCAGCAGTCAGGAGAGTCCCCTGTCTGTGAAGGGGATGGAGGTCCGAGGAGGTCACATGCCTGAGGGGATGGCTGAGTGCCCTATCTAGTGCACTGAAAGCCTGGCAACAGAGCTCTCAGTCTTGCCAGATGCAGGCACCCCCCAGTTCAGCCTATAAACTAGAGGATCTTAAGCACTGAAGGAGAGAAGCTGCTTCCTGTCCAAAACAAATTCACAGCCTTGGTACAAACGGCCAGAGGTGGAATAAAAATAACTGATGCGATGTTCCACAGGCTAGGGGGCTGAGAAAAAAGATTTTAGGTTGACTTATGGAAAATAAATGGATACTTCCTTTAGGGCTGAATGTTTGAATCAAGTTTTATATGTGCTAAACTTATTTCCGGTCCAGTCTCTTCCCTGGAGCCTGAGTTGATGTGTTTAAGGGCAGCGTGGCAGAGACAAGAAGTCCTGACTTTGTAATTCTGATTGAATTCCTGATTTTGTAATTCTGATTGAATTCCTGATTTCAAATGGATATGAGTCTCAGAGTTCTCACTTGTAAAAATGTGAGTCCCGGCGCTCAGTTCATAGGAGGGTTGAGAGGGCTAGAAATATTAAATGTAGAGCATGTGGCATGCAGTGTCTGATTAATAAATACTTGCTACTCTTATACCCACCCGAGCTGCTGCTGCTGCTAAGTCACTTCAGTCGTGTCTGACTCTGTGTGACCCCATAGACGGCAGCCCATCAGGCTCCCCCATCCCTGGGATTCTCCAGGCAAGAATACTGGAGTGGGTTGCCATTTCCTTCTCCAATGCATGAAAGAGAAAAGTGAAAGTGAAGTCGCTCAGTCTGTCCGACTGTTAGCGACCCCATGGACT
>SJYX01012593.1:51728-80179 GCA_006410675.1 Oreotragus oreotragus | reverse complement strand
TGGGAGTGAAATGGAGTACTAGATGAACAAAAGTCATGTAAACTTTAGCCCATTGTATGAATGTTGTTGTATATTAGTTTCATGCCTTTAATGACAAGCTACAGTCATGAATCTTGGCTAACTAAAGCTAGAAGGAATTTGTTGGAAGTCTATCAGAGGTTCACAGAATTGCCAGGATCCTAGGAGATCATGCTGAGGATAAAGTAAGAAATAAGACAGCTCCAGAAGCCAAATGTTCTAGAGGCCCCAGTAGGAACTCTCCATGGGGACAGAGTGGATTCTAGTTACTTCCAGATCCTTTGACCTGTGCTCAGATTTAAATATCAGGGTAGGGGCATCTAGTTGGTTCAGTATGCATCTTGAGCTAGTTCCTTGGGTAGGGAAGGCCATGATCCTAAATTATTGCCCCAGTAGATATTGTCCAATGGGAAAGAAGTTATTTCTCAAAAGGAAACAGAGTGCTCTTAGAAAATGAATGGGTATTGGGCACTCCAAGTATCTACAAATGTGAAATCAGTTTTGGATATAAAATGTACACATTCAACTTCAATGATTCTTAGTTCCTATTGCAGCTGAAGGGATGCCATTTTTCCTTCCACTTGTTTTACATGACCACTCCCAAGAAGAGTAATACTGCTCAGACTGGAGGGTCAGTTCTGACCACCAAGATCTCAAGCAGAGGAAAGAAATCGTGCGATTGGGCTCAGCCTTCTGAAGAGGCCTTGTCTGGGGCTCTTGTTAATGTTGCTACCCATTGTGATCCTGCTGAAATCCAGATGCTCCAGCTTCTCTGGACCTGGCCTCGTGGTCCAGTGCTTAAAGTGGGGGTTGACTGGGTACTCACTGGAAATCAGGGGGCCTGTCTCCTGAAGAGATGTACTGTTCATTACCCAAAGCTGCTATGAAGTTGCTGTCCTCCATGTCCAGAAGTCATCCCATTGTCCCCCCAAATTCCTCCTGGCTTGGTCATGGTGCCGATGGATGGATCCAGAGGATGTTTTGTTTCAGTCATATGCTGTATCTAGACTTCTCTTTTCTCCTGATCTCTGAGCAATTGTCCTGGAGGGTCAAGGAAGCCCTTCCCTTTATATATATATATAAATTTTATAATTTTAATATATTTAAATATATAATTTTATATATAAATATATATATTTTGACTATACTGAGTCTTACTTGCAGCACTTGAGGCCTTCAGTCTTTGTTGCAGCTTGCGCGATCTTTTTAGTTGTGGCATGGGAGCTCTTAGTTGTGGCATGTGGGACCTAGTTCCCTGACCAGGGATCAAAACTGAGCTCTCTGCACAGGAAGCACAAAGCCTTAGCCAGCGGACCACCACAGAAGTCCCGGGAAAATACAATTTTTTAAGGGTATTACTTCTGCCGATATGATCTTTCTTAAAGACTGAGAGGGAAATACAAGAATGTTATGCTTCAATTAGAATGTCTATCCACTCCTTCAGAAGAAAGAGCCACACAGTTCTGGATGCAAAGTGAATCAGACAAAATTAGGGTATTTAAGATAAGGACCAAGATGCAGCTAGGGAAGTCGGATCAGTCAGGTCGTTGGGGCAGACACTGTGTGTCTCCCTTCTCTCCTTCTCCTGTCTGAGTTTTTCCTGTTTCACAGGTTTGGCTTACTTTGCT
Source organism: Oreotragus oreotragus (assembly GCA_006410675.1). NCBI lineage: Eukaryota > Metazoa > Chordata > Mammalia > Artiodactyla > Bovidae > Oreotragus > Oreotragus oreotragus. The sequence continues at coordinate 78,533 of SJYX01012593.1, read as the reverse complement.
CACAGAAAGATGGAAAGCTTAGTTTTCTCTGGGTCCTTCTAGGTCTCAAGTTGATATAACTAAGTAAAGAAGAAAAGGGATACTGCCTGAGTTGGCAGTGGAAAGACAGTAGTTGGGGAAAGATAGGTGAATATGATGTAAAGGATTGTGGTGGACAGTCAGGAAGGCTGTGCAGAGGCCAACCTCTCCACTGATGAAGTGAAGCCAAGAAAAAATTCTAGTGAAGAAATATTCCTATGCCTCCTTCTTCCTCCCACCCCAGGACAAGGTATAGTGGTTTTTGTGGGGAGACAAGGTTAGGGCATGGAAAACTCGGCTTCTTCTTGTGTTTCTTGACCTTTTGAGCTGATCGTAAATATGAAGTGATTTGCAAAGAGTATGGGAGCATTGTGTTCAGATGAGCCTATGAGACACTCAGGGAGAAGAAAAAGGATCAGAACTGCTGCAGCCCGCTGAGCATTAGGTTAAGCTGCCCCGTGCCAAGACTTCTTGTAAAGGTTGAGTAGTTTCCAGGCTGGGTGTCGGCTAGTAGTGGATGTTAAGGTGGGAGCTTATGTCCTTACTCAAGATTTCCTTTAATCAAAAAAAGTCAAATTTCAATTTAGGATGATACCAAGCTTTCTCATGATGCATGACTATCTAGAAGTATTTCCAAGGATGCCACAAATGGTTTGTTTGGGAAACTTCCTTCCTAAATGTCAACTGGATTGGCATTTGCTGAGAAATCAGAACACATGGGAGTAATCAGATCTGCTAGGATGATGATAGTTTGGAATTCCTGCTTTCTAAAACATTTCACAATTTCCATCATGTTTTTCTCACAAAGGACACTATGTCCTATGGTATCTCTATCTGGTTACAGGCTGCATTCTACAGCTCAGTAAGTGTGCTGTCCAACAAAAGTTATGTTCATTTATAATACATCTCAGCTATTTGGCAAGGGCTTATCAATATGCTTTGGTTTGTCGAACAGAAAGATTAACATAGAGTTTGTGCATTTGCTTCTTTCCTAACACAGGTATATTTTTTGGAAGTCTAATATTTTTGCTCAATTTTGGATGTGAGTCTAGAAAAAGTATGAAAGAGGCTCTGTGAAATATTTTTGGTATGATCTAACAAGTCATATAAAGAGCAGCATACAGAAATACTCTGCAGTTTTTCAACACATCAAAAATGTGCTCAGAGCATTACAGGAAAAAGAACTTGAGACATGCCATGCCTCTTTTCTGTTTGCTAGCAAATCTTGGTAATAGCCGCATTTGTTTCCAGGAGGGAACATGAGTCCATCTAATTTAGCATGAAGTCAATGAGTTTTACAGGGAAAAAATATGTAGAGTATATCATGAAATTATGCTTTGGCACTAGAATCAAATAATGTGAGAGCTGAAAGAGCTGAGAGGGTATCCAGCTTAATGCTCATTTAAATGATGAGAAAACTGGGGCCCCGTTGTGTGAAATGACTTGCCCAAGACCAAATAGTAACTTGTAGAGCTCAAGTGATCCGATCGAATAATCTTTGTCTACTATTCTTTCTGTCTTTCCATTCTTTTCATACTTAAAAAACCTCTTTGGATAATTCTTCAATTGTGTTGATCAAATTGTATAAGAATATCCAATGTAAGACTGAAAATTAAAGCCAAGATTAAATTATTACCCAGTCAACAGAACCTCTGCATCTCTTCCATTAGCCTAAAAAAATTAAAACAACTCTTTAAGTAGGAAAAACTTATTTATGTTTTCTCTGAAGTTTACTTCATGTATCTTGACTGAATTTGGCCCGATTTAGAACACATTTCTTTAACAGGGAAATAGACTTTAAGGGAAGAGCAAAATTGTTGATCAGAAAAAGGGCATTAAAAACCTTCCAGAGGGAAAGCTGACTCTCTTGAGTAAAAATTCTAAAAGGTAACCATTTGTTTGAGTCCTGATATACTGAGCAGTGGAAAAGAGAGAAACTTCACGTGAGCTTTGGTCATGGCAAACAAGATTACTTTTCTCAAATCTTTAGCATCATTAGTAGATGTCAGACTGACCTGCATCTAAACCTGGAATTGTCACACAAGCTATGCGTTTAAGTTTGGGTCTCAATTTCCTTACCTGACAAATAACTAAAAGAATTATTGACTTCATGGTGTTGCAGTAACCTAATGGCAAAAATCAGTTACCTTCCTATTCACTAACAACAAACTACTGGAAAGAGAGCTTTTTTGTAATGACNTTAAGTTTGGGTCTCAATTTCCTTACCAGACAAATAACTAAAAGAATTATTGACTTCATGGTGTTGCAGTAACCTAATGGCAAAAATCAGTTACCTTCCTATTCACTAACAACAAACTACTGGAAAGAGAGCTTTTTTGTAATGACTGCAAGCATAAACCCCACAGACTACCAGTGCCTGGGGATCTGGAGGGTCCCTGGTGCCATTTTGATTCTACGTGTTTGACTTACTATGAGTAGAATGCTCGATTTCTACTTAAAAAATAGATATGCAACAAGAAGCAAAGTTTTACTGTATAGTATAGGGAACTATAGTCAATACTTATAATAACCTCTGATGGAAAATAATTTCAAAAATAATGTATATTTGTATAACTGAATCGCCGTGAGGTGCCCCTGAAACATTGTAAATCAACTATACTTCAATAAAATGTATATATTAAAAAAAACATGGGGCTCTGGAAGCATGTGTAAACTCCCCTCCGGGAGATCTCGTGGTGCTCTGGAGCCCAGCACAGAGAAAGTGAAGCCCGCACGCTGATGATCGTGAAGCACAGGGAGAGTGTAGAGATGGCGCCTGCTAGGAAAGAAGCAAAGGATATGGAAAATACCTAGAGTTTTATAAGCCAAAAAATAAAAATTAAAAAGAGGGAATGAAAAGAAGGAGAAAGAAAAGAAAAAGATGGCACCTGTTGGCTGGAGTAAGGTAGAGGGAGAGTGCAAAGATAGGGCCCCCAGTCTCCATCCTCAGAAAGCACCCAGTAACCCCAAATGTATGTCAGATCAGATGACTGCCCATCAGCCAACACTCGAAGGACGCAAGTAAGCCTCTCCCAGTCAAGATCCAAGCCCCTTTTGATCAGCTGCTGGGTGTGAGCCCCGTGGGGAGAGCCCACGCCTGAGCCATTTAAGAGCTGTCCCACAGATTGCTGTGACTTCATGGGTTCCATGGACATGAGCCTTGAGAGTTTTCAGACCTAGATATTGTGTATGCTGAACTCTCAGGTGGAGGTTTCAGAAGCTGGGGATGCCCAGTGTGGAGTTCAAATCCTCCACTCCTCAGGGAGAAGGTCCAGATTTTGAGCTCTGACTGTGGATTGCTGGGCTGGGGTTGAGAGGTTTATGGTGAGACTCTGTCCCAGGCTCCTCTACCCGCTTTGAGTTGGACCTTCCTTTGTCTGCCCCATGTGTAGGAGCTGCTCGGCCAGTTTTTTGCAGAGGACACTTTTCCATGTATAGCTGTGGATTTAGCGTGTTTGTGGGGAGAATTTGAGTCCAGGATCTCCTTCCATCTTGAACCAGAAGGTGTTCTAGACAGCAGATTTCTAACCCTTAGTTAAGAAATGGGCATTAGGCTCTTTCATGGACAGTGGGAAGAGGTGGATCAGAGAAAGTTGTTTTGTTGTTCAGTCGCTAAACTCGTCTGATTCTTGACAACCCCATGGACTGCAGTGCTCCAGGCTCTCCTGTCCTTCACTGTCTCCCGGAGTTTGCTCAAATTCAGGTCCATTGAGTTGGTCAGAGAAACAAGAAGGAGCTAATGTTTATTCAGATCAGCTACCATACTTAATGTCTTCCATTAGGCTTTCTGCCTACTTATGAATTCTCACAATTACTTTGTAAGACAGGTATCATTATTTTCAATTTAGAGTTGAGTAAATTGAGGCTGAAGGGAACAACAGGCTGACACCAAGGCCACAAGTGTCAGCATGAGAAATACAGGCAGACCTGGGAGACACTGCGGGTTCAGGTTCTGATCACTGCAATCAAGTGAGCACCACCATAAGCAAGGCCCCCAAATTCTGGGGTTTCCCAGTGTCTATAAAAGACTACACTGCCGCTGCTGCTAAGTCGCTTTAGTCGTGTCTGGCTCTGTGCGACCCCACAGACGGCAGCCCACCAGGCTCCCCCGTCCTGGGATTCTCCAGGCAAAAACACTGGAGTGGGTTGCCATTTCCTTCTCCAATGCATGAAAGTGAAAGTGAAGTCGTTCAGTCGTGTCCAACTCTTAGAGACCCCACGGACTGCAGCCCACCAGGCTTCTCCGTCCATGAGATTTTCCAGGCAAATAAAAGACTACACTATAATCCATTAAATAAGCAATAGCATGATGTCTAAAAATGTAGATCCCTTAATTTTAAAACACTTTGTTGCTAAGAAATGCCATTCATCATCTGACAACGCAGAGTTGCTACAAACCCTTCAATTGGCAAAAGCTGCAACATTTGCAAAGCACAATGAAGTAAAGCACAATAAGATGAAGTATGCCTATATGCTATATAGGCGTTTATGTTATGTATATGTAAATATGGGCCTGTATGTTATTGCATCTTATGGACAAACCCAAACAAACTTTTTGGCCAATCTGATAAAATCCAGTCCCTTTTTTTGTGCAAATCTGTGACTTTCTCACTTCAATATCCATTAGCATGATTCAAAATTCCTGATTTGAAAAAGCATCGGAAACTGACACACTATGAGTTTGGGGTCTCCAGAACTGAGGATGGACAAAATCACCATACAGAAATTCACCAAAGTGATGCTGCCTGGCATCAGTCAGGTTTGACTAGTCATATCTATCCTTGATGAAGGGGAAGCCGCCAGGCACGGCTGCCTGAAGACAGGGACTCAAGGGGGTCCTGCTGACCCGTTCCCCACCTTGCTAACCACCTCCGTGCTGCTGTGCAGACGGTCGCGGCACTAGCCCTTACAGCGTGGTGCCCCTCTGCTGCTCGGAGTTCCCTTTGGCACTCAGGGACTCTGTGTGTGACAGGGCTCTGGCAGCTGCTGTGAGCTTGGAGGTCAGTCGAATGCAGGCTCAGGACCTGAGGACACCTGCCTCTTGCATGCAAAGACAGAACACATGACAACGTTTGTTGCCTTGGAGCTGAGCAGCCCAGGCAGCACGTGTGAGGGCCTCGCAAGCCTGTTTGCTTCCCGAGCATGGGTCCCTCTTTTCATATCTGGAGCAGGGAACAGATGTTTCATCAAAAGACACATTTAAAATAAAGATAATTATGCAGTAAGAGGCTTAATTACATCAGCTTATTCAGGTCCACTTAATTGCCTGACAGCCTGCGTGCCTCCCACTTATTTGCAGCAGAGGCTCTCATGTTTTGCTGGTTTATCAAATCCTTTGATGGTTCAGGGAAGATGTTATTGACTTAGCAATTCGGAAAATATCAATTCCTTGTATACAGCTGGTAGAGGAAAATGTAAATATTTTTAACAAGCAATAAAGAATCATCATTTTCCTAGAGGTGGCTTATGGTGTGCTATAAATGATTAATAGCTGGAATGGCTGAGAGAGGTAAGCCTGAACTAGATATTTCATCCTTAGCTGTCTCTTGGTTATATTTGAAACCTTTCTGTCAAATTAAAATCCCAGGGAGAAGGTGATTTGCTAATTTAAGAAGGCCATTTGAATCATGTGACAATGAGGCAATTGACCAAAAAAGCAGTTTTATGGGGCTATTTCCATCTCTCTTTAACTTTAAAGGAATGGATTAGTTCTGCTTCAGACTGATGTCCTTCCTCTTTTCTCCTTAGACCACCAGCCTTTTTGAAGCAATATTTTTAACTCACCGCCTCTGTTTTCTTTCACTGTTCATTTCCTCCACCAAGCCTTGCATCCTGATTCCCGCCCACACCAGTCTTCTGAAAACAATTGTCAGACTTTGCTTCTTTTTAGTCTTTATCCCATGATGTGATTTGGAGCATTTATGCAAGTCCTTCTCCCATGGCTTCCAGGGTATTATACCCTCCTGGATTTACCTTTGAATCAGTCAGCATCCCAGCAGAGAACAGATGGCACGTTCACACTGAAAGGAGTGTAACCAAGGGGCTCTTTATGAAGATCAAGGTAGCCAACAAAGGATGGAGCAGTATGCTAGGAAGACAAAGGGGAGTGTGACTGCCCCAAAGGCAGAGAGATGGGACCAGTTAGCCAACCAGCTACATGAAGAGGACCCACCCCACAGAGCTGTGAACTCTGAGAAAAATGTAGCTACAGAGAGAAATGTAGTTAACCCGGGGCCAGCCAGTAGGGAGTGAGCCAGGGGACTGAACACGCCAGCATCATGCCCTCCTTCACCAGTGCTGATTGTTGTTCGGCCACTAGGTCGTGTCCGACTCTTTGCAACGCCACGGACTATGGTCTGCCCGGTTCCTCTGTCCTGGGATTTTCCAGGCAAGAATACTGCAGTGGGTTGCCATTTCCTCCTCAGGGGATCTTCCCGACGCAGGGACTAAGCCTGCGTCTCCTGCATTGGCAGGTGGATACTTTACCACTGAGTCACTTGGGAAGCCCAACTCAGGGCTTCCTATTGGCCAAATCAGACCACTGCCAGAGGACAAGCCAAAGGAAGCAGCCCACCCAGGTCAGCCTCCCCAGGCACAGAGCTGGGCAGAAAGTGGGTTTGGAAGAACCAGTGGAATATATCCACTGCATCCCCACGACTCCTGCATTTTCTTTTTAGTCTCACTTGTTGGTACTTCTTTCATCACCATTTCTATAAGTATAATGTTCCTGAGGGCTCTGCACACCCACCTTCTCCTTGCCCTAGGCAATTTCACCTAGTTCCTGGCTTCAAATAGCATTGCTGAGTTGTTGATTTCCAAGTCCCTAGCTATAGTTGTTGTTGTTTTTTTTCTCTCCCAAGCTCCATTCATAACGTGTGTTCATATGAAAATACTCGCTGCTCCCTCTATTTTTAACACACTCAGATGGAACTCATCTGTCTCTCCATTGAATTCTCCCTGAACTCTATTTGGAGTTCATGTTCTTCTCCCAGAGACTTAGGCTAACATCATCACACTCACTCTTTTCCTCACTCTTATCTAGCCAGTTGTCTGCTAAGTTCTGTGAAATCCTCTCCAAATATTCCACAATATTCCTTCCCTTCTTTCTATTACCATGAAAAAAAAAAGTGAAAGTGTTAGCTACTCAGTCGTGTCTGATTCTTTGCAACCCCATGGACTGTAGCCCACCAAGCTCCTCTGTCCATGAAATTCTCCAGGCAAGAATACTGGGAGTGGGTTGCCATTCCCTTCTCCAGGGGGATCTTCCTGACCTAGGAATCGAACCTGTCTCCTGCCTTGGAGGAAGACCCTTTACCATCTGAGCCACCAGGGAGTGGGCAAGGCTAGGTCATACTCTCATTTTTTTCTTCTGTGCTCTTTTAAAAAATAATAGCATCCTTATTTCTAGTCTTTAATTGTTTCATTCTGTCCCCCACACTGCTGAAATTATCTTTCTAAAGCAGTACCCATTTTGTTAAGCACTTTAGTGAAAGCCTTCATTGTCTTGCTGCTGCTGCTGCTGAGTCGCTTTAGTCGTGTCCGACTCTATGCGACCCCACAGACGGCAGCCCACCAAGCTCCCCCATCCCTGGGGTTCTCCAGGCAAGAACGCTGGAGTGGGTTGCCATTTCCTTCTCCAATGCATGAAAGCGAAAAGTGAAAGGGAGGACACTCAGTCGTGTCCGACTCTTAGCAACCCCACGGACTGCAGCCCACCAGGCTCCTCTGTCCATGGGATTTTCCAGGTGAGAGTACTGGAGTGGGTTGCCATTGGCTTCTCCTGAGGGAGATCATAAAACAACCATGTGACAGGTACCCTCCTTTGGTAGACAAGAGCATCCCTAACATTATTTTAACATTGTCATAACATTATCTAAAAAATAAGCTCAGTAGCTTAGGTGAGTTTTCATAGAGCATTTCATTGTAACCCCTACCTATCTTTCTCTTCTCATAGCTTAGCATATGTCTTTTTTCTTTAAAAAAAAATGTATTATTGGTTATATTTCTTTTTAAATTAGTTAACCTGGTTGTGCTAAGTTTCAGTTGTGGCATGCCGGATCTTCCTTGCGGCGTGCATGATCTTTAGTTGTGGCATGTGAACTATTAGTATGAATTTCTTAAAAGCATATATCCTTTTAAATAATTCACAATTCATACCTCCCTTCCTTTTTGCATGCTCCTTCCTCTGTCTTCCCTATTCCTTTAGATTAAGACATGCAATTGCACATGTAAATGAGGGAGGTTGTCCATTTAACATGACAAAGAGTGAAGGCGATTGTGGCGATTGGACAGCAGGGCCAGAGTAAAGAAATAGTTTTATTCCTGTCCTTGGATTGTTGCCATGTGGGGATGTAGATTCTTTGTTTGGGGATGTTTATTTTTTTCAAGAGAACTTGAAAATTTGAATTGTTATGTGAAACTCCCTTGGGCAGATGTGCAAGAACCAATAATCATGTGAGTTTATCATCTGTCCAGGATCTGCTTGTGTAAGAGCCTCTCTGACAGTTTCAGTGCAACAGAACCCTAGAGAGGCACATCAGACATCCCCTGAAGAGAGCTATGTGGACATTCCATGTACTGCATAAGGTTCTGGATCCTCCTGCTCATTATTCAGTGGGGGGTTCATATTCTGTGTACTGCATGAAAGAACTATAACCGTGTGGTTAAAAAAAAATGTAGAACAAGGCAGCCATCTGATGATTCTCAAATGTTGGAAGCTGAAACCAGCTCACACTCCTGCATCTGGAGAGATCTGGGGGGAAATCCATCAATTTTCTCAACATGCAATGGCAAAAGCAGTTAGCTTTGTGGCGGGGACCCAGATTCAGTGATCAACGGAGAATGCAGCAAGGTGCTGTTTTTTGCAGTGGTGGGACGGTGGGTAATTTGAATCTTCTAACAGGGTGACCCTGGCTATGGGGCTAACCCTAGATTTCTGGTCACAGGATGCTCACGTGTGATGACTTTATCAGCTAGGATGTGGCAAATGCTGTGAATGAACTCTTTAGCAGGTAGGTTTTCTGGACTTTCATACACTGAATTCTGCATTCTCACCTGGTCATCTGAGTAGAACGGTTAATCCCTTGACTAGAGAGAGAGAAGACGACTTAGAAAAGTGCACCCCGAGTCCAGAGCATTAGAATCATCTGATTTCTTGGAACATGTAGACTTCTAAAAGGCTAGAGTTTTGCCAAGACTCCCGCCATACCACTTAACCATCATACTGGGCTGAGGATGTCTGATGCACTTACACAAATAGTGGCTTTCTGGGTCTCTCATGGGTACCTGAAGCAGCATGTATCACTAGGTAGGGTCGGCAGGACCGTTGGTGTGGTAAGGCCAGATGCCTAGTGCTTCTGTCACCAGTCTGAGAGATGGCAAGCATACCACTAGAAAAATAACAAAGACACCTGATCGGGGCACCCTCCTACTCCTAATCTCTGTATCCTTTGGACAGTCTCAGGATGGGCTTTATTTCAGATCTTGTGCCTTTTATTCTCCTATAGTCATAAAGATGGACACTTTCTTGGATGGCACACTCTATATCTCCTGAATGTTACCATTCCTCCGTTCTCCTCACGTTCGTGATGATTTCTGCAACCCTTGTCATGAAGGAAGATGTTCATCTCCTTAAAGTATCATTCTTCCGGTTCTCAGATGCTTATTCCAAATTTGTATCTTAGATTTTGGAAGCACTGTTCAAATGTCTTCATGTCCACCCACATGTTCATCATCACTAATGGCCTGATGGAACACTTCAATTGCTCCTTTAGGAATGCCCTATTCCTACTTACCCTACACAAATTATAACTTCAGATACTGCAGAATCTGCACAGACTCACCTGCCTATTCATCCACCCACAGTACAACCACTCCAGCAACTAATACTTCCTTAGTCTCAGGTAGTTAACTAATACCTGTAGAAGTCACAGTCCATTCAGAAGGACTTACAGCACATTCTGATAATCCTAAGAACTAAGTAAAACATAATTTGCTTGTCACTAAACCCAAGAAGAGGTCATTTAACTAAGATAAGTCATCTGATTTGTTATCAAGAAAATAGCTGTGTATGATTACAACTATAGGACTGGTCCTGGGAGCCTAATATTCCCTTTCATGGCTATCTTCCACGAATGGCCCTTTTTTAAAGCCCTCCATGCTAAAGCTGCAACTCCAGTAGTTTGGCCACCTCATGCGAAGAGTTGATTCATTGGAAAAGACTCTGATGCTGAGAAGGATTGGGGGCAGGAGGAGAAGGGGACGACCAAGGATGAGATGGCTGGATGGCATCACCAACTCGATGGACGTGAATTTGAGTGAACTCTGGGAGTTGGTGATGGACAGGGAGGCCTGGCGTGCTGCAATTCATGGGGTCACAAAGAGTCGGCCACGACTGAGCGACTGAACTGAGCTGAACTGAAGCCCTTCCCAAAGGAACCTGGGAATTACTTTCTGCCCCATTATATAGGGCTTCCCAGGTGGTGCTAGTGGTTAAGAACCTGCTTGCCAATGCAGGAGACATAAAAGATGTGGATTTGATCCCCGAGTTGGGAAGATCCCCTGGAGGAGGGCATGGCAACTTACTGTAATATTCTTGCCTGGATAATCCCATGGATGGGCTGCAGTCCATAGGGTTGCAAAGAGGCAGACATGGCTGAAATGACTTAACACACATGCACCCACAAATAGAGCAGCAATGTATCATACCCCACAGCGGGAACATGTGAAAGCAAATGATGAACAGCAGTGCAGCCGAACCTGATCTAGACTGGACTGGCTCTCTGCCTACCCTATGGAGGAAATGCCCCCAGCCCTGCCCCTGGCATCACAGAACTCTCATCAGATGGCTTGACTCAAAACACATTTTCTCAAAACAGAAGATCCTAAAGTTTAGAAAGCCCTGTATTCCTGATTTGTCCATTGTAATCCTTTTCATCCATCATCCAGTTCAAATGATGACTTAATTTATCAAATGTTCCCTGCCCACACAGCCAGAACTAATGGATTCTTCCTCTGAGCTTCCGTAGGCATCTCCTGTAGGGGAAGCAAAGAATAGATGCAAACTCTGGAGCCTTCACAGTGGGATGGTTGTGTACAAATAAGAAATATTATATTGTTTACTCCCTACAACCACATTGTGAGATAGTATTTGTAGCTCCATTTATAGATAAGAAAACTAAGGCTTGAAAAAGTTACTACAACTTGCTTAAGATCACGTAGATATTAAATAGCAGAACCAGAATTCATGTTTCTTTCACCTTAAAAGTCTGTGCTTCCCTCAATAGTACAGTTTTCCAATTCATTTCATTTATTCTGTAATATATTTAGTCTTCAAAGTTGCAAAGTCAGTTCCCTCGGAGGTCAGGTGGATAATGTAATTGTGAGGCATGGTCAAAAGTAAATTAGCAGAGAATGAGCTGGAGAGTGCATGCATAGCTTAAAACATTCAAATTGGACAGTCAATAAAGCAAGCCAACAAAATAAGGCTGTAGACCAGATTTACCTACAGGCTGTGGGTTTGCAAACCATGGTTAAACACCCGATTCTATAACTAAAGATCTTCGGGGTCTGGAAACTCCTCATTTAGCAAACCCTCTGTGTCTTGTCCAGGCCTTTTCCCAATAATAAGTAGATACCCAATAGATGTCCATTCAATGAAATGAAAAAATGAAAAACTTGCCTTTAGTCTTCCAACTCATAGTCATTTTTGTTTCTATAGACTCTATCCATACTAAGGTAATTTAAAACTATTAAAATAGTTTGATTAACACCTGCCCCCCTCAGTCACTCATCTAGAATTTTGAGCTGAAAGATGAGACACCAAGACCAAAACTTGCATATTGGTCTGATTCCTTTTTTTGGCTTCAAAAATCGTAAAACAGATGTTTGGTTTCCCAGAGGCCCTGAAAATGTGACCTGGTGAACAGGACAGAGTGGTTTTACTCCTAAGAGGAAAAGTTTTTTTTTTAATCCCTAAGCTGTGCTTAAGTGAAGGTATCACACAATGAAACCTTGACTGAAACTTAGGTGTGTCTCATGAGAATGCCAGTGGGAACAATGGCTCCGGCCAGCTCCTCATTCTATAAAAAACCCATCCCCACTAGCCAGTACATCAGTCTAACTGGCCTTAAGGAGAAACCCTGGTATGTGGTTTTCAGAAAATGAAAGACGACCGCTTCAAGGAAACAGAAATCCAAAAAACTCTGTCACTAACAGAGTTGGTTTTCTGACAAGGAAGATTTATGAGTAATCTTATTTTATAAAAATTATAAAGCATCTGAACTAAAAATAGGTACCTGACCCAAACTAGAAGATGAAGAGATTATTTTGTCATTCAAGAATGCATTTGCTTTCATGTTCTACTACTGTAGACTTTGTATAAATTTGCACATACTAATTTTCTTGGTATGAAGGTCAAGGTTATCCTTAACATAGAAGGTCCTACTTAAGGCAGAATTTCCAAATTTATCTTGAAGAAGGATAATTGTCCTGTAATAATTTTAAACCCATGCTTATGGGTAGAGTCATTTCGAGCAAATGCTGATACATTTTGGAACTCTTCCCAATAAGCTTTGAGGTTTTGACATCATTTATTATCATTCTGTGGCTACATTAACTACTATTTTAAGGGTAGCCACAAAGATTGACCATGTGCAACTGGAAATCTTAAAACTCTTAAGTTTATTTAAAGTGTAATTACCACATGTTTTGAATTAAACTTTGTACTACTTTGCCCAGATTTCTTCAAATAAACTTATCCTTGGACAGACAAGTACAGTATGTTAATATAATATATAGGACAATCTAAGTCTGTAACTTTAACTGCTTAGTTTTATATCCTTGCATTTAGTTGCATCTTGAAAATTTCTCAGGAAATCAAAGACTTGTCTCTGTTCCTATCAGCAGTACTGGAGATGTTTTAAGTTTTCTCTTGATCCTGGGATTTTGATTCCCCGAAACTCACCTCATTCCCTAATCTAAAAACATGCATCTTTCTGTACTTTATTTTATCATTGTACTTGCATTATATATTTTCTTGATAAATTAATATTCAGTGTTTCATTATTATGACCATATACGTATGTAAGTAGGTATATATAGAGTTCATTGCATATATGGTCATATTATGCTATATTTAATATATATGAAATTCTTTTTATTTTCCCTGAAATTAATAATCCCAGTGTCTTAAGATTGGTATGCACTCTGCACCTCATTCTTTGCTGACTTCCATATGGCCACTTTACACAATTATATTATCCACCTGGTCCAGAAGGAATTGTTTTCTGTGATTCTATAATCCAAACTTTCTGAAAGAATTCTAAGTACTTTCTGAAAGAATTCTAAGACTCCTTTTACTCTAACACTCACGTCATGTATTAAGTTCCTTTTTTTTTTTTTCCTTGCAGAAATTCCCTCCTCCAATCCTCTAGCCTTTTCTGATGTGTACTGGTTGTTTTCTAGATCCACTGTACAACTGTTGTTTTGGAACTTTTGCTCTAGGAAATGGTAGATTACCAAAGCACTCAATATCCTTTACCCATATCTGAATCCCCACCCCTTACAATGCGCCTTTGCAGCTTCCCTCAGTGGAATTTATTTCCCTGCCTTTGAGACTTGACTGGCTTTGTGACTGACTTTAGCCAATAGAATGCACCGGAAGTGATGATGTGTCTCTTCCTCCTAGGTTCATTTCCTCTTTCACTCTTGGAACCCTGCTGCCACTATGAGAACAATCCCAGTCTAGTTGGAGGATGAACATTTATGTGAAACCAAGATGATCTACTCCACTGCGACTGTCCTAGAATAGGTAAACCCTAGTTGATCCAGAATTAGATTGCCAATTAGAATTATGCATCTCAGCCTAGTTCAACTGGCCAAACTACAGAATCTCTAGCTAAATAAATAGTTGCTATTTTAAGCCACTAAGTTTTAGAGTAGTTATGCAAAATCTGTTACAGTGGTTTCCAAGAGAAGGTGCTAGATGAATTTGTGCGAGGAGTAAAGACAGCATGTTGAGGATGCAGTGATGGTGTTGGTCCTCCCTAGGCACTAAAAGCTGGGGATTTGATGTGAATTTGATGTATCAGCAGCAACTTTGGTTCTAGAATATGTTGAATGTGCTTAAAAAAAAATTGTAAAGATAATTCACATAGTATAAAATTCACACTTTTAAAGTATACAATCTAGTGGATTTTAGTGTATCCACAAATTTATGCAACTATCGCCACTCTCTAATTTCAGGCAGTTTCATCACCCCTAAAAGAAGCCCCACATCCAGTAGCAGTCACAAGTCATTCCTTTCTCCCCCTACCCCAGCACCCGTTAATCTGTTTCTGCTCCATGGACTTGCCTATTCTGGACATTTCGTATAAATGGAAACATACAACATGTGGCCTTCTATGCTTGGGTTCTTTCAATTAGTGGATAATTTTAGCCTTTATGTTTAGATCTTCGATCCATTTAGAGTTAACTCCTGTACATAGTGTGTGGTAGGGGGTCCTCTTTTATTCTTTGCAAGTGGATATCCAGTTGTGAGTATATTTCTAGCCGAATGTATTCAGTGTGGGGCCGAAATTCTTACCTAAACAATTCTAATACTGGAGGCAAAGGTAGCAGCACAGGCTCAGAAATACTTCCTCCTGAAATTGCGTGAAGTCTGTGTTACTAGACAGACCTCCCCTTTGGACAGCACGCAAGTTCCAGGAATGCCAGAGACAAAAAGGCAAGTGAAACTGACGTAGTTTAGTACCTTGGATGGAAAAGAGAGGCACCGTAAATAATTCCTTGTGATTGGGTTCCCAGTGTTTCACATTGCTAATCTTTGTAAGTAGGCAGCAATATCTGGCATGCACTTCGAGAAATGAGATGGTGAGTGTAGAGAGACCACCACAGAAATGGTGACTGAATAGTGCCAATAGTAACATTTGCTGGGAGATTTCACCCGACCAAGTTTTCATTCATAGTTCATGGATTCTGGATAATAGACATCAACTGATTGCATGTGAAGATGCTACACCAATATTTTCCCCATCTACTTTACTCCCCTCAGACATCATTGAATTTTTGTTGTATGGTCTTTAGCAGCTCTTAGAATGGATTCTCAGAGTATATTTTTGACTGCAGTAATTGTTGATAGAGGCTGGGGATCATCTGGTTTCCTTAGTTTGGTGTTTTTAGAGCTAGGGCTGTAATAATCTTGTGTGTCATATGAAGTCTTCAGCATCTTAGAAACGGGATTGTGATATTGTGATCAGCCATGAGAAATACATATTTTATTTTTGTTCTGGCACAGAACTCTTAAAACTCTTGGATTTTTCCCGAGAGATGAGAAAGATAAAGTTGTCTTTTGTTATGTCAATGAGATGAAAAGTACCTAAGGATGGGCGTTTCTTGCCAGTCAAGTTAACTACATGATTAGAGAAACGGGACCTTCAATTCCACTCCCTCACTCCCCAAAATCTGGAGCTTGAGTTCAGCTATCAATGGTTGATGACTTACTCAATCATGCCTATGTAATGAAGCCTCCAGAAAAACCCAAGAGGATAGGGTTCAGAGAGTTTCCTGGTTGGTGAGCAAATAGATTTGAGGAGAGTGGTGCCCCAGAAGGGCATGGGAACTCCTAATCCTTTTCTCTAGCTTGTCCTATGCGTCTCTCCCATCTGGCTATTTCTGAGTTACATCCTTTAATATCCTTTGTAATAAACCAGTAAAGTACTGAATAAACAGGTTTCCTGAGTTTTGTAAGCTGCTCTAACAAATTTATCAAATCCAAGAAGGGAGTCATGGGAACCTCTGATACATAGCCAGCCTGTCAAAGCCACAGGTAACAACCTGGACTTGCAATTGGCATCTGAAGCGTAGGACAGTCTTGTGAGAATTTGTCCTTTACCCGTGGAGTTTAATACTATCTCCTGGTAAGTGTCAGAATGGAATTGAATTATAGGACTCCCAGCTGGTGTCTGAGAATTACGTGATGGTATGGAAAACCTACACACATCAGAATCGGGCTCAGCAGCTGGAGGATGTACACAGAGAATTGGCATGGAACTAAATGCCACTTTGATGTCAAGAAAGAAGTACATCCATCCTAAGGAGAGACAACACAGGGCAGGGCTGCTGAAGGAACAATAATTTTACTGAGGCATTAAGAACTCCTTTACCTGACAGATTAAAGAATACTAAATAGGGCTTCCCTGGTGGCTAGGGAAGGTGTATTTTGAACTGTTAAGAATTTCAGACTGGATCATTAACTCACTTGATCAAGAAAAACTGATTTTTAACTTGAATGCCTTTGGACTTCAACTTGCAACAACTTTTACTCACAAAGGCAAGATAATTTGATTTGGATTTTAAAATGCAATGCTTTTGAATTGTAATATGATAATGGGAGAGTGTGTATATTAAAATCTGAGCCATCTCTACGTTGTTGACATTTTATTATTAGAGTATCTTTCTGCAGTTTTTTATTGGATATTTTCATGTTGTCACTTAATCTCATTACTGACTCTCTCATATGTTATGTCAGACAGTGTGCCTGGACATTATTTAGGGCAAAAAATAAAACAGTGACTGGGTTTTCAGCTTTGGCTGCAATAGAAATTTGAAATTAATTTACTTATTGCATCCTTCAAACTCATTTTTAGAGCTTTCCAGGTGGAAAATCAATATCGATTCCCAGTGGTCTCAGGAGGATGCCTAAAAGCGAATGTTGTGGGGATGACTTCATGAAGCGCTCTTCTGATGCATGTGTGCACGCTCAGTGCTGACTCCTTGTGACCCTGTGGACTGCAGCCTGCCAGGCTCCTGAGTCTACGGGGTTTCCCAGGCGAGAATACTGGAGTGGGTTGCTGTTTCCTCCTTCAGGGGCCCTTCCCTAACCAGCAACTGAACCCATGTCTCTTGCATCTTCTGTGTTGGCAGGTGGATTCTTTACCACGGACCCACTTGGGAAGCCCACTCTTCTGATAGACACCTATTTTCACCCCAGAATAATAGCCAGCTGCCCCCATCCCCAACTGACTACATACTTCATGATTAAGCCCAATATGTTAAGGGGTGGGGGGACGAAGGGAATTTTTTGGAGCAATATTTCTCTTCCAGATGTTTTTCTCCACGTGGGGAGATCTCAGGTAGTATAATTCTTGTCCCTTTTCTCCCCTTTACCTGATTCCACAGGGGAGGACCCAGGCGTCTCAGTGCAGGGTGCTTGGTTTTTCAAAAGCAATATCTAGAAAGTAAGCGTCCGCTTATGATAAAGTAGCTTCAGTGGTCCCAGAATGTTATGTCTGTTGTATTCAGTTCTTTAAATAAGTCACTGAAGCCAGTTTGGTTTCCGGGGGAGGGGTATTAGACTGTACCTTTTGATGTGAGAGACAGTAGGCTTATCTGCAAGGTAGGATTGATGGTAGCCTTCTCCAGCGATTACTATACACACTGTATCTTTCCCCCTCCCTTCACTTTCAACCTGTTTATGCTTGTAATTAACATATGTTTCTTAGAAGCAGCATGATGTTGCTCTTGATTTATTTTAATGCAAACTAATCATTTCTACCACTTAATATACATGGTTAGTTCATTTACACATAATATCGTTATTGGTATAGCTGCACGGAAGTCTACCATGTTATTGTTTTATATTTAACCCATTTGTTCCTCTACTTTTTCCTCCTCTCTGGAGCAAATTGCACTTGTTTTTGTATCCCATTTCCGTTGATGTATTATCTTCATACTTCTTTGTGTTAAATTTGCTTTTAGTAATTGCTTTGGAATGTACAATATGAATTATTTAATTGTCATCTCCTTTAATGAACAGCATAAGTACCTTGACTAGAACAATTCCCTCTATTTCCTTCCACACCTGTATTCTCATCATTTTATACTTTACCACTATATATATTATAAATGCCATAATCAATGTTTCTGTTTTGGTTTTAATAAAAAGTTTGTTAAAGAAAAACATGTTTATGTGTAAATAGAATCTATAATATCACACAAGGAAATCATATGTGTGTGTATAATACATATTATGTTATATAAAACAAATATGTATGTGTGTGTATACATACAAATCTATGACAGATAGATGGATAGATAGATGGATAGAAACAGACTCCATCTCAAGGGGCATTTCTCTCAAATGCCCTCTCCTTCTGTTTAGGGCACTACTCCCAAGCACGGAGAGAAGACCCAGGGAAGAGACCTGGTGAGTGATTGGAGACTTGCCTTGTGGCTTGCTGAAGCTTCTTTGAATTGTAATCAATCATGCTTCCCACATGAGACTATTAAAAGGTCATTAGAATTTTGACTGCGAAGTCTATGAATGGATTTCTTCTCCTGCTGAAGTTGTGCCAGGTATGAGGCCAGTGTTCGGTCCTTTTTCTCCTGGAAAGCATTCCTCACTCTCTGGGGTGCAGTTCACTTGAGTTTCTTTGTGTCCTCTTCTGATGAGTTTCAAAGTATGATTCTGCAGCTTTTCCAGCCTTCTGTTGTTGTTTAGTTTTTATTCCTTTCTGCATGTGAATTAGAGCAGAATTTTCCAAATTCCTTAGAATTAAGAGAATTCACATTTAGGGTCCCTTCAACCTCAAAGGAACTTGTCAAATTCAGATTTACCACTCCAGTTTCAGCTTAAATATCATTTCCTTAGGAGAGATTTCCTCTAATAATCCTTTTATTTCTCTTCTAATTGTAAATCATTTTCTTTGTGAGATTCTCAGTAGTTGTCATAGTGATAGGACTGATCATCTGTGATTAACGTGGCTATTGTAACCGAAAATACGAACAGATAGAGGGAAGAGAGGATTTTCTGGATAGCAGTTGTCTTTTTGTCTGTCTTGCATTCTATTTGTTGTCTTTAATTATCAGTGGCCCCCATTCCTTTGGACAAATGCTCCTCCCATGTTCTCTAGAGACTTAAGGACGGTTATTGTACAACACCTCCTAGTTATACCTCATTCCTGTTCTAGGCAGGTAAGTGATGGAGGCTGAGCCAACCAGAGAACCCTACTAAGTACCAACATCAGTATTATTCAATACTGCAAGGCACACAGTACTGCACACACAAGGTTGCAAGGCACAGTCTCCCAACTTAAGCTTAGTCAATACAGGCAACTCATGTCTTTATGTCGCTGAAAAGTACAAGAAATTTGTTTCAAAAGTTGTATCACAAGCATTTGTTTTTCAACATGTGGATTTCATTTAATAATGAAAATAATGTATGTTAATGTTCTACTTTGTATTATTTTAGACATGACATTATTTAATAGGTTCTTATCAGCATGATAGGTCAATGGACTTGGTTTCATTACTAATTCTTTAACAACTGGTCAAATATTCTGCAGTTTTACAATAAACTACTGTATACCTGCTTGGGGGGATAGTACCTTACCTCCTAAATGGAAAATACCAGTAACACTGCAGCTCATTGAAAAAAAAAAAAAAGATTAATATGGAGAAAGCACGTCTATGGCAATAATAATTTCCTTTTTAATTTCAGATGGTCTGCTTTTAGGGATTCAGCATCAACATCAATATAATGCAACCTGTAGTAGGATCCATCTACCTGCCTTTCTTTCACCCTTCTTAAACTTCTCTGTTTTCTCTCCTTTATTTCTCTCTCTCTCTCTTGCTTTCTTCTCATCCACATCTTCCTTCGTTTCCATTCCTCTTTATGACATATACCCCCATTTCACTTTTGTTAGAGTGCATATGAGAGAGACAATAAAACTTAATAAAATGGCCATTTACTAAGACAGTTTGTGCCAATGAAGAATCTCTGCAATGTTATTTTCTGAGAGTGGGTTAGTTTCTCTTAAAGTCATTTAGGGAAGAGAATTTCCCAAAATGAGGATCTGGCTAAGCCTGACAGGCTCTGAGGCAGGGTTACCACCTCTTCAGGGCTCTCTAGTTGGTGGGTTTTGATGATAAAACCAGCTCTGAGTACAGGAGATTTTAATTTGATGAGTGGTCTGAACATCTACTTAGTGGTTATAAAATATTTGCTGCTGAAAGCCACAGAGCATTGATAAACAGATCCTGGACAGCTGAGTTATTGCAATCTACTTAACATGAGGAGAACAAATTATGAGTCAAATGGTCCTGTTTAATAACCCTACTCAGGGCAGAGGGCTGTTCAAGGCTGGTATTAACCCTGCCTGCACCGCGTCTGACCGAGATCCCGGCAAGGGCTGTGCAGGATGGAAGGGATTCAGGTGGGTTTGCCATTAGGTCCTAAGGTACGCAGAGAGGAAATTTTAAAAGGCCCATCTGGTAAAGGAAATAAACAATTTGTAAAACTGCTGTATGATATTGAATATACGACCTAGACCCCCCTCTGTGGTTCACATTTCATCTTCCTTATATTACACATGTTTAGGCTTATTAAATCTTGGCTTTGGCATAATCCTGTATNGTTAAGGGGTGGGGGGACGAAGGGAATTTTTTGGAGCAATATTTCTCTTCCAGATGTTTTTCTCCACGTGGGGAGATCTCAGGTAGTATAATTCTTGTCCCTTTTCTCCCCTTTACCTGATTCCACAGGGGAGGACCCAGGCGTCTCAGTGCAGGGTGCTTGGTTTTTCAAAAGCAATATCTAGAAAGTAAGCGTCCGCTTATGATAAAGTAGCTTCAGTGGTCCCAGAATGTTATGTCTGTTGTATTCAGTTCTTTAAATAAGTCACTGAAGCCAGTTTGGTTTCCGGGGGAGGGGTATTAGACTGTACCTTTTGATGTGAGAGACAGTAGGCTTATCTGCAAGGTAGGATTGATGGTAGCCTTCTCCAGCGATTACTATACACACTGTATCTTTCCCCCTCCCTTCACTTTCAACCTGTTTATGCTTGTAATTAACATATGTTTCTTAGAAGCAGCATGATGTTGCTCTTGATTTATTTTAATGCAAACTAATCATTTCTACCACTTAATATACATGGTTAGTTCATTTACACATAATATCGTTATTGGTATAGCTGCACGGAAGTCTACCATGTTATTGTTTTATATTTAACCCATTTGTTCCTCTACTTTTTCCTCCTCTCTGGAGCAAATTGCACTTGTTTTTGTATCCCATTTCCGTTGATGTATTATCTTCATACTTCTTTGTGTTAAATTTGCTTTTAGTAATTGCTTTGGAATGTACAATATGAATTATTTAATTGTCATCTCCTTTAATGAACAGCATAAGTACCTTGACTAGAACAATTCCCTCTATTTCCTTCCACACCTGTATTCTCATCATTTTATACTTTACCACTATATATATTATAAATGCCATAATCAATGTTTCTGTTTTGGTTTTAATAAAAAGTTTGTTAAAGAAAAACATGTTTATGTGTAAATAGAATCTATAATATCACACAAGGAAATCATATGTGTGTGTATAATACATATTATGTTATATAAAACAAATATGTATGTGTGTGTATACATACAAATCTATGACAGATAGATGGATAGATAGATGGATAGAAACAGACTCCATCTCAAGGGGCATTTCTCTCAAATGCCCTCTCCTTCTGTTTAGGGCACTACTCCCAAGCACGGAGAGAAGACCCAGGGAAGAGACCTGGTGAGTGATTGGAGACTTGCCTTGTGGCTTGCTGAAGCTTCTTTGAATTGTAATCAATCATGCTTCCCACATGAGACTATTAAAAGGTCATTAGAATTTTGACTGCGAAGTCTATGAATGGATTTCTTCTCCTGCTGAAGTTGTGCCAGGTATGAGGCCAGTGTTCGGTCCTTTTTCTCCTGGAAAGCATTCCTCACTCTCTGGGGTGCAGTTCACTTGAGTTTCTTTGTGTCCTCTTCTGATGAGTTTCAAAGTATGATTCTGCAGCTTTTCCAGCCTTCTGTTGTTGTTTAGTTTTTATTCCTTTCTGCATATGAATTAGAGCAGAATTTTCCAAATTCCTTAGAATTAAGAGAATTCACATTTAGGGTCCCTTCAACCTCAAAGGAACTTGTCAAATTCAGATTTACCACTCCAGTTTCAGCTTAAATATCATTTCCTTAGGAGAGATTTCCTCTAATAATCCTTTTATTTCTCTTCTAATTGTAAATCATTTTCTTTGTGAGATTCTCAGTAGTTGTCATAGTGATAGGACTGATCATCTGTGATTAACGTGGCTATTGTAACCGAAAATACGAACAGATAGAGGGAAGAGAGGATTTTCTGGATAGCAGTTGTCTTTTTGTCTGTCTTGCATTCTATTTGTTGTCTTTAATTATCAGTGGCCCCCATTCCTTTGGACAAATGCTCCTCCCATGTTCTCTAGAGACTTAAGGACGGTTATTGTACAACACCTCCTAGTTATACCTCATTCCTGTTCTAGGCAGGTAAGTGATGGAGGCTGAGCCAACCAGAGAACCCTACTAAGTACCAACATCAGTATTATTCAATACTGCAAGGCACACAGTACTGCACACACAAGGTTGCAAGGCACAGTCTCCCAACTTAAGCTTAGTCAATACAGGCAACTCATGTCTTTATGTCGCTGAAAAGTACAAGAAATTTGTTTCAAAAGTTGTATCACAAGCATTTGTTTTTCAACATGTGGATTTCATTTAATAATGAAAATAATGTATGTTAATGTTCTACTTTGTATTATTTTAGACATGACATTATTTAATAGGTTCTTATCAGCATGATAGGTCAATGGACTTGGTTTCATTACTAATTCTTTAACAACTGGTCAAATATTCTGCAGTTTTACAATAAACTACTGTATACCTGCTTGGGGGGATAGTACCTTACCTCCTAAATGGAAAATACCAGTAACACTGCAGCTCATTGAAAAAAAAAAAAAAAGATTAATATGGAGAAAGCACATCTATGGCAATAATAATTTCCTTTTTAATTTCAGATGGTCTGCTTTTAGGGATTCAGCATCAACATCAATATAATGCAACCTGTAGTAGGATCCATCTACCTGCCTTTCTTTCACCCTTCTTAAACTTCTCTGTTTTCTCTCCTTTATTTCTCTCTCTCTCTCTTGCTTTCTTCTCATCCACATCTTCCTTCGTTTCCATTCCTCTTTATGACATATACCCCCATTTCACTTTTGTTAGAGTGCATATAAGAGAGACAATAAAACTTAATAAAATGGCCATTTACTAAGACAGTTTGTGCCAATGAAGAATCTCTGCAATGTTATTTTCTGAGAGTGGGTTAGTTTCTCTTAAAGTCATTTAGGGAAGAGAATTTCCCAAAATGAGGATCTGGCTAAGCCTGACAGGCTCTGAGGCAGGGTTACCACCTCTTCAGGGCTCTCTAGTTGGTGGGTTTTGATGATAAAACCAGCTCTGAGTACAGGAGATTTTAATTTGATGAGTGGTCTGAACATCTACTTAGTGGTTATAAAATATTTGCTGCTGAAAGCCACAGAGCATTGATAAACAGATCCTGGACAGCTGAGTTATTGCAATCTACTTAACATGAGGAGAACAAATTATGAGTCAAATGGTCCTGTTTAATAACCCTACTCAGGGCAGAGGGCTGTTCAAGGCTGGTATTAACCCTGCCTGCACCGCGTCTGACCGAGATCCCGGCAAGGGCTGTGCAGGATGGAAGGGATTCAGGTGGGTTTGCCATTAGGTCCTAAGGTACGCAGAGAGGAAATTTTAAAAGGCCCATCTGGTAAAGGAAATAAACAATTTGTAAAACTGCTGTATGATATTGAATATACGACCTAGACCCCCCTCTGTGGTTCACATTTCATCTTCCTTATATTACACATGTTTAGGCTTATTAAATCTTGGCTTTGGCATAATCCTGTATACTTTTTATGCTATTGGGGGAAAGGAAGGAATATTTGTCTGTTCTCCATTAGTCATTTGAACTTAGGTCAGTCATCTTTGCCCAAGTGCTGTAAATACTGTCGTTGAAATCGAACTCCTTTTCTGTATTTCCAGGATTAGGCTTTTCTTTAACGTGGCCAGAAAGGGATGGCTTCACATTGCTCATGAGAAACAAACTTGAAATATGTTTCTTGTGAATGTTATTTTTAAAAAGGAAAGGAATTTAAAATAGCATTTGTTTCTTAACTGGCTCCCAAGCAAGCTTTTGGGGGTATGTATGGGAAGTACATACGTATGGAGGGTGAGTGAAAGGAGTGCTGAGAGTGGGCAGTGAGCAAGCCAGTATCATTTCCCGTGGCCTGAACATTGTTCTGAGGATTTTGCTTAATCAGGGCTACGAGGTGTTAGTTGAGCCTTACCCAAATTGAGGTGTCACATCGCTGTCCTGCATCTCTACTTCATTCACCAGCACTCTACTCCTCCAGCAAAAAGCACATACATATGCACAGGCATGGGCTTCTCTGATAGCTCAGAGGGCCAAGAATCTGCCTGGAATGTGGGAGACCTGGGTTCAGTCCCTGGATTGAGAAGATCCTCTGGAGGAAGGCATGGAACCCACTCCAATATTCTTGCCTGGAGAACCCCTTGGACAGAGGAGTCTGGTGGGCTACAGTCCATGGGATCGCCAAGAGTCGGACACGACTGAGCGACTGTCACCCGCTCACTCACCCACATGCATGCACACACATGCATTCCAGGCTTGAGTTCTGACTGCTCCAAAGCTTTTTACTCTTACAAGTCATTTTCCTTCTTTCCTTGACCCCCAAGGCGGAATTCGCTGCTGGAAATCTACCTGCAGAATCCAGATGGTCTGCAGACAAAGAATTTTAGAAGTAAAAGGTATGCAAAGTATATGTTTAAAGAAAGTACACAAAACCAAATTAAGCCACATGTCTCTATTGGCATACTCCCAATAGTTCCAAATTGGTTTGCCTGAGTCAGGAATTTCCTTAAATGACTGTGCTAGGAAGGCTTTTAAGGCCTCTTCACCTTAGAGTGCAAACCTAGAAAGCAAAGCCTCGATTTGGCATGCCACTTAAACCATGATTAGTGGAGTGTATCAGCAGGCTAGAAATAGCTGCATTTGCGAACCTCATGTTCTCCAGCTCTTGACCGTCCGCCAAGCCCCAAATCAATCCCAAAGAATGAAAAATAAGATAATAATGAGAAAATGGACTTTTCAAGCCAAAACCCAGGAAAGGACCTTAGTTTTTGTATGCTGACTTCAGGCCACATAAAGCAAGGAGCAGTGACTCTGTCCTATCTTTAGGACAGTTTTCTGTGTGACTATACATAGACCCTTCCTTCTCTTTAGGTCTTGGTTTCTTTTTGAGTAAACTGGGGACAAGTTTTGCTGACTTCCTCCTTTGGAATATAAGGCATTCTTATATGTAAATACCTGGTGCTGGGATGTTTTGAGGGGGAAGGGTTTTGCCAGATCCTGAGCTGAATACCTGTTCTGAGTTAGTATAAGACAGACTTGATTGTTGTTGTTTTTCCCATTAAAATATGTCCTGTGCCTTTCCTGTGACAAGCTGCTGTAAAATGTTTCAAGAGATTGCTTCTGTTTTGAGGCTGTACTTCCTTTGGTCTGAATCTGAGCTGGGTGGGGAATGGGCCCACTTTTAACTTCACCCTGTAGAGCCGGGTGGGCGTTTACTGCCTCTGTTTGTTATGGAGAAGTAGCCATAAATCAGCGCTCAATTTCCATTTTCTCCTTATTGATGGAATTGCTGGAGGAAAACAGCTTGTCTCTCAAGCTCTTGGCGCCCTGCGAGCTGAAAGCCGCATACAATAAAAGTTGTTTTGACAGAGAGCTGACCAAACATGACAGTGGGTGGAGGGAGGGTGAGGAAAGCGAGGGGGAGAGAGGGGACACTTGTCTGTTTTGAACTGAGGCATGCTCTCTTTTTTTCATTGTTAAATTACTTTTTCATATGAAGGACACAAAGGGAGTGGCCCCTACTGGCAGCCAGAAGGCAGAAAACAAACCCTTTGAAATTTCTAATTTGTTTATAGATGGTCCTCCAGGAGTCGGCTGGAAAATAACTTTGTCTGCCAGAGACAGGGAACAGCTACCCGAGGGTGTTGTGGTGAAAAAAATGACTCTCGAGTTTTGGTCCTTGAATGTCTTACTGTTCAGCACTCAGCAGTTGTTCTGAAATAACTCCTCTGGCAGAGAAAGAGAATGAAAGAAAAATCCCTCTGCTACTCTCTGGCCTGAGTTTCTAGGAAGCTTACTTTCTTCTTCTTCTTTTTAAGTTTTTTGATTTGGCTTTACCCTGTGTGTCAGTTAATTGTAGAGTTACACCAAGGTCTGTGAAATCTTGCTGGCTAACATGTCTTCTCCTCTCGGACTGCTTTTTCCCTGCGATATGCTAACAATCAAACTCTTTTTCTAGATGACGCCACAGAGTTTATCTCTCATAGGCAAACCTAATCTGAGGGTGTTTCTGAATGTGGGCGAGACATAGATTTGGAGACAGGGATCTCTGTTCTCGAACATAAGAGGATTTCTAGAAGTTTCCTCCATTTTGTTGTTTGTGATATGGGGCTTAGGATCACCTTTCCTGCATTTGTGTTTATGTTGTGGAGATACCCTCACACCTGGTAGAAGGGAGTAGCAATGTTTCCACAGAAACTTAGATCACCGGCTGGGAAGCTTCCAACAATCCTTTCATTGTATAGATTAGGATATTGAGACCCAGTGACTTGATGAAGGAGGAATAGCTGTTTAGGGCAGAACTATGGTTAGAACTCATGTCTAATTGTTAACCTACAGCTGCTTCCCCTATTTCTCCCATTCTCATGGCTTTGGTGATGGAAATAATTTTAGGAAATACGTCAAGTTTAAGTGAATCTCTCTAAATCTATAGATTTGACTCCTCCCTCTAAGCCCGGAAGAGGGTTAGCTATTTATCATCTGAAGCT
>SJYX01012593.1:20984-51464 GCA_006410675.1 Oreotragus oreotragus | reverse complement strand
AAGTTAAATAAGCAGAGTGACAATATACAGCCTTGACGTACTCCTTTTCCTATTTGGAACCAGTCGGTTGTTCCATGTCCAGTTCTAACTATTGCTTCCTGACCTGCATAGAGATTTCTCAGGAGGCAGGTTAGGTGGTCTTGTATTCCCATCTCTTTCAGAATTTCCATAGTTTATTGTGAGCCACACAGTCAAAGGCTTTGGCTTAGTCAATAAAACAGAAATACATGTTTTTCCTGGAACTCTCTTGCTTTTTTGATGATCCAATGGATGTTGGCAAGTTGATCTCTAGTTCCTCTGCCTTTTCTAAAACCAGCTTGAATATCTGGAAGTTCAGGATTCATGTACTGTTGAAGCCTGGCTTGGAGAATTTTGAGCATTACTTTACTAGCATGTGAGATGAGTGCAACTGTGTGGTAGTTTGAGTATTCTTTGGCATTGCCCTTCTTTGGAACTGGAATGAAAACTGACCTTTTCCAGTCCTGTGGCCACTGGTGAGTTTTCCAAATTTGCTGGCATATTGAGTGCAGTAGTTTCATAGCATCATGTTTTAGGATTTGAAGTAGCTCAACTGGAATTCCATCACCTCCACTAGCTTTGTTCGTAGTGAGGCTTCCTAAGGCCCACTTGACTTCACATTCCAGTGTGTCTGGCTCTAGATGAGTGATCACACTGTCATGGTTATTTGGGTCTTGAAGATCCTTTTTGTATAGTTCTTCTGTGTATTCTTGCCACCTCTTCTTAGTATCTTCTGCTTCTGTTAGGTCCATAATATTTCTGTCCTTTATTTTGCCCATCTTTGCATGAAATGTTCCCTTGGTATCTCTAATTTTCTTGAAGAGATTTCTAGTCTTTCCCATTCTATTGTTTTCCTCTATTTCTTTGCATTGATTACTGATCTTCACAATGATCACCAGGATGTTGGGGAAATAAAATAAATAAGTCTTGTTTAGTCTTAAGAGACAAAGCACAGCAGGCCTCTGACCTTGCTTTTAAACTGCATGGACACTGCCCTGATGTGAGTGTAAGCCTTGCAGCACCATAGATAAGATATGGGACAAATCTTGGGACTGTTGAGCCCCTGGAGTGGGTTGGCCCCAGGCTTACCACTCAAATTTTACAGGATAGACCAAATAGCATTATAATGAAACAAGAGCTGCTATTTACTCACAGATTGATGATATTATCAGCTTGCATCCTGAGATTACAACCAGGAACCCCAAACTTTCTGAAATCTCACCCGCAGAGCGGATGCACTGCTTGGCACCCTCTCCCAGCTGGGACTCCAGATGTGCTGTAGCATGGGATTTCCGTGCTGCATCCCCTTAGGCCCGGATGTTGGTCAACACCGAATCTGATGATATATATCCTCCGTTGTCTCTATTCCCTATTTTCTTTTAATGTTAGTATAACATTAAAAAGTGACTTATTTTGTTAACAAATCCTTTGAACCTAAGATGAAAGTGAAAACTCTCAGCAAAACACAGGGAAGCCCTTTAATAAGTACATATCTCAAAAGCATAATTACATGTTTGTCACTAAGATGACTTTTTGAGAAAAACAGGAGATGCAAGCAAGATATGGAAATGAACTAGAATGATAAATCCAACAATTAAGGAATCTAAGTATACTGAAGTAGAATGTAATTGTTTTTGTTTTATCTTTAAATATATTAAGAAATAAAATAATGGCAACATGCTTTTCCCCTTGTCCACTCTAATAAAGCGTACTCTATGACGTGTCTGTATATTATAAAACAAACAGGAAATTATTATTTCTTAATATAGGAACAGCAAATATAATGATATACTTTTAATCAAATTTTACTTATACATAAAATAAATCATGTGAAGATGAAAAAGAAATTATTTTAATTCCATAACTATTATGTCTATAATAGCTTTCCTCATCTTGTAATCAATTCAGCAAATTAAGGAGACAGTTATCTATTTTTTGAAATTGGCTCTGCTGACAGTTATGTCAAGAACACCAAATAGTTAGTAAACCTGGAAGCTATTCAAGTCAGGTAACTTGGTCACTGTCTCTTTTATTTATTTTTTTAATTGTGAAAACTTTCACAATCAGGAAAGTTGAAACACTAGTACAATGCACATCTGTATACCAAATCAGTTCAGTTCAGTTCAGTCGCTCAGTCGTGTCCGACTCTTTGAGACCCCATGAACCGCAGCACACCACGCCCCTCTGTCCATCACGAATATCTATACTCAATAACTGTTCACATTTTGCCACAGCTTCTCTCTCTCTCTCCTCCCCTCCCACACACCATACACACATATATATTTAGCACTAAACACCTCTTGCTTTGTTGAACCATTTGAAAGTAAGAAAGCTGCAGACTTCACAACACTTCACTCCTAAATACTTCAGCATTCTTCTACTGAAAATAAGGGCATTCTATATACAACCACAGTGCCACTAATAATTCCAAAGTAGTGCCTAACACCTGGGTAGTACTTAAATTTCTTCAACTGCCTCAAGTATGTCTTTTACTGTTCATCTCTTCCCCAGCGCCCATCAAGCCCTTCCTAGGTTCACACATTTCATTTGTTTGTTAGGTGCTCTGCCTCCAAATCCCCACCCCTCAACCCAATTTTTTTTTTTTTTTAAATCCAATCCCCCCACCCTCTGAATCATAAACCACAAAATAACTAAACAGCCTGGTACTTCGACTCTGATGTCTGGAAAAGGGAAGTTTTTCCCAACTCAGTAATGGTCTTCTAAAGTATATGGACAATAACTGTTGAATGGAAGTGCTCTGCTTCCAGTGAGGTCTACTTACTCAGAGCCCTTGAATGGTTAGCAAAAATCTAGGTGAAAGAGAGCCACATGACCACTATGCCCCTCCACCCTTATTTCCATTGCTGCTAACTAGGTATGATGAGATAAAACAATACAGAGCTTTAAGGATCCTGTATTTCTTTCTTCTGTAGCATACATGTTGATCACTGCTGATGAAGTATTAGTGAGGAAGAAACTGAGTGGAAGATACTTGTGACAAATAAGAACATTTTTTTTTCTTTTTTTCCCTTTCCTCCTGCCTGTCCTTCCTTTTTTCCTTTCTTCCTTTGGTAAGATTGGTATTGGTTAGGATTAATGATAGCCATGTTTGAAGTCATTTACAAACAGAAAAATATAATTTTTGGAGACAATCCATAGAAAGCATCTTTGATGGCACATCTAAGCTACCATTTTTGTGGTTTTATTTTTTCTAAAAAAGTCCCATGCTAGGTAGATATACTAGATTTTATTCATGGATTTACAGAATAGAGGGATGAAGAGAATGTCACAGATGTTATCTGTTTGAACTGCTCAAAGTGGCTGATGAAATCAGATAAAATTTTCATTACAAAATAGGCTTGGATAAAAACCACAGTTGTAAGAATACAACATCAACTGATGTATTAAGCAAAGAGCCATAATAACAAGCTGTATGTTTGTGTGATTGGTTTAAAATGTCAAGAATGGTAGCAAAGCGGTCAGCACATAGTGTTGCATCTTTATTCATAAGCTGAAACAGAGGAAACATTAATGAAACGACAGACACAGCAGATGGCATGCAACATAGTCATAGGGGACTGACATGTAGGTAGAAAATGAAATTTATGAGTTAGTTTGGAAATTATAAAAATCAGCCAATTTGGGAAGAAGCAATTTAGAAAATGTCAATTTAGGTAAGTATTTGTATACAGGAAAGAAACTGATGCTTAAATGACAAATCCAGTGGAAACAGCTTGTATTAACATTAAGGAAGTAAAACTAAGGTTGATGTTATTCATATGGTATCAAGAACATTTCATAGATACTGACATATTAGATTCGTAATAGTTTCCTGGCTGAATGGCTACACAAGTGACTATGAGAAGAGAGCACACTTCTAAGGTTCCCTCCCAACCAGCTCAGAGGCAACAGCACGGCAGAACCTGCTAGGAATTCTCAGGCCAGCGGCCTAGCTGCGCTCCTCCCATACTGAACACCACAAATCTCCCAACCAAAGTTAGAACAGTGGCCCAAAGGCTCCACAGAAAGGCTGCAGAACTCATTCCTCATGCTTTTCATTTCTAGAACCATGGATTATCTCGGAGGTATCTGGGATTATTTAATTTACACCTCCATCTTGTTGTTACAAGTATTTCAAGTGGTTATAAAACAACATAGCAGAAAGTAAAGGAAGAAAGAAAAATTAGGATGGGCTGGGCACACAAATTGAAGATAAAAAATAAAAAGAAGAAATATAAATGTACATCCACACATTCAAACCTCTGCTGCTGCTGCTGCTAAGTCGCTTCAGTCATGTCCGACTCTGTGCGACCCCACAGACGGCAGCCCACCAGGCTTCTCTGTCCATGGAATTACCCAGGCAAGAACACTGGAATGGATTGCCATTCCCTTCTCCAGAGGAACTTCCCAACTCAGAGACTGAACCCTGGTCTCCTGCATCACAGGCAGGTTCTTTTACCTTTTGAGCTACAGTGAAGTCCATATACTTAGAACAAAGAGACCAAACAAAATAGACTGTGTCTCATATTGATTCTCCAAAGCCAGCTGTCACGCCAAAGCATATCCCGAAACTTAGTGAAAGCAATGCAGAGGGGTAGGGTAAGAACCATCAGGATACAATAGGTAGCTGTTTCCTTCTGACTGGAGGTTGACAGTTTAAGACTTCCTAGAAAAACTGTGACCCTTCTTAAAAAAATTTTCCCTGAACATGGCTTTTATAAATACTGGTTGATAATATTCTCAACTTTGTCCTTCCAGTCAAGTAGCTTGATTGTTGCTTTTCTAAGCTGACTTGGATGCACAGCCACTGGCCTTAGAAGGCAACTGGGAGACATCTGAGTTGACTCTGTCTTATAAAAGCTGCAGAGCCCTAAACATGAACAGGAGTTGACATGGAAAGTCATTTAATTCTTTGTCAAAAATGACTCAATGGGACAGACACACACTAGATAAAAAAAGAGTTCCCTAAAAAAATCATTTTTATTCCCCATCTCACCCCCCTAACACCAACTACTAGCCTCCAAAGTTGTACCTCATTTATCATGGTCACAATTTTTAACACAGATTAAAGTTTAAAGAAGGTGTCACCAGTTGCCCAGCCCTGATTTTGGGGAGGGGGGGTAGGTTGGGGGCTGTCAGGAATGTACCCAAAGAACACCTGCCAATGAGTGACAATTTGTCGGCACATCCTCCAATGACAAACTTTCGGCAAAATGTATATATACCGAGGTACATTAAACATAGTAATTTACTAATATAATATTCACTGATAACTATGTCAAAAGGCCAAGATTAGATATTAAACAATAATAGATTTTGGAATTTATTCATGACAACTAGTTAGTAAGGCCAATTGTCTCTTTTAGTAGACAAATACATATGTGTGCATATCTTTCTGAATTCTAATAAAAGAGGAGAAGCATCTATTTTAACCAAAAGTGGCATTTAATCACTTAGAATTGATACTTTTGAACTGTGGTGTTGCAGAAGACTTGTGTTGTTGAGAGAACCTTACTGCAAGAAGATCAAACCAGTCCATCCTAAAGGAAATCAGTCCTGAACATTCATTGCCAGGACTGATGCTGAAGCTGAGACTCCAATACTTTGGCCACCTGATGCGAAGAACTGACTCACTGAAAAAGACCCTGATGCTGGCAAAGATTGAAGGTGGGAGGAGAAGGGGATGACAGAGGATGAGATAGTTGGATGGCACCACTGATGTGATGGACATGAGTTTGAGTAGGCTCTGGGAGTTAGTGATGGACAGGGAAGCCTGGTGTACTGCAGTCCATGGGGTCACAAAGAGACGGACATGACTGAGCAAATGAACTGAATTGAACTGAATCACTTAGATATTAATTAAAATAAAGCAGAAGGAGAAAGAATTTCACTCATCTTAGGATGAGGAAAGCCACAAGAGAACATCCTTACAATGAGAGAAAGTTGGATTAAAAAAAAAAAAAAAAGACAAACCCTAAACAAACAAAATCCCTGCACAACTTATTTTGACTCCAAGAAAGCTAAAGTCAAAAGGCAACCAAACGGAATTCCAAAAGGTGACAAATACTCTGAAGAGAGGCAGGGATACAGGAACTATTTCACCTTTGACAGAGCAAGAGATGAAAAGGGCAAGAAAGAAGAAAAGAGCCGAAATCTTAAAAAGCCCTGGGAGTCCTGGACACAGGGGAATCCAGCTCTTTTCCGCAGGCTTCCTCCAAGATCTCGGGAGAAAGACTGGCAGTAGAGCAAAGACACATGAACAACGGCCCTTCCACGGTGTGACAGTCACTCAGTCATGTTTGACTCTGTGCCTCCATGGACTATAGCCCACCAGGCTCCCCTGTCCATGGAATTCTCCAGGCAAGAATACTGGAGTGGGTTGCCATTTCCTTCTCCAGGGGATCTTCCCAACCCAGGGATCAAACATGGGTCTTCTGCATTGCAGGCAGATTCTTTACCATCTGAGTCACCAAGGAAGCCTATTACTATGAGACATTTCCAAGTATAAAGACAAGTCAACTTAAAAAGTATCTGCAGACAACATGCTTGATTTTACCTTATAATCTATAGACAATATATTAGAATACTTAATGAATCCATACACCTTTTTCAAAGGAATACCTGAAACAGAAGTAGCAATAAAGTTCTAAATGACAATCATCAATCAGATGAAAAATTTAGAGGAAGCTTGTTTCTCTCGAAGAGATGAGGACTGGGCAAGTAGTCAGGAAGAAAATATAACATGCTTTTAACTTTGTATGAAAAATAATGTTCAGTTCCCTGTTGCTTGACACAGTTCTGTTTTTGTCACATAAATGCTCTATTCAAATTACTGTCTGAATACTTTATCAAAACCCCGCTTCTGGCCTTTGTTTTCGAATCTGTTTGCTTCCTGGGACCTTGCTGGTTTCCGCCAGTTCTTTAGCTGCTGGCTGGGAGAGGGACCGCTGTACCACACTGATACAAAGCAGAGGTCTGCACTGCTGGGGGATAGGGGCAGGGATACTAAGAAGTAAAACTAGAGTATTACTGAGTTCTTTCTGACTGTACAAGAGTGTTCTGTGGTATAAGAGCTGGATATAAAGTCAGACCTGGAAGATCCTAACGTGGAAGTTTTAAAGCAAGTCTGACAATGCATTTTTCTTAGAACATTCAAGAAAGTTATAGGCATGTATTTTGGTATAAAAGGATTTTAAAATAAAATAACATAACTTACAATGCTTAAAATTTACACAGATGAAGGTATGTCTTTTTAAACTTGGGGCAGGTCTAGCCAGAAGCAGATGGAATAGCAGGGAAAGAAGGCAGATGGAAGAGATCCACAGCACTAGCCTCAGCCCGTTCTGCACACCTGGCTCAATCCAGGGACCAGTAAAGGTCCATAGTATATTCACTTTTTGTTTACATGCTGGGATTATGAAAGATTCTCACAAGAAAAATGGATAAAACATGAGTGTTTGGGAATCTTTGGGGAGGAGACACCTTGAAGAAGAATAAATTCTGGAACAGTTTAGAATTTGTTTATGCTTTCAGCTACTGATTAAAGTTCAGGGTAAAAAATGAAGCAGTAGATGGTCAACAAAATGGAGGGTTAAAAGAAAACTAATAAAAATTCTTTTTAGGCAGATGCAGAAAAAGGTCTGTACTGTTGATACAAATGAGTCACTAGCTTTCTTCTGAAGTAACTTGTTTCCAGTACCAAAACTCAGAGGCATACCAAATGACAAAGCCGCTGATACACATATGGAACCCTGAGATCAGCCTTTGCTCTTAAATAAGAGTGGGAACATTTGCTACTTCCAAGCACAGCACTGGGGATTCTGGACTGGCACTCCTTTGGGGAACAGACATCAGGGTATGAAGAATGGTACGTCAGCCATTGCTGGTAATAAAGAAAGCAATCAAAGAAGTCTGCTGCCGACTTCCTGTTCTTCATCCCCTGTACCAACCAGAGTAAAGGATTTGAAAATAACATGGACAGGTCTATTTTTTGGTGAAAACAGGTGACATGGACACTTCACCTGGCTAAAACACATGCCATTTATTCAGCCAAGATTTCTCAAAAGTTAGCTAAACATTTGGTTTTAAACTGGGCATTGCAACCTATGACTTCTTGTTGTTCATAATTTCAAATTCGGAATAGGTTTAAATTTTTCCTACCCACTGAAAAGAGACTTTAGTAAATTAACCAGTCAATATAAGTTTTGAGTATCCATACTGTAACTGGTAGCTAAATCAATGCTCCACAGAAGGCAATTTTTCTTAAATCACTTCAGTCACCCATTTGAATTACTCTAAATATCTTTATGTTCCAGAAGCATTCCAAAGGCATTCATTAGCCTATAGATCCATTTTAAAGGCTTATCTCAGATACAACCATCTCCAAAATCTCCTCCTTTCCTTCCAGAAAAGCCATGAGATTTTAGAGAAGAGCATTCCAAGTAGAACCAATAGTAAGTGGTGCTGGCTGGAGCTTCCTGTATCTGAGGAACAGAGACATGGTCAGTGTGATGGGACTCAGTGAGCAAAGAGAGTGGGTGAGGGAAACAGGTACCACGCTTTGAGACCTTGGTAAGGAGGCTGGATTTTTATTTTAAATAAATTAGAAAGTATCGGCAAGTTTTAATACTAGAGTTATGTGAACTGGACACGTGAGTACTCAAACAGTTACAGTAAAAGCTTATTTTTTTTCTATCATACCCTTTATTTTATCTAACACTCAAAATAAGAAAATTAAAGTATAAAAAGCTCAATAACATTAATAATATAAGGATTAGGGGACAAGTACGTAACAAAGTAAAATGGAAACATGGACAAATTTTATATATGATATTGATGTCCTGTTTCAACCACTTTCAGGACAGAATCTGCCTGTAACTTAAATATTTTAGAAACTCTCTGACCTGGGGTCAAGTAAAAAGCTACTTTT
The DNA here is from genome assembly GCA_006410675.1 of Oreotragus oreotragus. NCBI lineage: Eukaryota > Metazoa > Chordata > Mammalia > Artiodactyla > Bovidae > Oreotragus > Oreotragus oreotragus. Next base: position 42,517 of record SJYX01012593.1, on the reverse strand, counting down.
TCCCAAAGAATTGCTCTCTTAAGTGTCAAAAATTGCTAGATAATCCAGGGAAAGACTAACCTGCTTGCCAGAATCTGATGATGTAAGGATTAAAATTTATGTTAGCAATGTAAATCATGCAATACACTTAAAAATACATCTCTGCAGGTAGAGGCAGGAATAACTGCATTAAAACAAGGATTATCAAAGATACAATACAGTTTCTTAAGTGTAAAAATCCAGTGTTCTCTGCATTTTGAGGTGGTGAAAAGTTAAGTTTATGGCAATATCATGATGTCTTAAATGAATAAGAAAATGCACGCCAATGAATAAACGAAGACAGTAAAACAAAAAAGCCAGGCAGAAATTTCTTAACTGGATGATGATACACACTCCCCCAAATCCATGAGATCTGATCTGACTAATATCTCACCTTTTTGAAAGATATCAGTACCTCCCACCCTTTTTGAAACTGCAAAGATGAAGGCAATAACCATCTGTTTGCTACACAGGACACACTGTCAGTATTTTTCTCCTACTTTGAATCTCCATGAGGTGGCTTTTGAAGAGTAAGGAAGAGACAGGATAGTGAGAACAGCTTTAAAAAACTAACTAGAAGAGAAAAAAAATTATACAGCTTTAACCATTTACATGGAATAGATCATCACAATGAAAAAAAGAGAAGTTGAACTACAGAACAAAAAATTGCAAGAGTTAAACACATGAGACCTAGAAAAGCCCAATTTTTTTGTTAATTAAATCACTTAAAAATTCAAGACTTTATTTCTTATTGTATATACTACTTGGATTACCTACATTTCTTAATGAAACTTTTGTTTAAAAGATTTTTAATTTGTTACAATATTGTTTCTGTTTTATGTTTTGGATTTTTGGTCATGAGGTATATGGGATCTTAGCTGCCTAACTAGGGAATGAACCCAGACCCTCTGCATTGGAAGGTGAAGTCATAGCCACAGGACTGCCAGGGAAGTTTCTTAATTTCTATTTGTATTAAAGATATCAGGGACTCTATCCTACCTAGGCAAGAAAAGACAGACTTTAAAAAATTGAAAGGTGCTATGGAGACTGTGAAATACTTGCCTTTTACACTAAAGAAGAGAGAGGCTATCAGCATGAATCAGTATAGTATTATCTACCTAAGAAAGTATTTTACTGGCTAAACTCAGGGTCAGGTATACCCTACGTTTCTATAAAGACAGAAGAAATTTGAAAAACACATTATCTTTGAGTTTTAAAAGAAAATATAAGCGGCCCTGTGCTCGTGCTCAGTCACTTCAGTCGTGTCTGATTCTTTTCGACCTTTTGGACTGTAGCCCGCCAGGCTCCTCTGTCCATGGGAATCTCCAGGTAAGAATACTAGAGTGGGTTGCCATGGCCTCCTCCAGGGATCTTCCTGACCTGGGGACTGAACTTGAGTCTCCTGCATTGCAGGCAGATACTTTACTGCTGGGCCACCAGGGAAGGCCATAAGTAGCTTACGGTGAAAGAAATAAGAATTTCTATTTACCACTGACCTAAGATAACAAGAAATTAGATGAAAAATAAATCTTAGCAATGGAAACAGAATACTACTATTTATTTCCCTGTTCATCCATTTTTATTAATTCTAAAAACTGTCTATTTTGAAAATGTTACATTTGCTTATAGAAGGAAGTTCCAATTTGATAAAGGATCCTGGTAAGGAATGGTGTTTGGGGTTGGAAAACAGGAGCTTGAGCTCTTTCATTTATACTTAATACAGAACAGAACTGAGGCCATGAGCACATCTCCTCGTATCTTCAAACTTGTTTTTCCATCTAAACAGAGACAATGGTATTGCCTTAGTGATCTCACAGAGCCAATGTATATACAAATTGTCATGTAAATTTTAAGTTCTTGTTGAAGTTCAAAGTGGTAGACTTTAGGATTCAGTTTAGTATTGTTTCAGACTGTGCTTATATTTGTTTCCTAAATGAAAACATTAACTAAAATGAAGGTTACTATCACACAAAGGTCATTCAAGCTAACTTCATCTCTGTTGCATTGTTAATAATAATGTTATAGTCAATGGGAAACATCTTATATTTGGGAAAGTTACTCTAGATGCAATTATAAAATTTACACTACAAAGCTAGGAATTATGCAAGAAAGGTATAAATATATTTTACTTTAAAGTCACTGATATAATAATTTGATCCTTTATTAAAAATTTCTGAAATTAGAAAGAAAAGTGGCACAAGGGAGAGAAACTTTAGTGGGGATATATAATTTCATTTTGCTGTTTTACTATGCGGTGGGGGAGGTGAGATATATGAAGTAGCATTAAAAACAACCACAACAAAAAACCATTTCTCTCCAGAGGAACAAATTGTTATATAGATTAAATTTTTCATAAAATATTTATAGTTGTCATGAATGACCTCTCAGGCTGACATTTATAATAGTGATACACACACACAAAAAAACCCCACTTTGATGCAGCTAAATGGATGTTTCCCCTCATCCCAATTTAATTAAAAGTTATATCTTGCCCTGAGAACTTATGAGTGTCATTTATCTTCTACTGTAGGCAAAGGTAAAAATACTAGTATTATTTTTTTTATGCTTAAGTGAAAAGTGTATGCCATGATTAAGTATGTCTGCCTCAGCTATTTTATCTCTCTTCTTTTAATCCAGGAGATCTGACTATACGGCACTTATAGAAATACCACACCTATACTTGAGGATCAAATTTAAGTTAATACTTTATGAACAAGGCTTAGAGAAAATACAGAACTGAACCTGACAGTCTCAACCATTAAAGAGGCATCTAACCCAGTAGGGAAGAAAGATTTTTAAATAACTGTAATTGAAAAGCCAAGTTAAATACTGTTATTAATAGAGTTTAGAAAAGGTTATTAATTCTGACTGGCAGCATCAGGAAGTTCTTGTGGAAAGTGTGGTATTTGAGCAATGTCTTGAGGGCTATGTTATTTACACAGGTGGGGCTGGCATTCCTGACTGATGAAGCATATTCCTGAAAGCACCTAACATACAAGTAACTGTGAGATACAGAGTGCTTTCCCTAGAGTGCAGTCTCTAAAAGAGTAGGCGCTGTGGCTTATCTCACCCACTGCTATATCAATAGCATCTGGAACAGTGTCTGGTGCAAGATAAATATTAAATGAATGAATGAATAAACTGGACCCTGGGTAAATGAAAGGAAAAAAAAAATTGGAGAAAGATACTGGAAATGTAGTTTGAGCCCAGAAAAGCTTAAGAATACGTAGGTGAAAAAGACCATTGCAAGTTTTAGGAGGATAAAGTGATCTACTATGTGTTTTAATATTAAACTTCTAAAGGCAATGCCAATTGATTAGAGAGGTGATTCCATTTACAAGGTAACATAAAAGGCACCAGGAGCACAAAGAAAAGTATGGATACAGGACTGAGAGTTGGAACTGACAGGACTTGACAAATGACTGAGGTGTGCAAATGAGTTAAAGATAATTTCAGAAATTTCCAAACTGAGTGACCAGAGAAATGGTGGTACTATTATGTAAGAAGAGGAAAACAACCAAACTGCAAATTCTGGTTCAGAAAAAAACAAAGTCAGCTTTAGACACATTAAAATTAAGGTGCCATTGATTCATATGGAAAAGTTCAACATATTGGAAGTTAGAACTGGCATTTAGAGGTAAACCAGCAAGAAAGCTGGAGATGAACCCAATCAATGGATATTGACTCTGACTGCCTATTTCTGTGGCAGCACCAAAATTTAAGCCATCAGCATAGCTTATAAATACCATAGCATGGTATTTATAAGCATGCATACAGGGACCTTGGAAAACTTACCTATTTAAAACAAAAGAGGGGAAAGGATTACTAGAAGAGATTAAGATAGAATGATGAGATTAAGGGAATATTTTTAAAGGGATAAAGAGGTACAAGCTATTCAAACCCTCAAGAATCTTTCCTAATTCTATCATTCTCCCGTCAGAGTGCACATGAAAAAGTTTAAATAAGTGTCAAGTAGGAGTCAAGCTCTTAAAAAAAAAAAAACAACCTAGGAACACAGACAAATCTTATAAATGTCACAAGGAACCAGTGAGGTCAAGAAGCAAATGGAAAAAAGTGGATCATTTAGACTCTATATACCTCTGTTACTTGTTCAGAAACATTTTTAAAATGAAGTTTGTAAAAAATACTAACATGAACTTAGTTCAAACTACCACACAATTGCACTCTTCTCACATGCTAGTAAAGCAATGCTCAAAATTCTCCAAGCCAGGCTTCAGCAATACGTGAACTGTGAACTTCCAGATGTTCAAGCTGGTTTTAGAAAAGGCAGAGGAACCAGAGATCAAATTGCCAACATCTGCTGGATCATGGAAAAAGCAAGAGAGTTCCAGAAAAACATCTATTTCTGCTTTATTGACTATGCCAAAGCCTTTGACTGTGTGGATCACAATAAACTGTGGAAAATTCTGAAAGACATGGGAATACCAGATCACCTGACCTGCCTCTTGAGAAACCTTCCTGCAGGTCAGGAAGCAACAGTTAGAACTGGACATGGAACAACAGACTGGTTCCAAATAGGAAAAGGAGGATGTCAAGGCTGTATATTGTCACCCTGCTTATTTAACTTATATGCAGAGTACATTATGAGAAACGCTAGGCTCGAAGAAGCACAAGCTGGAATCAAGACTGCCGGGAGAAATATCAACCTCAGATATGCAGATGACACCACCCTTATGGAAGAAAGTGAAGAGGAACTAAAAAGCCTCTTGATGAAAGTGAAAGTGGAGAGTGAAAAAGTTGGCTTAAAACTCAACATTCAGAAAACGAAGATCATGGCATCTGGTCCTATTACTCCATGAGAAATAGATGGGGAAACAGTGTCAGACTTTATTTTTAGGGGGCTCCAAAATCACTGCAGATGGTGACTGCAGCCATGAAATTAAAAGACGCTTATTCCTTGGAAGGAGAGTTATGACCAACCTAGATAGCATATTCAAAAGCAGAGATATTACTTTGCTAACAAAGGTACGTCTAATCAAGGTTATGGTTTTTCCAGTTGTCATGTATGGATGTGAGAGTTGGACTGTGAAGAAGGCCGAGCGCCGAAGAATTGATGCTTTTGAACTGTGGTGTTGGAGAAGACTCTTGAGAGTCNAACCTAGATAGCATATTCAAAAGCAGAGATATTACTTTGCTAACAAAGGTACGTCTAATCAAGGTTATGGTTTTTCCAGTTGTCATGTATGGATGTGAGAGTTGGACTGTGAAGAAGGCCGAGCGCCGAAGAATTGATGCTTTTGAACTGTGGTGTTGGAGAAGACTCTTGAGAGTCCCTTGGACTGCAAGGAGATCCAACCAGTCCATTCTGAAGGAGATCAGCCCTGGGTGTTCTCTGGAAGGACTGATGCTAAAGCTGAAAGTCCAGTACTTTGGCCACCTCATGAGAAGAGTTGACTCATTGGAAAAGACTCTGATGCTGGGAGGGATTGGGGGCAGGAAGAGAAGGGGACGACAGAGGATGAGATGGCTGGATGGCATCACTGACTCGATGGATGTGAGTTTGAGTGAACCCCGGGAGTTGGTGATAGACAGGGAGGCCTTGTGTGCTGCAATTCATGGGGTCGCAAAAAGTCAGACACAACTGAGTGACTGAACTGAACTGAACTGAGTACTACTGAAGGATATTTAAATACAAGACATAATTCCTGCCTCAAAGAAACTACAAAGCCATTTTGAACTAAGAGTAAATCATACAAAGGTATTTACACTAAATCCTTTCTTTAGCGTTCCAAATGAGAGAGCACAGATGAATGATACCAATGCAAGTCATCGCTAATGCAAATCAGGAGGCAAATGCCACTCTGGTTTGAGGGTCTTCTCTCTCGGACTTGAGACCCTACTGACACTGAGTTGAGATCATTCAAATAGAGAATGGATTATATACCCATTACCATAAAGCAAGTTAATGGGTTTAAATGATAACCCTGTATGCGAGACAGCAAAAGAGGCACAGATGTATAGAACAGTCTTTTGGACTCTGTGGAAGAGGGAGAGGGTGGGATGATTTGGGAGAATGGCATTGAAACATGTATAATATCATATAAGAAACAGGTCGCCAGTCTAGGTTTGATGCAGGATACAGGATGCTTGGGGCTGGTGCACTGGGATGACCCAGAGAGATGACATGGGGAGGGAGGTGGGAGGGGGTTTCCGGATTGGGAACATGTGTACACCTGTGGCAGATTCATGTTGATGTAAGGCAAAACCAATACAGTATTGTAAAGTAAAATAAAGTTAAAAAAAAACAACAACTGACATTTAAGTGCCTTTCAGGTATAGTATACCAATGCACACTATTTAAAGTGGTTGAAAAAGTGCTTGTCTTTTAACATCCTTACCACCATTTACTGTTACTCCTCTCAAATCTTGTTAACTTGATAGAAGGAAAAAGGTGTATTATTGCTTTGGTTGAAAGTTTTCATTTGATCATTTGGGTTTCTTTCTGGAAATGTCTGTTACTGATTTGTAGAGCTTGTTATATCTAAAAGACATCCTGTTGTCATTGCCAGTTCCCAAAGTGACAGACTTTACTTTCTTGGACTCCAAAATCACTGCGGATGGTAACTGCAGCCATGGAATTAAAAGACACTTGCTCCTTGGAAGAAAAGTTATGACAAACCTAGAAAGAGTATTAAAAAGCAGAGACATCACTTTGCCAACAAGGTCTATATAGTCAAGCTATGGTTTTTCCAGTAGTCACATACGGATGTGAGCGTTAGACCATAAAAGGTTGAGCGCCGAAGAACTGATGCTTTCAGAACTGATGCTCCAGGGAAGTCCCAGTATTATTATTTGCACTATAGGCAATATTTACTGAGTGCTTTCTACCTAACAGCTACTGTAGTAAGCATATTACATGTATTATCTCACTTAATCTTCACAAGCCCTATGTTCTATCATTATCTCCATGATAATGTGGTGCTAGAGAATACTCTTGAGAATCCCTTGGTCAGCAAGGGGATCAATCCAGTCAATCCTAAAGGAAATCAACACTGAATATTTATTGGAAGGACTGATGCTGAAACTGAAGTTCCAATATTTTGGCCACCTGATGCAAAAAGTCAGCTCACTGAAAAGACCCTGATGATGGGAAAGACTGATGGTAGAAGGAAAAGGGGGCAACAGTATGATATGGTTGGATGGCATCACTGACTCAATAGACATGAGTCTGAGCAAACTCCAGGAGACAGTGAAGGACAAGGAAGCCTGGTGTGTTGCAGTCCATGGGGTTGCAAAGAGTCAGACATGATGAAGCGACTGAACAACAACAGTATCGATCCACATGCATTTTCCTTCTTTTTCTACAACTCTTCAAATGCCCAAATCAATCTCACTGTTAAGACACAATATTATTGTTTTTTCTTTTTTTGGCCACAATGATGTTGTGAGGCACGTGGGACCTTAGTTCGCCCACCAGGGATCAAACCCATGCCCCCTGCATAGGGAGCATGAAGTCTTAACCACTGAGCTCCAGGGAAGTCCCAATATTACTGTTATTTGTACTATAGGCAACATTTACTGAGCACTTTCTACCTAATAGCTACTGTAGTAAGTATATTACATGTATTATCTCACTTAATCTTCACAAGCCCTATGTTCTATCATTATCTCCATTCCTGAGATAACACATCTGCCTTTATTTCTCTAGATTCTACACTCTCTTATGACATGAATTACACCTTGTATAAACATCTAGTTAAGTTGGAATTCAGTGAATATGCAAGTATGTATGAACTGACTTCATCATTTTTTTTTTCTTTTAAGCTGCCATAATGCTCACTTTCATCAAATTTACCACTTTGTCAGAAAATAAAGTTGCTAAAAAGAAGGGATGTTGTGATTTGTCATAAGAAATGTGTTTTTGGCTTTAGTCCCCATTTCTGGCACTTATCTCCTAAAATGCTGGGAATTTCGTAAGTGTTGAGAGCCATAGTGTTTCTTATGTTAATGAACTGACTTTTGGAGAGCACATAGGCAACTTACGGATGAAGGCCTACCATGTGATTTTGAAGGTTGGAACTTCATAGCCCTCAATGGCCAATGATTTAATCAATCACACCTAGTATTTAATGAGGTTTTTATAAAAATTCAAGCACTACCTGGGAAGCCTACCATAAAAACCCAAAAGGACATGGTACAGAGAGCCTCCAGGTTGATGAATCAGAACATGTCTCCATGCTGCCTTGCATGTGTGCATGCTCAGTCGCTCAGTCATGTCCAGCATTTTGCCACCACAAGGAGTGTAGCCTATCAGGCTCCTCTGTCCATGAGATTTTCCTGGCAAGAATACAGGCATGAGTTGCCATTTTCTCCAGGGGATCTCCCCGACCCAGGGATTGAACTCACATCTCCGGAACTGCAGGCAGATTCTTTACCACTGAGCCACCTGGACATGCTGCCTTGGTGGGCCTCAGATTTCATGGGGACAGAGCTTCTTTGGTATCTCACCCTAAGTATCTTTTCATCTGGATGTCAGTCCACATTCATTAGCATGCTTTGTATCATTACCAGTAACCTAGTGAATAAACTAGCTTCCTGAGTCTGTGAACCAAAACCAAGGAAGGTGGGTGGTGGTGAGAGCCATTTTATAGAGGTTTATAGCCAGTTGGTCAGAAGTACAGGGAACAACCTCAATTTGTGAATGGTATATGAAGTAGATAAATAAAGAATGTTCAAACCACCATACAATTACAGTCATTTCACATGCTAGCAAAGGAATGCTCAAAATTCTCCAAGCTAGGCTTCAACAGTATGTGAACCGAGAACTCCCAGATGTTCAAGCTGGATTGAGAAAAGGCAGAGAGAAGAACCAGAGATCAAATTTCCAGTATCCATTGTATCATAGAAAAAGCAACAGAATTCCAGAAAAACATCTACTTCTGCTTCACTGACTATGCTAAAGCCTTTGACTGTGTGGATCACAACAAACTGTGGAAAATTCTTCAAGAGATGGGAATACCACACCACCTGATCTGCCTCCTGAGAAACCTGTATGCAGGTCAAGGAGCAACAGTTAGAATCAGACATGGAACAACAGACTGGTCCCAAATAGGAAAAGGAGTACGTCAAGGCTGTATAGTGTCATCTTGCTTATTTAACTTAAATGGAGAGTACATCATGAGAAATGTTGGGCTGGATGAAACACAAGCTGGAATCAAGACTGCTCAGGAGAAGTTCGTGTAAAAAAATAAATAAAATAAAATAAAATAAAATAAAATTGCTTATAAGCAATGTAAAAAAAAAAAAAGACTGCTCAGGAGAAATATCAGAAAATCTCAGATATGCAAATGACATAAACCTTATGGCAGAAAACAAAGAAGAACTAAAGAGCCTGTTGATGAAAGTGAAAGAGGAGAGTGAAAAAGCTGGCTTAAAACTCAACATTTAAAAACCGAAGATCATGGCATCTGGTCCCATCACTTCACAGCAAATAGATGGGAAACAATGGAAACAGTGACAGATTTTATTTTCTTGGGCTCCAAAATCACTGCAGATAGTGACTGCAGCCATGAAATTAAAAGACACTTGCTTCCTGGAAGAAAAGCTATGACAAACCTAGAGAACATATTAAACAAGCAGAGACATTCCTTTGCCAACAAAGGTCCATCTAGTCAAGGCTACGGTTTTTCCAGCAGTCATATATGGATGTGAGAGTTGGACCATAAAGAAAGCTGAGCACTGAAGAACTGATACTTTTAAACTGTGGTATTGCAGAAGACTATAGAGTCCTTTGGACAGTAAAGAGATCAAACCATTCAATCCTGAAGGAAATCAACCCTGAATATTCATTGGAAGGACTGATGCTGCAGCCGAAGCTCCAATACTTTGGCCACCTGATGTGAAGAGCTGATTCTTTGGAAAAGACCCTGTTACTGGGAAAGATAGATGGCAGAAGGAGAAGGGGGCACCAGAGGATGAGATGGTTAGATGGCATCACCAATTCAATGGGTATGAGTTTGAGCAAGCTCGGGGAGATGGTGAAGGACAGGGAAGCCTGGTGTGCTGCAGTCCATGGGGTCGCAAAGGGACTGAACAACATATGAAGTGGATGTCAGTCTTGCAGGTCTGAACCCTTAACTTGTGGCATCTGATGCTGTCTTTGGATAGACAATGTCAGGATTGAGTTGTACTGTATCAACAGAATATCCAGCTGGTGTCAGAGAATTGCTTGGTGGGGTGAGGAAAGAGCCCATATGCTGAAAGCTGGTGTCAGAATCTTAAAAAGTTATCTCAATTTTAGAGATGCACATATTTCTGGAAACTTGAATCTATCTACAGGCATACAGTAAAGATTCTGTGTACTGAGTAACCGCCAAAGTAGTACAGTTTAAGTTCTTATAAAAAAAACCTATAGGTGTACTAGGATTATGATAGCTGATTATTCTTGATTAAGACCACTATAAGAGTGAAAAAATTCATGGAAATAAAAAACTGAATAAGTACTACCAAACAAAATTCATAAAATGATAGCAAATTTATCCTGATTCTACAGAGTTCTTATATATTACAATAAGAAAAGAAGAGAAGTTCTCTTTCTTCATTGGGTTTGTTGCTACAGGAAAAGCATAATTTTTCTTATATATAGATCAATATCCAACAATACCATCTCTGCCTGCGGGAGAAATAAACAGCTGGGATGTTTACAAAATGTAATGTGCTTCAGGGGACTTTCTCAAATCTTATGACTTTAGTAGACAGAAATTATTTTCCTCTTAGATCTCTTGAGGATTTAGCAGAAATACTGAAATCATAACTTTCTCTTACAACATATCTAGCCAAGACCAAAGATACAGGGTACACTTCAGTAAATACTAAAAAGAGAAAAGAAAAGAGCCAGTCATTTTCAAGTAACAGTTGAGATTTATCGATAAATAATGGAAAATTGAATACTTTTAAATAAAATTAATAACTTCAAAAAATTAACCAATTTCTATTCAACTTCTGAAAATGAAAAATTTCACAACTGTATATGCTGTTATCTTTTGAAAAGATACTGAGATTTTCAAATTGGTGTACTTATTGTTAAGGCTGAAAATGAGAAAGGGTATTATCATCAAACTACATGCTTAATTCATAAAGAGAAATAAAAGAAGTGCTCTTGCATAGCACATTCCAGTGGGAGGAAAAAAGGTAATCAATTCAACTCAATTTTAGCTGAGGGCATTTTTCCACGACTGCTGAACCCTAGCATGTGTCAGGCAACTAAAATTACACTAAAATGTGTAAGCTCTGTTGTTATTTTAGAGATAATCCAGGAAGCAAAACAAAGCCAAAAATTGTCTTTGCATTTTTAACATGAAATGCTTTAATCTTCAATCAAGTGTATACTTTTTCTGTTTTAAGATCTTTATGCATTATCTTCTGTTTTGTGTATGTTTGAAAGTTTCCAGAATAAAAACAGAAAGAACAATAACAAAAATGATTTGTATTTCCAGCATACCGTTCATTGTTTAAAATAATTCTTACTACTTACCAGTCTCTGCTTTTGAAGTTCTTCTCTAAGAATTCTATCTTCTGGTAAAACATCACATAACAAAAAATAATTGTCTTGTTCTTCTGTTGAGATATGAGAAAAATAAATGAGAAATGTTATTTTTTACTTTAAAAAATTTTTTTATTTCTTAAAAAATCTCTTCTGGTATTTAGCTTCATTGAAGTTATTAGAAAATATACACAGAACAATTTAATTTTAGCTATTATTTTAGAGAATTACAACTAAAGAAAGATTATTCATTTCAATTTTTGGATTGCAGGGGCAAGATGGTAGTCAAGATATACACTTACCAGATGGAGCTGCAGAATTGATTCTTATCACACTACAAAAATCTGTAATGGGCTGTTCAGTGAACCTTTTCCTCCAATATAAAATGTACCTTAGAACAATAATAAAGAAAGAACAGTGAGAAAACACAATGAACTACTTACTTGAGAATGATAGGATTTTATAAGAACATTTAATTATCTTAAAGCAACAAATCAAATGTTGACTGAAAACTGCTAGAAAATTTGCAAATTGAAGGGCAGCAGAGCACTGTAGAACCATGAATTATTTAATGAACTAACATTATCCTGTAAGGGCATGAAAATGATTACATTTTACCATTCGCAAATTCAATAAACAGATATACGGGAAAACTAAAATGAATTATTTTTATGTAATAATGAAGTTTTTTTGAAAATCACATCTATGTTTATGTGAATTTAAAATGCAACAATGATTAAAAAGGCTTCATCACACATTTTCCAATAAATTGAAAGTTAGGGGTTTACCTTATACATCAAAAGAAGAGACCATGATGACAATGCAACAAAAGGTCTGTCTAAATTCAATATCTATATAACAAGATAGAACAATTCCATATTGCCCATGCTTATCTGAAAGGAGGGAGATTTAGCTTTTAGAAAAATAGCCAAGCTCACAATTCCTGTATCTAATGAGCTGAGTTAGAAGAGGGACACTGGCTAAATTTAAAAGCAAAGCATAATACCCAGACCTGTGTCATTTGATGAAAGAGGGAGAAAGATGACAGGATTCAACAAACTGTTCATCTGTCCACTTACCTAAAGATTTGCACTGACAACTGCAATCCCATGTATCAAATTATACAAAGAAGAGAATGTGATCTCCTTCATGGAGGAGAAAGGAGATGGAAAGGTTGACTATATACTTGACAATTTATCAGAATACATGGTCGATGGATAAAAAAAGAACCTTACAACAAAGAACCAAAACCTGAGAAACAGATAAAGTACACAGAAAGAATACATCTAAATGGCCTGATACAGCACCAAGCAGTGTTCTGCATATAGCAGGTCCACACTAAATGTTTTAAAGAGATACAAGAGTATCTAAAGATTCCTCTAAGGTTCTCTAAGTAGCCTCCAACCCCCAGTACTTCAGCTCTTTTTTATTCTCTCCTTAATGTCCCAAACCTACAGTCCCCTATAGAAAGGACATACATTACATATTAGGAAAAAAAAATGTGCTGGGAGAGAGGTCTGAGAGAAAGAGAGAACCATGACATGAGCTTATATAAAATATAAATGGATGACAACACCATGTATAGAACATACAAGTAAAAGAAGTAAAAGAATAATGTGTAACAATGGAACCACATGCTTTAGTTCATTCTGCTCACGTATACCCATGCTGTCAACCTGGATGGGCAAGATGAGGGAGAACCCTTTCCTTATAAAACAGTGCAAGACCTTATTTTAAGAGATCTGAAAATGATGTATCTTAGACTCCAGCTCACCCTCAAAACATAAATAGTATAAATAATGAACTACAACTCTATGGCTAGCTTAGTGGCTTCCACATTAGAAGTATCAGAGCAGAAAGCATTTCAGATCCATCAAAGTACACAGAGGAAAAGCTCCTATAAAAGGCTGACTTGTTATTTCCTTTGCCATCCTGGCCAGCTTCAGCAACCTTCCACTTCCCAGTTATCCTACACAGTTACTCTCATTCTCCTCCTTTCCATTTCCCACTAGTTCCTTTTTTTCCCTCTCTAGGGGAAAGAGAAATACAAGGCAAGAGAAGAATTAAGAGAATAAAAGTGACATTCCCAGACACTTTTCTTATTCTTCCCTTAGCATATTTTCTATTGCAGAGTGGTGACATGGATGAAGCACCACAACAGAATGTCCATTAGAGATGTCAGGAATAGAAGATAGATCGTTCTTCTAAACTGAAATATACAGACATCTATTTTCATGACTAATCAAATTCATACAGCAGGACCAGGTGCTGAGAAAACTGACTTCAAAAAACAGAAGAGTCATGTTTTATCTGGAGCTCCCTCATGGCTGCCACTAGAATACATCAAGGAGAGGTTCATCACTCTTGATTACTATTCCACTGAAGTGGGTGATATCCTTTGGGAAAAACCGAATAGTCACCAGCCCATTAGCCTACAGTTTGTTAAAAGGCAATGATAACTGCATGAAGCAGATGACCAGATAAGAGCAGATACTAGTGATGAGACTGTCCTGTGAACTGTCACTGAGCAATTCTGTAACAGAGTCAACACAGTAAGAGTCTCTTACCTGCACAAATTGTGAGCTAGAAGTAGTTTAGCTTTTCAAATTAAACCTATGGTCAAACCCTCACAGTTGATGTTTTATTAACTGATTACACCAGCCTCCGGGGAAGGCAATGGCACCCCACCCCAGTGCTCTTGCTTGGAAAATCCAACGGACGGAGTAGCCTGGTAGGCTGCAGTCCATGGGGTCGCTCACAGTCGGACAGACTGAGCGACTTCACTTTCACTTTTCTCTTTCATGCACTGGAGAAGGAAATGGCAACCCACTCCAGTATTCTTGCCTGGAGAATCTCAGGGATTGGGGAGCCTGGTGGGCTGCCGTCTGTGGGGTCACACAGAGTCGGACACGACTGAAGTGACTTAGCAGCAGCAGCAGCACACCAGCCTCACAGGCAGCAGTGAATAGAGAAGCAGAGCCTTTGCCTTTAGAGATATGAATCTGAATTGAAAGGTTTTTTAAAACTTCTGANTGGGCTGCCGTCTGTGGGGTCACACAGAGTCGGACACGACTGAAGTGACTTAGCAGCAGCAGCAGCACACCAGCCTCACAGGCAGCAGTGAATAGAGAAGCAGAGCCTTTGCCTTTAGAGATATGAATCTGAATTGAAAGGTTTTTTAAAACTTCTGAAACTTGGCTTACTCATTTGCAAAATGGATTGTTGATAATTAAATAGGATGATACATGTAAAGCAGCACCCACTATTCTGGGTGTTTAATAAATGGCAGCTATTATTATAAGAAAAAAATAACATATTTAGTTAAAACTAGAGTAATAAAGAATTTGTTTATTCCAAACAAATCCTGGCATCCAAAACAACAAAAACAATGATAACGTTTCATGAAACGTGTAATGAGCAAGTTCCAACAGTTGTATTAGTAGTATCAGAAGGCACACACAGGTGCCTAAGGTGGGGGAAGAGCAGAGTGATCAGAGGATGAGAAGTATGAGCAGCTGCTGTTACTGAGACCCTACCTGCCCAAGGTCACACAACCGTGACCTTTCAAATTGGGCTCTGTTGTCTCCAAATATTAAGTCTTGTACAACATCATGTCTCTTGTGTCACTTGAGGGTCAATCTACATAAGAACCCCAGAACAAGAAAGAAGCAGGAGAAAGCCTTTAGAATTATATTAATAGTTGTAAAGGATAGTTGAAGAATTTCCTCAGAGACCAGGGAGAGACTCAACTTCCTTAGAGCCCACGGAAAACAGTTTTTGACAGGGCAAAACCAAAGTACAGAAATGAAGACTGAAGGGAGAGGGAAGGTTTTCCCTCTCTGAAAAGCATAGTACCTAAAAGCAGCTCTTAGTCTGAATTGCTCCTAACCTGTGCAGGTATTGAAAGCTGACACCGGCTGTTTGGGGCTGTGGAAGTGGAACTGCTTGACTAGGCAAGAGAGACTCTGCAATGAAGTGAAAGTCACTCAGCCGTGTCTGACTCCTTGTGACCCCATGGACTGTAGCCCGCCAGGCTCCTCTGGCCAAGAGACTCTCCAGGCAAGAATACTGGAGTGAGCTGCATTTCCCTCTCCAGGGGATCTTCCGAACCCAGGGAGTGAACCCTGGTCCCCTGCACTGCAGGCAGATTCTTTACCCACTGAGCCACCAGGGAAGACCCCGAGAGACCCTACAGTGGCACTGCTTCTTCTGAAGCCCTGATTCCAAAACTCAATGGCTCTAAGCCTCCAAGGACTTCCGTATTCACTCCTATTCTCCATGGTCTTTTATGAGAAGGTTCGCGTCACAGGTTTGTTCTGTATCGCTGTTTACCTCCATGTGGTGGGCACGAGGGGCATGATAACTAACAGCAGCTGCCCTAACATCATGGTGAGAGCCTGTCTGACAGAACCTGTTATGCTCCTCAAATTGTTACGGCTTCCCATGGGGTGAAGGGAGAGAAAATGTTGTTATATGCTTGCAGTCTAGGGGCCTTTCCATTCATTGAAAGTTATTATTCTGCTCCATGAATAAGTAGTTATGAATTCTGGAAAGGATGCTTTTTAGACACCATCTCTAGGAACATCTCTGAGATGTCGTTAGGCAGTTTCTGAGGAAAAGAGAAGAATGCAGGTAAGAGGTCAGTCCAACAGACACCAAGTTGTCATTTGAGTGGTCTCCTCCTGACTAAAGGTTGGGTGACACCAACATCAAATGAAAACAACCATGCTACAGAAGTGAAACATTATCATAACTACCTTATAAGTTAAATACATTATCATACCTTATGGTATACTAAATGAATAGATCTGAACTAAAACATACTTTTGACCTAAGTCTAGATTTAAGATGCATCACAGTTGTCACATAATAGTACTTTTAGTTAAGCACAGAATTAAGAAGTGTCAATATATCCATTTTCCTGTGGTTGGTACAAACATTCAGATAAATTGTATTCAACTGAGAGATGTCTTAAAGATAGCAGATGTTCAACACATGCATTTGTGGCATTTTCCTACCCACTAAAACTTATTGTTCCATGTTAAGAAGTCATTTAGTACGTCTTCATTTTTTCCCTACTTCCTTAGTTTACTGAAAGCTACAGTTGCAGCCACCCAATACTTCAAGGAAGCCAAGAAATAATACGTGGCATGAACCCTTTATTTGGAGGATAGTTATCACAACATTTCACATTTTATTAAAAAGTCATAAAAGTAATTATTTGGTCATCAGCAAATACTTTCTTTCAAAGAATTTTAATCCTGTCCAACCAGAAACCTTTGTAGTATCATCTTCCCTGTCCAACTCCCTATTGTAACTGGTGTGATACTGACAGAAGCATGAAGGTTTGAGATATAGCTGTTAATTAAGTAGCATGGAATGAGTGGAATCTAATATAGAAAGGGGCAAAGAATTAGGAGTTAACATTTTTCTTCTGGAAAAATTTTATCTCCTGCATAAAGCTAACAAATAGCTTATATAAATAGCTATGTTAATAAATGGATCAAAGGAGAGATTTTGTTTATTTGCTCTTGGAAAGTTTTACTGTTACTTTGTTCCAATAAAGAAAATGTTAAATATATTCCACATGAAACTTTAGAGCTTGTTTCTTACAAAGGATGAGGTAAGTGCATCTCTTATCTATTATTTATCATCTTTATTACTTATTATACTCAGAAGCAACAACTCTTCTCTGGGAAGCATATATAATAATTATTACATATAATAATTATTCAACCTATAAAGCAGTTCTGAGTGAATTAATTCATGCCAATTGAACTTCTCACTGTCCCTTCCTTCCCTCAATAACTGTTGAGAAAAAGTCATATAATGCTGAGAAGACTCCAGTTTAATTCTGATCATAGTAGTCAATGCTTGTAATGTTTTGGAGAGGAATTTTTAGTTGACTTAAACAGCAGGCAGGTAATACTTAAAGGAGATTGAATATTTTAAAAGGTATTAAAGTTTATTCATATACATTCCTGGTCAATTGGAATTAATCATATTTTTACTTCCTGAGAATGAAACTAATTTTATTAGGTCAGTTGACAAGGAAAATCTAGATTTCCAAATTTAAAGTACACACTAACTACACATTTTATTTAGAAAGCACTTCTAACAGACAAGCATCTTTTTCTTTTTAATTAAAGCATCCATTTTATTACATGGTTGCATTTAGAATGTGATTGATTTTAACATTTGATTATCAACTCTTAAGCCCTGAGACCTAGCAAATAATTTGATTTTCCTGCCCACATACAGATGAGATTGACAACAATGATAAAAAGAGAGATTGATTAGAACAAATATAGCGACTCAGCTATCTTACATAAGTACAAAGGATAAAATACAAACTCTGATTTGGACATTCCTTACAGATTTTAGAAAAGGAAGAAAAATTCAACATTACTCAATTATCACTGGTTGATTACCACATTTTCCTGCAATTTCTGAGGGAGAATTTGCATTTACATCACAAAAATGAGTTAAAAAAAATATAGTTTTACATCAAAGAAAAGCCAAGTGATATAAAATTTAGAAACTTAGCTGATACTCCTATCAATGGTTATTTGAATAAGTAAACAATTCAAAGCTCTCTAGCTTAAGAAGTGTCTAAAACAAAATCATGGAGAAAGAAAAGGCAATCCACAGATTTGACTACATGTAACTTTGTATCATTTTAAGAGACAACTCCCCAAACACACACACATATAGATACATACATACACATACAAATATTTTAATTGAAAACAAAGAACAATGGATGAGAATGAGAAGCAGTTTTTCCACTGAAAGCTGCAAAAATCAGTTTATTCTAGGAAATTCCTTGCTGGTTTAGTGGTTAGGACTGTACCCTCCCACTGCAGGGGGCCCAGATTTGACCTCTAGTCAGGGAACTAAGATTCTCACAAGTGTTTCATGGTGGGGCCAAAAAAAAAAAAAGCTCATTCTAGGAGTTGGTGACACATTTGCTCATATAACTTTCTATGCCCCCTAAGCATACAGCCCCAAGTCTACTCAAATGCTGAGTGGCAATGCTAAGTGGATAAAAGCAGCCACCACCCAGGAGGCACACAGTAGACATTCAGAATAGGTGCTGCACAGTTGAGAAGGACAAAAAGGCTACAGAATAGCTAATGTTACCCCTGTGGGCACTGTGGTTATTTGTCCTTAAAAAACAAACTGTTACTCTAGAAGTTTAGAGTACTTAGAATCTGAAATGAAAATTTCTCAAAACAAATTTTACAAACCATAATTAGATCTTCAGGTCAGCAACAAATGCCTATTGGAAACTTAAGCTCTAGTTGCAGAAAACTAAGACTTCAAATATATCTTTTGTAATCAAAATATAATTAAAAATTTGGCTACTATTTATTGGGTATGAAAGATATCCAGATGCTAGTTGCTTTATATAAAAACATACCCTGTTTTTATATAAAGCTCAACAATCTTATGAAGGCTGGTGTTACTCCCATTTTACAGATAAGAAAATTGATGGTTAGAGAAGTAAGTAGCTTGCTGGGAGTCATATGGTAAGAAAGCCACTGAGTCTGCATTCAATCTTAGGCCTGCTGGGTTTCACAGTCCACTCTTAATAACACAGCTTGCTTTTTGCAAAACCCATCCTAAGAAAGAAGTCGCTTGCTAAGAATAATGTAGTCTGCCAGATACAGAATTTAGATACAAGGATATTACAATATCTGGGCTACTCTAATGTTCTGTAGGGAAATCAATGCAGAATATCTCAAAAAGGGACTTTACCAGATACACCAAAATGTGTGCTTTCAGTAACTATACTAAGCTAGTTAACTACCACTATACTGTTTGCATGGTGTTTTCAACTAATAATGATCTATACATAACTACTCCATTACACCTGCTTAAGAGAAGGCATGTCTCTTAGACAATCACTTCTAAGAATCAGTCTAGAATTAGCAAGTCTAGCTCACTTCAGGATCCGGCTATACCAGTTAGGTTCTTACATTTCTCACCATGTCCAGTGTTGGCAGTTACTCAGCCACTCACACCTATCTTCTCTTCATCTTCCTCACCCTCTTCCTCTGAGCACCTCAGTCACTGATCTTAGCTGCTGTCTCCTTTTATACCCCTTATACCCCTCTGGGTTGTTCAAAGACTCAGTCTTTTTCGGATTTTCAACTTTATCATAACACTTAAGATCCCAGATCCTCTTTCCCCCAAACCTCCCTTTGGGTGGCTTAAATTTTTTTTTTTTTTTTTTACACCAAGTTTATTCTGGGCTGTCAGGAAGAACTCACTTAGCTGGAGAATGTGTGTATCCTGAAATATAAAAAGGACATCAATCTGATAGAGAACAACAATACCAAAAATTTCATGAGATGTGGTAAAGGGAGTATTATCAACTCTTTAGAAAGTTGATCTGCTTCCAGAATTTGTAGAAATACAACAGTATGTAACATTTTCAAATAAAACTTGCTCAAGAATGCAAATAAGCTCAAAGTTGAAAAAAGGCTAAGTTGAAACCTGAAAAAGAGTATGAATTTTCATATTTCTACAGGAATAATTAAGTTATACCTTTCCACTATGAAATAGTAAACCTAATTCTTCTAGGGATGAAAACAAAATTTACCTTTGGAAATCAGCAACCAACTTGACATCAGCTATGACAATCTTATGTTCAATAATCATGTGTTTCAGAAGTTTGTCTTGTTCAACCACAGGAAAATGTTCTTCACAGAAAATACAAGGCACAGATGGAGAACCTTCTAAGCTGGTGGTGCCACCTGGACTTTCTGGCAGAGAAAGCGGCTCCAGGATATAATCCTTAGTGTCTGGGAGAGACAAAAAGAAAGAGGAAAAAAGCTGAAATCAACTCCCTTTAGAAGGATGATTTCTCGCCTCCTGCATTAAAAGGATCTTAAAGATGTTTACATAATTTCAAAAAGAAAATACACAGTACCAGAGAGCAAGATACTTTATTACATCTTAAATAGCTTCTGCAACCCAGAGGCAAAGAGTATTACAAAGCAGCTCAAACGCCCCATTTGCTGGCTTGAATGGGGGAAACTCATTTGTAAGGACAGCTGTGCAACCTCATTCTTGGACAGTGGCCAATGGCAGCAACTCTAGGGGAACTCGGGGGTGGGGTGGGGGAGGGGAGGCTGCAGCACGCTGGGTTAAGGTTCTACGTCTCAAATGTGACCTATGGCCGAGAGTCATGACATGGGAGGTAAATGGCATATATTGAGGCTACAGGTGATGCCAGGACAATCTTTTTAGCTGCTTCCTATTGCACCTGCAAACTTTTTCCTGTCTCTATTTGTCATGTGAGAAGAAGGTAAGTCTCACGTTGGGCAGACACAGCATGTGCTGGGTGGCCCAGGTGGCAATTTGTGATTTGATTTATGTCTATCATTTGTTTATTACACAGTTGTGTATCATAATTCAAGTTCTTGTAAACAAAGAGATGAATGCTCAATCACTAGACATACATGACGAACCTTTTTCATGTCTATACTATTCCTTTCCCTAACATCACCTACAGAATCTTTAAGAGTTGAGGTCTTTAAGATCTGCAGCTCTGAGTTAAGGGCCTTGAATTAGAGACAGTTTTATCACGATTTCTCTTCAGTCTCCTAGACTGAACCTGTCACTGTAGGCATACTACCGAGTAGTTAGGAACCAGGTAACTAGTGGAAGGCATGTGGCGTTTGAAGAAGGGCAGAAAACTTTAGAAAGACAGCTATTTCACAGAGAGCAGTCTCTGGAATTAGGTTACTATTTAATTCTACATTAAATTTATTTTTTATATTCCTAAAGGCCTTTTAAAAAGAATAACTAATTGAATCAGTTACTGCTACACTGCTGACCCTGGTCTCAGAACTGGATAAATGATGCAAAAGGGCAGCATTCATTCACTCACTCAGCAAAACCTAGCTGAGTGTCTACTGAGTGCTGGCTGTTTCCTGTTTGATGGTGCATGACACTATTCTTACTATCAAGGCTAAAGGGCAGAAAAGTTAAAAGGATGGGG
>SJYX01012593.1:0-12211 GCA_006410675.1 Oreotragus oreotragus | reverse complement strand
CCCAGCATCAGAGTCTTTTCCAATGAGTCAACTCTTCGCATGAGGTGGCCAAAGTACTGGAGTTTCAGCTTTAGCATCATTCCTTCCAAAGAAATCCCAGGGCTGATCTCCTTCAGAATGGACTGGTTGGATCTCCTTGCAGTCCAAGGGACTCTCAAGAGTCTTCTCCAACACCACAGTTCAAAAGCATTGATTCTTCGCCGCTCAGCTTTCTTCACAGTCCAGCTTTCACATCCATACATGACCACAGGAAAAACCATAGCCTTGACTAGGTGGACCTTTGTCGGCAAAGTAATGTCTCTGCTTTTGAATATACTATCCAGGTTGGTCGTAACTTTTCTTCCAAGGAGTAAGCGTCTTTTAATTTCATGGCTGCAGTCACCATCTGCAGTGATTTTGGAGCCCCCAAAAATAAAGTCTGACACTGTTTCCACTGTTTCCCCATCTATTTCCCATGAAGTGATGGGACCGGATGCCATGATCTTCATTTTCTGAATGCTGAGCTTTAAGCCAGCTTTTTCGCTCTCCTCCTTCACTTTCATCAAGAGGCTTTTTAGCTCCTCCTCACTTTCTGCCATAAGGGTGGTGTCATCAGCATATCTGAGGTTGTTGATATTTCTCCCGGCAATCTTGATTACAGCTTGTATTCCTTCCATTCCAGAATACATGGCAAATCTGTGCTGTATAACACTATAAATTTGCTAACTGGCAATTATGAAAACAATGGAGAGATACTGACAAACATGTTTTATATGATCTGAAGAGAGCCTAATCCACACTGAATTGCAAACAATTCCTCACACATACACAAGCATTCATGTACATACACTCAAACACAACTGCAAGGTTTGAAAGAAAATATACAAAAGAATGAGATTATGAATGCATTTATTTACCCCAAATTTTAACACTGAAAATGTCTTAAATAAAAATATGCTATCTGATGAGTTCCTAAATGTGATTGTGACAGATACAATCAAGAAAGAAGTAAAGCAAGCACACTTCTACTAAGTCACTAAGTCTTGCTACCTGAGATGAAAAACTTTGATTAAACTTACCATTTAAAAATTGAATCCCTATTATGCATAAGGCATATTCTAGATACTATAAGAAACACAAAGATCTTTAGTAAAAACCCCTATCGTGAAGAAGTTGTTAGTCTAGTTGAAAATATGAGACAAATATACAACAATTACAATGTAAGTGAAGTTGATCATATACATCAAGGGCTAAGGATAAGGATGAAAAAATAAATCTGGAGAAATAGAGGGGTGTCTTCATAGAGGATTAAAAGGTAAAGAATTTCAGCAAGTACACATAGGTTGTTTAAAAGTCCAAATAGTTCAACTAGTGCTTGAGTCTCATTAAGAAAAGGCTGCAAAAGTAGGTGGATCATGTGCTGATGAATCTTAATGCCAAGCCAAAGATTTATATTTAGTTTGAAAGTTGTGAGTAGATCCTGAAAGTCTTTAATCAGGGAAGTAACACAATGTATTAGGTCACAAAGCAAGTCCTAACAAAATGAAAACACAAGATACAAACATTTGTGGGATGCAGCAAAACCAGGGAAGTTTATATTAGTAAACGTGTATGTTAAAAGGAAGATCTCACATAAACAAACTGTAATCCAAGGAACTAGTCAAAGAAGAGCAAACCAAGCTTCAAGTGGACAGAAGGGAAATAAATGAATCAAGTAGAGAATAGAGATTAAGCGAATAGGAAAAAATATAGAGAAAAGTCAACAAAATTGAGTTGGTGTTTTGAAAAGATAAACTCAAAATCAGGAATGAAAGAGGGAGATGCTATAACTGGTAACACAGAAATACAAAGGATCATTCAAGGGTACCATGAATAATTATACTCCAACAAACTGGATAACCTAGAAGAAATGAATACATTCCTAGAAACATACAATGTACCAAAGCTGAATCACGAAGAAGCAGAAAATCTATAACTATAAGGAGACTGAATTGGTAAGGAAAAATAAAGAAAAACTCAGGAACAAATGGCTTCATAGAAGAATTCTATAAAACATTTAAAGAATTAGTGCCATCTTCAAACTTCTCCAAAATACTGAAGAGGAAGGAACACTTCCAAACTCATTTTATGAGGTCAGCATTACTTTGATACCAAAGCTAGACAAAGACACTAGAAGAAAACTACAGGCTAATATCCTTAATGTGTAAAGATGCAAAAATTCCCAACAAAATACTAGCAAGCCAAATTCAAGAGGACATTAAAAGGATCACACATTATAACTGAATGGAATTTATCCTTGGGATTGTCACGTGAGCGTATGTTCCTCGATTCTTTGTCTCATCACAACAAAGATTTGGAGTGACGGACATTAAAGCCCCCTCGGCGTGTCACAACCCTCAGGTCTTGGATAGACCGTGTTATAGCTCTCAGGTCTCGAATGGACCATGTTATAGCTCTTAGACAAATCAGTGTTATAGTTCAGTGTTACAGCTCTATTTCATTTAGAAGATAGCAGGAAAATCCATCTTCGAGGCGTGAGGGCACGTCGATCTAAAGACACGAGGAGAAGAGCGCCCCAGCGCGAGGGAGACAGCGAGAGAGCTAGCTTTGGCTCCTCTATTTATATGTTTATCTCTCCCTGGGCCTGTCCTATGTAAACTGGGCCAGCCAGGAGTGTTGTTTGTTTTACCTGAGGTCCTCACTCCGGTCCTCAGACCTTCTTTTGTTTCATTTTCGTGGGCTTTCCCCTTCCTTGTCTTGTAGCCACCGCCATTTTGGACTCCTTTTCCCTGTTCTACCTCCCTAACAGGATGCAAGAATGGTTAAGCATATGAAAATCAATCAGTGTGGTATATACCACATTAACAGAACGAAAGCTCTGAATCATGGGACCATTTCAATAGATGAATAAAAGTACTGACAGAATTCAACATCCTTTCATGATAAGGACACTCAGCAAACTAGAAAAAGAAGGCGCTTACCTTTAAAAAAAAGGTGATTACCTTGACATAATAAAGGCCATATATAAAAAGCTCGTAGTGAACATCATATATAATCACTGTGAAAACTGAATGCTTTCACTCTAAGATGAGGAACAAATTAAGGATGCCCACTCTTGGCATTTATATTTAATATAATACTGGAAGTCCTAGAGACTAGGCCAGAAACAAACAAGAAACAAAAATGGCATCCAAATAAGAAAAGAAGTGAAATTATGTTTGCAGATTACATAATCTTGAATGTAGAATACTGTAAGGGTTATACACACAGAAAAAATTGCTTAGAACTAATAAATTCGGCAAAGTTGCAGGACACATAATCAACATACAAAAATCAGTTGTGTTTCTTCTATATATCAGCAATGAATTTTCTGAAAAGGCAATTCAAATAATTCAATTTATAATAGCATCAAAAAGAACACAGTATGTAGGAATAAACTTAACCAAAGGGGCAAAAGGACTTGTACCATGTAGTAGATTAGAGGCTGCAGAAATGGCTTGATTTCCTGCTCAGATTACAACTCATGAGATGATATTAAGCTCCTTTGCATTCCTGTAATATGAAGGCTGTGCAGAATCTAAAATGTTGGCTGGGGCCTCATTTCCATGATACAAATTCGTACTTTCAAAACTACTGAATGGTGAACTGTGATTAAGTTTCCTTTCTCAGGCAGCTTTCTTGGCAATCGATTATTTGTCTGGTTTATACATGATTCATTCTTATCTTAATCCATTCCATAAAGAGGAATTAGTAGTGTCTACTTTAATAATGCAGTAGTAACAATAATGTGAAAGAAAGAGCTGTTTGAAATATAAGTTCATGACATTTCAGAGGGAAATAAATCCTAGGAAGAAAAAGTAAATGGATAAAAATAAATCCTTTCTTATTAATATGATAAATGATTATTTGTAGATTTTAAGCCAGACAAGATTTCTACTGTTAAAAATGTACTTTAAAAAATATATGGTTAAGTATATTCATTTCAACAGAAGTATTTTCTCTAATGCTAAACTTTATTGGCAAGGAGAGATTTCAAATCCAAAAGGAGTTGGAATGAAAGGTTAAAAAAACCATACACTGTGTTATTATTTTAAATGCTGCCTCACATCACTGGTCTCTCACATCCTCTACTGCTCTGACTGTATACTATCAAAGACCCCTTGGAGTATTTCAATGTAAAACTACTGTAAGTTTTTATGTGATAGAAGTGCTGGGATTCCAAGTAGAATTCAAGGCTGTGTGTGTGTGCATGTGTGTGTGTAAGTAGAATTTAAGGCTCTGGTGTGTGTGTCTATTTCAGTAATGCAACAAATAGGAATTATGTCTTCAACTTTATCTCCCTCCCACCAGTAGAAGGCAGTAGTAGGCAAGAGGCAGACATGGGGGATTTGGGACTATAAATCTGGAAATAAAAAAGGTATTAAAAATTTCACCTCAGTTAATGGAAAGCTTAGTTAACCAGGATAATCTATTTCAAACAGTGCTGATGATCCTGACAGAAGACCAATATAACAAAAGACACTGACAAACAAGACTTTTTGGCATGAACGGAGAAACAAAGCTAACTGGTGAATACTCTCATTTACTGAAGCGGTAAAGAATCTGCCTGCAGTGCAGGGGCCGCAGGAGACACGCGTTCAATCCCTGGGTCAGGGAGATCCCTTGGAGATGGGCAGGGCAGTCCACTTCAGTTTTCTTGCCTGGAGAATCCCATGGACAGAGAAGCCTGGCTGGCTACAGTCCATAGGGTCGCAGTCGCACGACTGAAGCGACCTAGCAGGTAGCATGCACACATGGAGGGAAAAGATGGAAAAGAAGGAAGGGTAAATTCTGACTCATAACCACCTGATGGTTATTTGCCTACCTTATGCTTTCTAAACAAGTGGTGTCCAGTGGAGATTTCACACTGCATCCACAGAAGTTGGATTTAACCAAATTTAACTGATTTGACAGGCAATTACCTTGGAATTAATATTCTAGTCAATATTTTAATGAAACAGGTTGGCAACTAGAAAATTGTAAATACCTATCTGACATTTCCTTATCAAGTATAATTAGTGTTTTTGATAGAATTATAATTTTTTCTGAGTTATGGAACTAATATGTTTCTATTTTAAAAATTAAAGAGCTATGTCATCTTTTAATTTTAATGTCTGGTATCTTAATTCATCAATATAAATAATTTGCTAGTACAATAAATACTTTTGTTTACAGGACAAGTTAAAAATATTTTTAGGCACAGAAAAGTAAATTGAGAAATAGGAACTTCTCAAAAGCACCACATACCACTGATTCAAATTCTTGTTTTAGAACATTTTACTTCTTTACTCTTATATACATATATACGTATGTATATATCAGATGTCAATTAGTTCCCTAATTAAGTTTTTTTCTTTCACCTAATGAAATGTGCTGTTAACAGCTCTACAGACGCATTTCTTTATTTGGCTTATGTCCCAAACATATTAATAATGTAGAATAAAGACGAGCAGCAGTTTCAAATCAGTACGTGTGCTAAATGGGTTTTTCCTGCGGAGAAAAGAACATGTTAACTGAATATGTTCTCTGCTCTTTGGACAAGCAATTTTGCTATTTTTAATACTAAATACAATGACAAACTGTAAAACTAAGAAAATCTGTTAATTCTTTTTTGATCTTTGGGTGATATGTTAAAGGTAGCAGCTACTAATTTATTCTAACTCCTTTAGAAGAAAATCTATTATTAATACAGTGGACCTTGGCTATGGTGGTACTTACTAGATTATTCGACACTGGATAAATCAGCTGAGATTCCATCTGACGGATTTTAATTGTAGAAATAGTAAAAGACCTCTTTATAACAGTCTTCTCAGCAATAAAGCAGCTCTGTAATAATGAGGCTCTGAAGAATATGAGGATAAAAAATAATACCAGATTGCCTCTAAGCCCTGATATTGTATTAGAAACTTTCCAAAAGTTAGGCAAAGTCTTACCTGATCATCACTGTATCATTCAGTTTTATAAAAATATTTTTCTAGAAAGTAATTTTTCCCTCAAGCCCACTTTCAGGCAAAAGGCTGTGCTAGATACTGGGGAGCAAATGAAGAAGAGGGACTGTGCCTTCAAGGAACTCATATGTTTTCCACCAGTGAGGCTGGTCATGTTCAGATACATTTCACATAACCTAGAATGTCAGAAGAACCAGAGGAGAGAAAAGAAAGAAGCATAATGCCAAGGCAGCCTATATCTACCAAGTCAAATACTGAAGCCCTGGATGCATTTCTCAGTTCCAGTCACACGCCAGCCTGCTTG
Source organism: Oreotragus oreotragus (assembly GCA_006410675.1). Taxonomy (NCBI): domain Eukaryota; kingdom Metazoa; phylum Chordata; class Mammalia; order Artiodactyla; family Bovidae; genus Oreotragus; species Oreotragus oreotragus. The sequence goes on along the minus strand of SJYX01012593.1, from coordinate 5,941 downwards.
GGTAGTTGTTTGGTCTTACTGAGGTCTTTAACAAATCCTTTTTCTTCACCTTATCTAGGGCTGCTGCTTTTATAACGACATACTTATGAGTAGTCTTTTAAAAAGCTTCAACAAAACACTTGAGATTCGATCATTTTATTTCAGGACAATTAAAGGAAATAATTCTTAATTTACTTGTCCATTGACAACTTCTCTTGTATCTTCAGTGAAGTTTAGTATAATCCTACCTCCATATTACAAAATAATCCTCTCTAAATGTGACTACATCACAAAAATCACTTGACTTTCAATACAAAAAAAGGGGAAATAAAAAACTGATGGACAATGAAACACACAACAGATTTTAGCCCTAGAGTTTCAATATAGTACTACTTTCCCATGGTTTACAACATAATTACAAAAATTAATCCAAAAAGTGATATAAATTTTGTATCTCTAAAAGAATAGGTGGAAGGTAGTCAACATAAGGTTGTACATGTTGCAAATTACTCATGCAACAGCAAATACAGACTTTTGCCAGCAGTTAATCTGACTAGTGCTGGCTTCCTTGTGATGTCCAAATGCAACTTTACTAAAAATGATACTTAATAAATACTTTTAGCTATTTCTATTTTCAGGTAGTGATTCTCAAACCTGACAGTACATATAACTCACCTAGGGAGCTTTGGGAACATGCTGTTTTTCACACAGACATTCTAACATAATCATTCTATGGTAACTGGGACATGTTTTATGTACATCCACAAAGTACTGTTATAAGGAAAACCTGTTATGATCAATTCTATGACTTCATAATTTAGCACAAGAGTAAAATGACAAACATTTTATGGAGAAGATTAAAAAATGATTTCTGGCTTTTAGAAAAACAACATCTTTTCTATAGGTTTTAGAAGGGCTATTTTGTGACAGTAAAATTATATTTTGTAGATAATAAGCTGACTAAAGAGAGAAAGGGCTTCCCTGGTGGCTCAGGGGACGTGGGTTCGATCCCTGGGTTGGGAAGATTTCCTGGAGGAGGGTATGGCAACCCACTCCAGTATTCTTGTCCAGAGAATCCCCATGGACAGAGAAGCCTGGCAGGCTACAGCCCACGGGGTCACAAAAGTCGGACACTACTGAACGACAAAGCACAAGAGCACAAAGAAAGAAAGTACTGTATTTATGAAAGGTAATCAAATTAAAGTCATTACAATATGTTTCTTTAATATATACCTGCTCATGTGTGTGTTAGTCACTCAGTTGTGTCCAACCCTTAGCAACCCCAAAGACTGTAGCCTGAAAGGCTCCTCTGTCCATGGGATTCTCCAGGCAAGAATACTGGAGTAGCCTGCCATTCCCTTCTTCAGAGGATCTTCCTGACCCAGGGATTGAACCATGGTCTCCTGCGTTGCAGTCAGATTCTTTACTGTTTGAGCTACAGGGATGGGGGAAACCTGCTCATACACATTGGATAAACTGAAGAATAATGTCAGCATAACACAGAAGTTGTATTAGTTCATGTGTATTTTTTTCCCAGCAAATAATGATTTGAAGCACTCACAGCATGCTTTTTCATTATTTAAAGAAAGTCTGAGCAATATATAACAATCTTTAACAAAACTCCAGAGCATTCTAGTTAAGTTCTTCCTTATAGCAAGCAGGGGCTTCAAGACTGCTACTTTTTCCATTAAGTCAAGCTATTCAAGGAAGCTGATAATGCAGATGAGCAAGGTGCAATGACTTTTCTTCCTGTATTTAAAAGAACACCTGACTGACAAAGAGAGTATTTTCAATAAATGGTATGGAACCAATGGACATTCACAGGAAAAAAAAAAAAAAAAAAACCACAACAACAACCAAAAAACCAGAAACAATCTAGGCACAGACCTTACAACCTTGAAAAAATTTAACTTAAAATGGATCAAAGATCTAACTGCAAAACACAAAATTGTAAAAATCTTAGACAACAATGCCAACTAAAGATGCCACTGGCTATCCAGCTCTGTAAGGACTGAGTAATTAGCCACCATGGTTGCTAACTTTCAACACACCCTGAAAGGAGTTCAGGGAGGAGATCAGGAAAAAGGCACTCTGTTCTGGGAAAACTGGCAGAACAGGCCTTCAGATAGATATTTTCAGGAGAAAGTTTTTTTTAAATGAACTTGGATTCTTGCATCTTCCTATACTTAGAAAAGCACTAAAACCATTAACTAAGATATCTGCACCTCATGATTAGCAGCAACCTTCTACCAAGAGGAGTGCTTAGTTGCATATACCACCTTTGCCAAAATCATAAATATATGTTCTTGCTTATCTCTTTGGAAAGGTTTCTCAGAGCTGTCTGAGAGGCTGTCTTCCGGGCAACAGTACTTAGTAAGAAACTGAATAAACCAGACTTACAGCTTTCATGGTGCTCATTTTAAAGTCAGTAATAACAGAGGAGAAAACCTTGATGACCTTTATAATGCCTTTTAAGAGACAACACTAAAGAAAGGATCCATGAAAGATAACTGATAAGCTGAACATCATTAAAATTAAAAACTTCCAGTCTGAAAAAGACAGTATCAATAAAATAAGAAGCTGAAGCTGAGCCATAGACTGGGAGAAAAGATTTGCAAAAGATATACTTGATAAAGGACTGTTATCCAAAAATATATGAAAACTCTTAAAACTGAACAATAAGATAACAAACAGCCTGGTTAGAAAATGGGCTGAGGATTTTTATTACTTTTTCATTTAATTTTTCATTGAAGTATAGTTAATTCACAATATTATATGAGGCCAAAGACATTAAGAGACATCAAAGAAAATATACAGAAGGCAAATAAGCAAGCATGTGAAGAGATGCTCTATATGGTTCCAGGTAAATGCAAATTAAAACAAGACTCCACTATACAGCTATTAGAATGGCCAAGACACTGAACACACCAAATGCTGGTGAGGATATGGAGCAACAGGAACTCTCATTAATTGCTGGCTGGAACACCAAATGCTACGGTTATTTTGGAAGACTGTGTGACAGTTTCTTAGAAAACTAAACATACTTTTACCATACTATCCAGCAATCAGAACCGCTTGGTGTTTATCAAAGGAGTTGAAAACTGATGTCCACACCAAAATCTGCACAGTTTACAGCAGCTTTAAGCACAATTGCTAAAACTTGGAAGCATCCAAGATGTCCTTCAGTAGGCAAGTGGATAAATCAATCTTGGTACAATCCAGAAAATGGAATATTATTCAGCACTCAAAAATAAATGAGCTATCAAGACATAAAAATACATGGAACAATCTTAAATGCATATGACTAAGTGAAAGAGGCCAATCTAAAAATGCTGCATAGTGTATCAGTCTAACTACATGACATTTTGGAAAGGCAAAACTATGGAGACCATGAAAAGATCAGTGGTAGCTGGGATGGGGGTGGGAATAGATGATTATGTAGAACATTGATGATTTTTAGAGCAGTGAAAATACTCTGTATGATATTATAATAATGGATATATGCCATTACACATTTGTCCAAACCCTCAGAATGTACAACACCAAAGGTGAACTATGTAGTCCAAAATAAACAATGGAGCCTATCAGCCTCTAAGGTTCCACCATCCATGGGATTTTCCAGGCAAGTATACTGGAGTGGGTTGCCATTTCCTTCTCCAGGAGATCTTCCCGACCCAGGGATTGAACTTGGGTCTCCCGCACTGTAGGCAGACGCTTTACCATCTGAGCCACCAGGGAAGTCCCCAGTGTAGGTTCATACTTGGTTAAAAAAAAAAAAGTACCATTCTGGTGAATAATGTTGATAATGGGAAAACCTATTTGTGTATTGGGGTAAGGAGTATATGAGAAACCTCTGTACCTCTCGATTTTGCTGTGAATCTCAAACTGTTCTTAAAAAAGTCTTAAAATACCTGATTAATAGATGTCTACACACTGAGTTGCATATTTAATTTTGATAAAATTGATCTTCTTTAGGAGCAAATGTCTCCAAGGAGCTATAGTTTGAAGGAGGCAGCATGAATTCCAGTGTTCAACGACAAAGAATTAACTGGACTGTGATTCTGAATGTAAACCGAGTGGAGACTTAACCATGCTGCTCTTTTGATTAGGACTGCTCTGGTTTACAAAGTTCTGTTGGTTTTGAGTCATCTATCCTTACCCTTATCTCCAAGCCTCCACCCCCAACAAAGGCTATTTGTACTGCATGCTTCAGTAGAATGCAAAGTTTTCCAGGAATGCACATAAGGTTACTACAGTAGAAGCACCTTTGTTACTTGTACATAACGAAGTATTTTTAGGGCTTTCCTCCTGGCTCAGCTGGTAGGGCATCCACCTGCAATGTGGGAGACCTGGGTTTGATCCCTGGGTTGGGAAGATCCCCTAGATAAGGGAAAGGCTACCAATTCCAGTATTCTGGTCTGGAGAATTCCATGGACTGTATATGTATAGTCCATGGGGTTGCAAAGAGTTGGACGTGACTGAGCAACTTTCACTATTTCACACTGAGACAGAGGAGGGCATCTAGTGACAATATAGCTCAGCTTTTAGAAAAACCCTTAATAAAAGGACCCTTGGGCTAGGGAATCACAGTACTCCACATGGAGAAAAAGTGCTTCTGCTATAGCACATCTCAGCTTATAGCTAGTGAGGATGTAGAATCAAAACTCCACTTTAGGGATAAGAAAACTGTGACCTAAAAGCTTTTTTCTACTTTAAATCTTGTCTCCCTAGTCAAGTATTACAACAAGCCTTCTTGTAGGGGCCAATGCTCATTATGCCAAATGACTGGCCATCATAACAGTTTCTGCATCACGTTATAGCCAAGTCAATAAGGAGGCTTTGTCCTTCCCCAGTGCAGTTCCAGTTTTATTCTGCAAAACAATGACAAAATAGTACTTGTCTTACCAGGACAAGCTTTACAACTAATTTTACTGGAATGGATTTATTCCCCCAAAATCTAGATATAAAATTGCCATTCTGAGAGAGAAATACTAGATAGAGAAAGACAGCAGGTGTCACTCAAGAGTCCCAGTCTGTAAGATTCAGGGCATTGACACATGGAATATCAAAAAGGTGCAGAGTCTTAAAAGTGAAGAAACCTCTCAAGAAATCTAGATTAAAACAAAGTGCTCAAGTGACTGTGCATTTGAAGTTATTAAGTGGCAAATCAATGAAACCTCACTAAATGTTTATCTAAACCACCTAAAATAGATATACAATAATTATCCTTAAAAAACTGATGGCAATTCAAAATAAGCAACCCATGGCAAGAGTTATATATACTGACAAAATTGTAGCCCATCCTTAGTTTTGGTATGATTTACTTTGATCTGAAGGTACATAGTTCCACAAAATCCACTTTGGATTTTAATTTGGACATGCAAAAAAAAAAAGAAAAAGAAAGTTCACAAGCAATGATCTATAAATTACTCTTTGTAATTCCTGTGTTATAAAATCACTTCAAATTTCAAGTTTTCACCACATGATTCTATGTGGGATACAAAAAGAACAGAAAAAGATAGAAAAGAAACACATGGTAAATCCTTAAGGACCATACAGATAAACTTACTTCACACCAAATTGTCATGAGGTACCTCAGACTTTTCAGAAATCCACTCAAAACCATTCAGAATCATTTGGATGGGTCTTACATTGAGCCAGAGTTAACAAAACTTCAGCTTTCTCCATGAAAGGAGATGCTGAGCTCCACTTGCTTGAGAATTTCAATTATCAGAGGGAGCATGCAGGGAAATCTTGGGTAAGGTCTCCAATGGAGCAAGCTGCCACCACTATCATTTTGAAAATGCAGTGGCCTCAGATCCTTTTGTGGAATGAGACATCAATAGTTAGAGAACTCCCTGTTTTCCCTATGCTTCTCAGGTCTGATGACTCAAACCTCCTAGTCCTCTTCTAGTCAGGAGATATTCCCTACCAGTGAGAGGTGCACTACAAAAAAAGAATG
>SJYX01012590.1:563048-586214 GCA_006410675.1 Oreotragus oreotragus | reverse complement strand
GATTGCAGCCCACCAGGCTCCTCCATCCATGGGATTTTCCAGGCAAGAGTACTGGAGTGAGGTGCCATTACCACTAAAATATCATAAGGCATTTCTGAGATGAGATAAAGTGGGCATGTGACATCACTGGATACTTATTTTCTCTAAGAATAAATATCTAAGCCATACTGTAGAAAACAAAAACATAAACTGTTGAGAAGGCCTGTAAAAATATTATTTTAATTTTCATTATTACTTTTAGCTAATTCTGTCATGTTTCTACATATTGAGTATGCATAATTTCACTTACAGAATGGATAGAGGCTAATGGAATCCGTGCTGACAGAAAGCAGGTTACCTGTGGCCAGGGGGGTTGAGGACATCAACTAGGAAAGCACAGGAAAAATCTTAAGAGTGATGAGATTATTCTGTATCTTGATGTAGCCATGGTTACATGCATGTATGTTTGTCAAAGCACATTAAGTACACTTAAAATGGGTACATTTTATCATGTGGCAGTTATACTGCAGTAAAATTGATTTTGAAAGTGTGTGTTCTGGGAATTCCCTGGCAGTCCAGTGGTTAGGACTCCACTCTTTCACTGTGGGGGCCCCTGATTGGTGCCACGTGTTTTTAAAACCGCTTTGTTCCTATTTCCCTTCCTATTTCTCACTGATTTTGGTCCTTCCAATAAAAATATAACAGAATCTTTCTTACTTTTGTGTGTTTCCTCCTTTCTGCTATATTCATGACTCTTTCTCAGTTGTACATAGAGATGGCTGGATATTCGGGTTCCTTAATGGGAGATGGGTTAAGGTAGGTCTAACGAGACAACAAAAAATAGGATGGAAGAGGGAAAAAAGGGAGGAAGACAGTGGAACTGCCAAATGAGAAAAACGAAGCACAAATTAGAGGACCTGGAAAACGTTCTTACCTACGGAGGACACGAGGAATTGTTGTTGTGCAGTCACTATGTTGTGTCGGAAGCTTTGTGACCCCATGGACTGCAGCACACCAGGCTTTCCTGTCCCTCACCATCTCCTGGAGCCAAATGATTGGAGCTTCAGCTTCAGCATCAGTCCTTCCAGTGAATATTCAAGGTTGATTCCCTTTAGGATGGACTGGTTTGATCTCCTTGCTGCCCTAGGGACTCTCAAGAGTCTTCTTCAGCACCAGTTGAAAAGCATCAATTACTCAATAGGCATTGGGAAAAGATTATTCAAGGAATATGCCCATGTAGAAAAGAAGCAGAAAGCTAACTTCAGTGTGTCATTTTATTTTGCTGTCAAAAAACCCTGCATGATAACCTATCAGACAAGCATAGGTATATTCAGGAATTATAATTTAGCTACAGGTTATGATCATTAAGTTGGAATGAGAAAGTGAAAGAGGGTCTCCTGGTATCATGCAACTTCCCTTTTAAATTCCCTTCTTGTGTCTTTGTATCTGCTCTGTCAATCCCATGGCTTCCTAAATCAGCATCTCTGGTCTCAGCTTTCCAGTTGCTGCTTAGCCTGTGTGAAACTTTTCCACTTTCTAAACCCTCTGCTCACTGTTCCCATTGAGTTAATAGAATGTGAGGCATCTTACTACCTATTACGCAGAAGACTGTTTCTACAGTTAAATGATCCAAGGACTGGCTGGGTTAAACAAAGTGAAAGAAAGCTAGTCCTTTACTAGCAGTTTTCTCTTTTGACGTGTTATGGGATACTCTTTGGGAAAAGGCTGCCTGGATGGTGATTTAATTATAGATTAAACCCTAATTCCTGTCCTGAAAGATTCTATACCCACAGGCTTTGCTCAGGGAAGGACTTGCCTTCTTCTTCTGGAGNGTCCTTTACTAGCAGTTTTCTCTTTTGACGTGTTATGGGATACTCTTTGGGAAAAGGCTGCCTGGATGGTGATTTAATTATAGATTAAACCCTAATTCCTGTCCTGAAAGATTCTATACCCACAGGCTTTGCTCAGGGAAGGACTTGCCTTCTTCTTCTGGAGCAGCCCCCCCTTCTAAGAGCACTGCTCACAAATGCCGCTGGCCCAGCACAGTCCTCTGCAGGGTACACTCTTCTTCAAGTCAGACTCTGCTCTTCAGTTAGATTGCAACGTGTAAAGCATCTTGTGGGTAAAGTTGTAAAAAATTTTCTTTTTCCTTTTTTGCCCATTGTAGCATACAAGATACAGTTGAGTACAGAGCAGAATCACAGAGGTTCAAATTTGAAAGTAACAGTAGCAATTTTTTATTTTAGTTTATTTTATACAACATTATTATTTAATATCTACATTTGTGTTTACTGTTTCGTTGCTGGTTTTTTTTTTTTTTTTGGTATATCTTCTAGTTTCTTTTTTTTTATCTATTTTTAATTGGAGGGTAATTGCTTTACAATGTTGTACCGGTTTGTACAGTAGCATGAATCAGCTATCAGTATACATATATCCTCTCCCTCTGAAGCTTCCCTCCACCCACCCATATCACACTGCCTCTGGGCCATCACAGAGCAGAAAATGGAGCTCCTTGCACTATTCAGTGGCTTCCCACTCTCTATTTTACACATGGAAATATATGTATATACGTCATTGCTACTCTCTCAATTTGTCCCACATTAAGATACCTTATAACTCCAGAAAAATACTGATAAGTCAATGTTTCTTTAAGACAGAAACAAACATGACTCCTAAAAACACAACTCTCTGAGAAACGCTGGGAAAGATAGTGAAAGAGATTTAAGAAGCAATTGGGAAATGGAAATGATGTACACATAGGAAGGCCTTCTGGCTCTTGCAAGACTTCCTTAGCTGCCCAGCCATTGTCTGTGAGCGTGGGCTTTCCAGGGGACCTCTGAGCATCTTCTCCTGAACACACGTACCACCTCAAGCCCAGTTGCCCCCTGGCTGAGCCTGTTCTCCATTCTTGCCAGAGTCCTTGAACGCTCTGGACCTGATCTCCATGGTTTCTACCCTTTGATTCCTGCACCTCTTGACACCCTGAGATAACTAGACCATGGAGCTATTTTTAATCTATCAAAACAAGTGGTTCTCTGCAGCAAGGCTCTGATGATCAATCACAAAATCACCATTTTAGGTGGAAAGGAATCATTGTAAGTCAGATGTACTCATAGAAGTTAGTCTGTGAGATTTAAAGCTCCATTGGCAATTCTGCATATTGTCAGTGAACAGAAATGATGGAGCAAATTAATCTGAAAACCATAAACATTGTGCGGTTGGTAGATAAAATGTTGTGAGAATGTGCACCCTTCTGAGAAAAGTAAGAAAGGTAGCCCTAGGTGGCGAAAGAAATTTGGGGTTACCGCTGTAAATCTTTCCTGGACTGTCAATGCAAATTCATTCTCAACCTAATTACTCACTTTCTGTCTTGTTTTTTCCCCTTTCATAAGGATTATTCTGCCACCTATTTCCCCCTGTCTTTCCTTCTTTACTATGTTATGTGCCCAGCAGCTGATTTGCAGCATTGTTGTGTGGTCTTTAAAATGATGAAATAAAGAGAATGGTTCTTAAGTGACAAAAGTGAGACAGGTTACACAGGCATAACGTGGGAAACAGTGGGTCTTGTATGACACAGCTCACCTCTGAATCTTCTGTGACTGTGGTCCCCAACACCCAACTCGAGCCTCCTTAGTCGATAGTGCCAAGGACAGAGACCTTTTCCCTTTTATTTCTTTCAAGTCCTTTGCAGTTTGGGGTGTCATTCTGAACACATGGTAAAATAGTCAAGGATTTCTTAAACTGATTTAGAGTTGTCAGTAGTTTAGAACCTCATGTACAATTAACTTAACCTGCTGTTTTGTTGCTCAGTTGCTCAGTTGTGACTTTGCGATCCCATGGACTGCAGCCTGCCGGGCTTCCCTGTTCTCCACTGTCCGCTGGAGTTTGCTCAAACTCATGTCCATTGAGTTGGTGATGCCATCCAACCAACTCATCCTCTGTCGCCCCCTAATCTGGGCAACTAATAAATGATGAGGATAGGGCTTGATACACACGCACCAACTTGCACAAGACTTGACATTTTTTCTGGTAGGTTGAAAATGCAGCAGCAGACCAATGCCTTTGTTCTGGTATAAATTTGCAGCCAAGGTAATAGTATGGCCATCTTATTCCTCGACTGCTCAAAAGCTTACAAATTCCTTGAGAGCTGCCAGTAGGAGAATCTGAAGGAATGGCTCGCTAAGAAAGTTTGATCAGTTAGCTCTGCAGACCGATTTGCAGGACTAATGTGGTGGGGAGCTGACTGTGTCGTCAGTGTACTTGTAGGTTTGAGGAAATCGCGCTGCAGCTTCAGCTTACAGTGCTAACTGTAGCATGCAGCTTGATATGATCAGGCATTTCATTTATTTTCCATGTCACACAAATAGCACAATATGTTAATGAAAACTGAAATGAAAGAAAGTCTTGGCTTGTGATTCACCACTGCTGTAAATGGCCATTTTCATCTTTCCGTGTTCTCTTACCAAATGAATACATTTTATGTGGTTATAACTGTAATGTAGACATAGTTCCATATTCTGTTTTACATTTAACATTTTATCACGACCATTTTTCTGTGTCGTTACCGCAGCTTGGAGCTTTGCAGCCTGGAGCATACATGGCACCCAGCATTGTCACTTCCCTGGAAGAGGTTTGGAGAGAGCTGGGTGAGGTCTGTTCTAGGACTAGGTAAGGCCTTCCCTTTGGCTGCTCTGGCTGAGTGCTTGATGGGTGTTCATTTTATTATGAGGCTAAGGGCTGGGGGGAGAGGATCCTTGAAACTGTATGTATGCATGTGTGCTCAGCTGTGTCCGACTCTGCGACCCCATGGACTTTAGCTCTCCAGGTTCCTCCATCCAGGAGATTTCCCAAGCAAGAATACTGGAGTGGGTTGCCATTTCCTTCACCAGGGGATCTTCCCCACCCAGGGATTGAACCTGCTTTTCTTGTGTCTCCTGCATTAGTAGGTGGATTCTTTACCATTGCACCTCCTGGCAAGTTCCTGAGATTGTGTGCAAGGATCCACTTTTCCATTTCCTTTCTAGAATAGGGATTAAGGTCCGGGGGTTTGGTGAGGAAGTGTAGAAAAGGGATTGCAATTTGAAATTATGTGTTAATCACCTGACATGGATCTCAAGAGACTAAAAACCCCATCCTGGGGTCAAGAAGAAGGTTTTAGACGCGCATTTAGACTCAGCCTGACTCTGGTCAGTAGAAAAGCCAAGAATACCTGGTGGGGGCTCAGGACTGATAGAACTAATAAAGCCCAGGAATTACTCATGTTTTGAGCTTCTTTATCCTAATTCCAGTTTATGTTGCACAGGCCATTTGATTTATTCTGGATTCTTGCTCTGCCTTATTCCATAAGAGACTTGAGATGTCTTGCCCAAAACACACGGAGTCAGTAAATCTGGCTTGCATGTTAAAATCTGTATCCCTTTTACTTAGACTTGCATGGTGTGGAGGGCAGAGGAAGAAACAAAGAGTGGGGGAAGGACAAACACAGCTTAAGGAGGGTTGTAAAATACACAGAAGCAAACAGGTGAGCCCAGCCATTATTTCTTAGACAGGACACACCAGGAATAAAAAACACACGGCCTACTATTCCTCGGAGGAAATGATGCATGAAATAAATGTTATTAGAGGCCCAGGGGGATGCTTTTCCTTATTTGTTAATGTACCTCATGTTGAAAACATGCCAGGGGCTGTCAGCACCGGGCTGCAGAATTATAAGAAGCCTTTCCTCCTGAATCTCCTGGGAACTGGAAGGCAGGCGCCCTCCTTCTTCTTCCAGAGCCTACACCACAGTGAAAGTCTGTTTCCTGGACTTTCTTTCCATCTCTTTTTATCCTTCTCCTTCGTGGCCAACATTTGACAGTGGAATGACTTTCCAGGAGGAGTACGATAAGCTTGAACCCTTCCATTTTATTCCTGGAGCATCTTTCTTGCTTCATCGTCTTGCTCTCTTAGTTGAGGTTCCTTTGTAGGAGAATTCAATTGCGGCCCCTGCCATCAAAGTGGTGAGGAAGGAACTTGAGGATCCTCCATCTCTCCCAAGGGCGGGAGCATCAGTACAGGGTGTATCTGTCAGCAACGGGAAATAATCCCACCCAGACATGTTGAAAAGACTCGAAGGGTGTCTCCTCTTCTTAGTCTAGAGAGAGAGAAAGAGAGGGGGTGGTGGGGAGAAACGCCGAACACCTGGAGTGGGTTCGCAGAGCTGACAGGTTGCAGCTAGCCTGTCTTCTCCCTCTGTCTGATAACATTTTATATTTAAGACTCTCTAATTGGGCCTGCACGCCTCTCTCCTTTTCATCTCTCATGGTTTGTGCCCAAATATGGCTTTATTTCAGCCTTTATTTTCCCCTTCACTTTAGATGCTCAACCCTGTGAGGGGTGGGGGATGCAGGGGCAGAAAAGGCAGGTTGCCAAGTCTAGGGCAGGGTTTGTATCGAGGGGAGTCAGGGAGTATCTCCCTCGTTGTGTGTGTGTGTGTGTGTGTGAGAGAGAGAGAGAGAGAGAGAGAGATGAGAGCCTTCCCTGAGCACTTCTCAGCTTGCTTCTTCAAGTGGCAGATGTGAGTCCTTCATATATTTGTACATACTGAGTGTCCAACCCAAGGTCACAATATTGACCTTGGCATTCACTCATTCCATTCATCAATTCAACAATTCACTCATCCATTCATCAATTCAGCAACTATCTAGTGACAACATCTGTTATGTGTGCAATGTGCTTGATTATCAGTTGTTTTTCCCCCTTAAATTTGCTCTGTGTCTACCCAGGACTTGATACACTCATAGTGGATAATTGTTAAGTGATCATTGGTTGCCCTTGAATCATCCAGTTCCTTCCTTCACAGCCCAATTAACTAATACTCATGTAATTAGCTACTGCTGCTGCTGCTGCTGCTAAGTAACTTCAGTCATGTCTGACTCTGTGTGACCCCAGAGACGGCAGCCCACTAGGCTCCCCCATCCCTGGGATTCTCCAGGCAAGAACACTGGAGTGGGTTGCCATTTCCTTCTCCAATGCATGAAAGTGAAAAGTGAAAGTGAAGTCGCTCATTCGTGTCCGACTCTGTGCGACCCCATGGACTGCAGCCCACCAGGCTCCTCTGTCCATGGGATTTTCCAGGCAAGAGTACTGGAGTGGGGTGCCATTGCCTTCTCCGTAATTAGTTACTAGTGTAACTAATACCTGCATCTGGATTTGAAGGAAGTTTACTGGCTTAAGTGTTTTTTCTGACATTCCTTTAACTGCAACTTCTTCATTCACCTTTTTTCCCCCCTTAAAGGTGTCTTCCATTTTTAGTGTGAATCCTACCAATTTATATTTTGTGCATTCTTCAATTTATTTATTTTTTATTATGTATACATGGTTACTCAAATCTAGCTTACCACCTGATATTGTAAATAAAGTTTTATTGGAACACAGCCATTCCCATTTGTTTCCAAATGGTTTGTGGCTGGTTTTACAACGGCAGAGTTGAGTAGTGGAGGCAGAGACCAGTATGACCTGAAAATATTTATTGTCTGGACTCTTATAAACATAGTTTTCCAGCTCCTGAACTATAACATGATCTCCTATTGATGACCATTAAGGTTGTTTCCAGTATGGGGTCTGCACAAACAATGTTTCCTTGAATTTTTGCAACCTGCTCACTCTTACATGTGCAAAGGTCTCTCTACATTATATGCTTAGAAGTGGATTCCAAGGGTTGAAAAGTAGGAACATTTTTAACTCTGCCTTTTTCCCCACCTAAATTGTATCTCAGCCCTCTGTTAATTCTTTTCAAAGTGTTATGCATATTATCAGTTCAGTTCAGTCACTCAGTCGTGTCCGACTCTTTGTGACCCCATGAATCACAGCATGCCAGGCCTCCCTGTTCATCACCATCTCCCGGAGTTCACTCAGCCTCACGTCCATCGAGTCCGTGATGCCATCCAGCCATCTCATCCTCGGTCGTCCCCTTCTCCTCCTGCCCCCAATCCCTCCCAGTATCAGAGTCTTTTCCAATGAGTCAACTCTTCGCATGAGGTGGCCATAGTACTGGAGTTTCAGCTTTAGCATCATTCCTTCCAAAGAAATCCCAGGGCTGATCTCCTTCAGAATGGGCTGGTTGGATCTCCTTGCAGTCCAAGGGACTCTCAAGAGTCTTCTCCAACACCACACTTCAAAAGCATCAATTCTTCGGCGCTCAGCTTTCTTCACAGTCCAACGTTCACATCCATACATGACCACAGGAAAAACCAGAGCCTTGACTAGACGGACCTTAGTTGGCAAAGTAATGTCTCTGCTTTTCAATATACTATCCAGGTTGGTCATAACTTTTCTTCCAAGGAGTAAGTGTCTTCTAATTTCATGGCTATAGTCACCATCTGCAGTGATTTTGAAGCCCCCAAAAATAAAGTCTGACACTGTTTCTACTGTTTCCCCATCTATTTCCCATGAAGTGATCGGACCGGACGCCATGATCTTAGTTTTCTGAATGTTGAGCTTTAAGCCAACTTTTTCACTCTCCTCCTTCACTTTCATCAAGAGGCTTTTTAGTTCCTCTTTACTTTCTGCCATAAGGATGGTGTCATCTGCATATCTGAGGTTACTGATATTTCTCCCGGCAATCTTGATTCCAGCTTGTGNGAGAGATGGGAATACCAGACCACCTGACCTGTCTCTTGAGAAATCTGTATACAGGTCAGGAAGCAACAGTTAGAACTGGACATGGAACAACAGACTGGTTCCAAATAGGAAAAGGAGTACGTCAAGGCTGTATATTGTCACCCTGCTTATTTAACTTATATGCAGAGTACATCTGAGGCTTAGCAATTCAGAATTCCCTATAATCATATCATGGGCCATGCATGTCCATTTTTAAATCAGATATATCTTTAGGGACTGGGGAATACATATCAGGGATTAGTAACTGTTGTTGCCTTGGGTTCAAAATCCTAGGTAGAAAGGTTGAGCTCCCTCTCCACTAATAAATGGGCATCAATACAGTATATACAGCTAATAAGTTCATTAACTCCAATTATGACGAATCCTGCAAGGCATCTCCCCTCTGTTATGACAGTTTTGTTAAATAAGGGTAGAAATTTGACAGGTAGAGATGATTTCTAGCATATAGTTGACGAGAAACGTTTGTTAGCTTATTTAAAAAGACATTCAATTTGGATTGCTTAATAAGCATATTTGAAATGTTCTGATCTCCTCTTTGCTGCTTATTGCCTATATCTCCTTGTGCCTAAAGTGTCCTGAGTGCGCCAAGGGCGGGTGTGATCTTTTGATTTATGCTGATAGTAGGAAGACTTCCATATAGTGAGGACTGTCTTGTTGCTACTGTTGTTTAATCACCAAGTCGTGTCTGACTCTTTTGCAACTCCATGGACTGTAGCCCGCCAGGCTCCTCTGTCCATGGGATTCTCCAGGCAAGAACACTGGAGTGGGTTGCCATTTCCTTTCCCAGGAGATCTTCCTGACAGAAGATCCAACCCATGTGTCTGGCATTCGCAGGTGGATTCTTTGCCGCTGAGCCACCAGGGAAGCCCCAAGGACTGTCTTAGGTCAATACAATTAATGTACTTTATTTCATCAGATCAAAATATTCAGAGTTTATGGGTTTTTTTTGTGTGTGCTTTATTTTTACTTTACAATACTGTATTGGTTTTGCCATACATCAACATGAATCCGCCACGGGTGTACATGAGTTCCCAGTCCTGAACCTCTCTCCCACCTCCCTCCCTATACCATCTCTCTGGGTCATCCCAGTGCACCAGCCCCAAGCATCCTGTATCCTGCATCGAACCTAGACTGGCTGTTCGTTTCTTACATGATGTTATACATGTTTCAGTGCCATTCTCCCAAATCATCCCACCCTCTCCCTCTCCCACAGAGTCCAACAGACTGTTCTATACATCTGTGTCTCTTTTGCTGTCTTGCATACAGGGTTATTGTTACCATCTTTCTAAATTCCATATATATGTGTTAGTATGCTGTATTGGTGTTTTTCCTTCTGTCTTACTTCACTCTGTATAATTGGCTCCAGTTTCATCCACCTCATTAGCACTGATTCAAATGTATTCTTTTTAATGGCTGAGTAATACTCCCTCATGGGTACATATACACAAAGTTTATGTTTTTATTTACATTTTCAACATGAGGAAGCATGGCCAGACACTGCTTAAGAAATTACATATAAGAAGCCATAGAAATGAAATGCAGGTCCAGACTGATCTCATCCTAGAGTCCAAGCTATTGCTACTTGGCTGCATTCTCTCTGTCAAATCCCAACATCACTGAGTGTGTCGGTGATAATGGTGAAAAGGGAAGAGGGAAGAGCTCTTCCGGTCATACTCGGATTCCATGGCTGTCCCTTGACGTGGCCAGTAATGGGGGGGAGTTGAAAGGAAGGACCTCAAGTGTCCTTTGTCCGTGTCTACACCACACACCCCGCCAACCATCACAGGAATTCCTTAATGTCTGAGCGATGGTCTGAGCAGACATGCAAGTGACGACGCATATCTCGTTTTAATTCTTGTCTGTCCAATGGTACTTTAGCGCATGCATTGGCGCAGGCCTTATACGCTTTAGCGCATGCACTGGTGCAGGCCTTATACGCTTTAGCGCATGCACTGGCGCAGGCCTTATACACTTGCATTTAGAAAGCTTTTGTTTGGTGGTATTTTTCTCCCTATGGTTTTAGCAGGATCTGTCATGTTATGTCTTTCTGAGCCATTGGTGATTTAAGGGGTCTGTACTGTTTGGAATTTTCTAAAAATGTTCAGACAACCTTACCAGGGTTGCAAAGCTATTTCTGCCTCTTATTTATTTAGTTATTTTTTGCTGTCACTCTTTTTTTTCTCCAGGGGAAAGGTACAGAGTTGGGTGTGTGACAGGATGAAGGTGGGGGCGGGGGCGCGGTACACTTGGCTTCCGTAAAGTTTCAGATCATGAGGAAGGAGAATTGCTTTAATTAATGTGTCTCCTAGGAAATCTGAGATAGACTGGGACAATCTCATCACAATCAGAGCTGTCCCCTACCTAATTAGTGAAATATTAAAGCAGAATTGCTTAAGTCAACCAATCTCACTTTCATAATCAGATGTGCACCCCGAATTTGCATGCATTCCGATCCGGCCTTTCTACTTTTAATTTAGTCCAGGGTCTGGGGTGAAAATTCCTTCTAAAAGAATTGTTCTCCTCAAGAAATATGCAAGTAGGCCCGGTGCCACATTAGTCAGTTGAGCAGATTTCTGCTATTTTGGGTGTTTTCTTTTCCCCAACATCAGTCCAAGATGCTTTCTGTCAAAATGCATTTGCTTGTTTGCTTAGTTTGGTCTTTAAGCAAAAAGCTGGGGCTTTAAATGCAATAAATAATATTTAGCATCCAAATCTGACTTAGGAAGATATGAATAGTTTTAGTTTTTTTTATTTATTTTTGCCCTTTGACATCACTTAATCAATGACTCCCATTCATAATAGAAATTTGTGGTTCTGAGGAAAGCCTTAACATTTTCCCATGTATTTACCTAGTCAACATTCTTAATTTATAGTCACTCAGTTTGCAAATGAGGCAAAAATGTTTAGCAGCCCCTACCACTGGCTCAGCATTAAGTGGCTCTTCTCTCCATTTTTATCAAAGGACCAACGAGGTCCTTCACCTCTGTGCTCCTGAGTGCTGAGTCATCTTCCACTACTTGAAGTCTGTGCAGTTCCTGTACGGCATCTACTCCCATTCTCCCCAGGTCTGCATCTTTTATGGAATTCTCTCATATTTACAACTTAGGACTCGCTCCTGAAGAGATCAGGGTTCAGATAAAACCTTGCTCACCATTCAGCCACATGAAGTCAACTTTTCTGGTAAATTTCTGCTTCCCTTGGAGTTACTTATTCCCTCTGATTTTATATTTGTTTCACTTATTTTTCTGTAAACTTCTCATTAATGAATCACACAACTGTAAGCTCTTCCCAATACCTCAGGGAATCTCACTGTTCAATTATTTATCTCAGAATGTCTTCCTGTCTCCGCGTGGATGGATGGTTCACTGGGCCCGACGTACAGCTTCTTCTCAAAGCATCCACAGACCTTCATCCTGGAAATTTCCTCTGCTTCCTCCACCGTTCACTGAAACCCGTATCTACCTCTCCTTTAGTTTACTTCTTGGTTTGAAGAAGCACAGATTCTAGATACTTTCTTAGGTCCTCTGGGTGTGTTTGTGCCAACTGAAAATATTGTCATTCTGTACTCAAACTTGCTTAATAATTTGACTCACTTAGAATTCTAGGTTAGAATTAATTTTCAACAGGACTTTGAAGAACTGTTTCAGTGTCTTCCAGCTTCCAGCGTGACTTTTAAAAAGTCAGTTACTCTTCATACTCCTAACCCCTTTATGTGTGGACTGTTTTTCCTTTTTGTTTTCTGAAAATTTCTGACATGTTTTTCTTCCTGGTGTGTACTTCTAAATAATGTCAAAATGGCTTGACTTGGTAAGGATATTTTTATTTAACTGGCGGGACACTTTATAGTATTTCTCAAGATGAAAACTAATATCCAAGATGTTTTATTGTATCTCCCCTCTTTTTTTTTTTTTTTTCTGTATCCTTTCTGAAATTCCTAAGGTTTGGATACTGGACACTTTACATGGATCTTGTAATTTTATGTCGTTTTATGTTGGTCATCTCTTTGACTTTTTATTCTACTTTCTGAGAGGTTTCCTAAGCTTGTTTTTCATACTTTCCATCAATATGTTTACTAAATTTCCACTATCATACTTTCATTTCTAAGGCCTCTTTCTTATTCAGTGAGTATTATTTTTATAATTTACTGTTCTTATTTTATGGATTTGAGAATATTTTTGCAAGTGTTTTTTTTTCCACTCCTGCCTTCTGTCCTTGTGCCTAGTGATGCAAGCAAGTCTTTCCTAAAAGAAATCAACCCTGAATATTCATTGGAAGGACTGATGCTGAAACTGAAACTCTAACAGTTTGGCCACCTGATGAGAAGAGTGGACTCATTGGAAAAGACCCTGATCTGGGGAAAACTGAAAGCAAAAGGGAAAGGAGGCAGCGGACGATGAGATGGTTAGATAGTGTGACCGACTCAGTGAACATGAATTTGAGCAAAAGGCAAGGGAGACAGTAGTGAAGGGCAGAGGAACCCGGCGGGCTGCATTCCATGCAGTCACAAAGAGTTGGGCACAGCGACTGAACAACAATTCAGCAATTGATGCAAAGTCTTCCAACGTGTTTGTTTCCGCCTCTTTGTCTTTCTGTCAGGGTGCAGCTTCCGCCACACATTGAGTGAAGGTAGTGTGCCAGCTCATCTGTCAAGGTAAGAGCACTGAGAGTTTGGGGTTGCCGACAGTGATCTTCGGTCCAGAGAAGGGGTGGAGATCCAGCCCTTCTGTTAGGAGTGCCTTAAATGTTAGTTTGCATTTCTTCCTCTGGGCTCATTAGTTTCCTTGGAGAGGAATCCTCTACTTTTCTGCCCATAGAATGTAAGTTTCTTTGTCAGTATCCTTGGAACTATCAGGAAAGGGGCCAGGATCTCATTGCTGAAACGCAGCTTCTCACTGAAACCCCATTTCTTGTTCTTAATTTAATTTTAATTTATATTGGAGTATAGCTGATATGCACTATTGTGTAGATTCAGGTGTACAGCTAAGTGATTCAGTTATACATAAATATATATCCATTCTTTTTCAGGTTATTTTCCCATGTAAGTTAGTACAGAATATTGAGCAAAGTTCCCTATGCTTTACAGGGATTATTTATGTTATATATATATTGATTATTTGTTTCATATATAGTAAGTAGTATGTATATGTTACTCTCAAACTCCTAATTTATCCAGCCTCCCCCACCTTTCCCCTTTGATAATCATAAGCTTGTGATGTCTGTGAGCCTGCTTTTGTTTTGTAAATAAGTTCATTTGTATCATTCTTTTATATTCTGCACTTAAGTGATATGCGATTTGTCTTTTTCTGTCTGATTTACTTCCCTCGGTATGATCATCTCTAGGCCCATCCATGTTGCTGCAAAGGGCATTATTTCATTTTTGATGGCTGAGTAATATTCCATGGTGTACTTGTATCAAACTCCACATCTAAGTTGGCTTCCAACCCTGGCCCCATATGTGCCTGAAGTCTAGACAACACTCTGTTTCACCCTTTTCTAAGCTCATCTCTTCAGCCTGTTATCAAGGTAGAGGGGTGACTGCCTGGGCTTAGAATTTGATGGAAAATATAATTCCTTTTGGGTTTCTCTGGTGGCTCAGAGGTTAAAAAAAAAAAAAAAAAAAAAAAACTACCTGCAATGCAGGAGACCTGTGTTCGATCTCTGCTTTGGGAAGATCCCCTGTTCGGACATGGCAACCCACTCCAGTAATCTTACTTAGAGAATCCCACGGACAGAAGGTCCTGGGGGGCTGCCGTCCAAGAGGCTGCAGAGAATCAGACATGACTGAAGTGGCTGAGTAGCAGCAGCACAGCTCTTTCAGCGCATCATCAGCTGAGCTCAATGCACTCCTGTACACAATGTTCTCGGTGGGGCAACAAACACTGGTCTGATTTCCATGCCCATGACCTGATTGTTTTTCTCTGGAAGCTCTTGGAATGGCCTCTTCAGTTCTGGTGTTGTGCTGAGACCACGTGTTGAATGTATTGACATTCGTTACGTTCAGGATTCTCCATGGACCTTTTCATCCCGGCAACTCCTGTCTTTCCACAGCTCTGAGAAATCTTTATTATATCATTGCTTTCATGTCCTCCCTTCTGCTCTCTGTGTTCTCTCTCTGAAATTCCTCTAGTCAGATACTTAACCTCCTGAAGTAATCAACTCTGTCACTTACCTTTTACTTCATATATTTTTCATTTCTCTTTTAATTTTCTTTTGTGTGAGAATTCTTTTATCTTCTAGACATCCTATGAGATTCTCTGTTTGATCAAACTATTTTTCTTGACAAGAAATCGTCCTTGTTTTCCTATTATGTTTTCTGTAATGCCATCCTGTTCTTGTTTTTTAAATTCATATTTTCTTAATTTCTTTGAGGATATTAATTAGAGGCTATTGTTCCTTTAAAGTCCTTCTTGTGGCATTCTGTGGGACTTATCGTCTTATGTTACATGCTCCATTTTTTTTCAAAGTTACCTGTTCATGTATTATGTCAAGCAGCTGCAAGTTTACTGCAAGTCTGGTCCTATACGTGGACTAGCAGCTTCATGTGACATACGGAGGCAGTGGTAAACCTTTGAGGCCATTGAGATAAGTGAATGTGGTTTGCAAACATATGTTTCCTTTTTTAATTTAATGAACAGTCATAATTTTATAGAAGGGTGGTGGTTTTCAATGACTGCCGGGCATCTACTTGCAAGAATAGGAGTGGAGGGTAAGAAAAGTCGTTGGATTTTCTGATGTTCCAGGTTTTTGCAAGGAAGTTCTCTCCACTACTTTTGTTTCTCCTTCTTTTCCTGGAAATTTTACCTTTATTGCTAAAATAAATGAAATATATATTTTTTTAATCTCACTTTCTCATTTTCTTGGTACTAATTCTTATTGATCTTTGATGAAATATTTTGAGTTTCTAAACATACAATCATATAACTTATAAATAATGCCTCCTGCTATTTAAGCTTATACATTTATTTTGTTTCATTACATTAACCAGAATTTCCAAAACAATGGTGACTGATAGATTAGAATAGGCGCATTTTCTTATTCCTGATTTAAATTTAATTGTTACTAGTGTTTCACTTATAAGCCTGATGTTGGTTTCAAATAGATATTGTTTATCTAGCTAATAGCTATATTGTATTCACAATGATTTCTTGTGATAACATTTTCTTGAGGAAAAATTATTATTGATTTAGTCATAGAGTCGGGAGAAGAAAAGCAGCTCAAATTGAATTCCAGAAATTTACATTGACTCAAATGAAAGATGTGGAAAAGGGAAGTAAAGGAAACTCTGGTTTTGAAGGACCACTTGGCATCTATCAGTGAGGAGATAAGCATTGGGTAGAGAGATCCTGACTTGTTGATTCATCTGTGGAATTCAAATTTTCACTGATCTCCCAGGGCTGACAAGCATAACTTGAAAATTAGGACACCATGTTTTGATCAGCTTCAGAATAAATAAGGGACTGAAATCAGTTGTTTGAAGGAAATATGACTGCAGGGCTTGCGTTTGATCATCAATCTTCAAATTTTTAGGTGAATGCAAGTTATCTGCATAAAATTTCTTGTTTGTTCTTTGTAACCTTTTTTCTTAAAGAGTGACAAGATTCTTTAAAACTAACTCTCAAGCCTTGGTTTATTACCAGCTTAACCACTCATTGTCCAGAGAAATAGGTTGTTACTCGGGGTTACTAGGGTTTCCTCCCTGGAGACCTCCAAATTTTTAGACAGAGATGCCATTTAGGTCAGACATAGCCTTCCACTCAGTATCACTTACACTTTGATGTGTTTCCAGACAGAGATTCTGGACACTTGGGTATCATCAAATATACTTTAGCCTCTCTTTCTTTAGACTTGTATTCTTTCTTGGTTTCCTGTGATACTTTTTTCTTTCTTCTGTCATCAAAGCCATGCCACATACTTTAGCTCCTTTATGGTCTAAATTATACTCATATTAGACCCAACCTAGAAACGTGAAGCTAATGATGATGCTAAAATAAAACAGAGGCTTCCCTTGTGGCTTGGGGAGTAAAGAATCTGCCTGCAATGCAGGTTTGATCTCTGGGTCAGAAAGATCCTCAGAAGAAGGAACTGGCACCCCAGTATTCTTGCCTGGGAAGCCCCAAGGACAGAGGAGCCTGTCAGGCAACAGTCCATGGGGTCGCACGAACTGGACACAGCTCAGCAACTAAACCACCGCCACCACCGCCAAAGATATTATAGAAAAAGCTTAGTTCTCTGCGATTTGGTGACATCATTTTTATTCGATTTAACCAAATGACCAGATTGACAACATTCTGGAATGGCTCTGATTTGAGAGTATGTTCAGCCTGGGGAAGAGGGAAGAAAACAAAACAAATCTTTTTTTCTGAGTTGAGTCTCAAAATGGGGCCCAAGATCTCTAGGTGGACTTGAATTAAGTTGTGGACACATCATCTACTGGATCCGTGAGGCTTCCATAGGAGTACAGGTCTCCTTGAACCGTTGTTTGCTAGATTTCTTCCCCACATGTTTTACTATGAGTGTCTAGTTGTTGGGAATTACTGTGTGGATCATCACACCTGCTTTCAACTTCTGCTTGCTCTTTTGGATTTCTTAGCACATGTGGTGCCAGAGAAGACTCTTGGGAGTCCCTTGGACCACAAGGAAATCAAACCTGTCAATCCTAAAGAAAATCATTCCTGAATATACCTTGGAAGGACTGATGCTGAAGCTGAAACTCCAATACTTTGGCCACCTGATGTGAAGAGCTAACTCACTGGAAAAGACCCTGATGCTGGGAAAGATTGAAGGCAGGAGGAGAAGGGGACGACAGAGGATGAGATGGTTGGATGGCATCACCGACTCCATGGACACGAGTTTGAGCAAACTTTGGGAGATAGTGAAGACAGGGAGGCTTGGTGTGCTGCAGTCCATGGGGTCACAAAGAGTCAGACACAACTTAGCAACTGAGTAACGAATGCATGTTCTGAGAGAGGAGGAGATGTGTGAGGTTTTCTGGGAGTGGTCTGAACTCCAAGCTGCCCCCACAAAGCTTCTTATTGAAGAAACAACAGGTAGAAAGAGCACTTGTCGCTTTCAGTCCTGCCTCTCCCTCCACCCGGCTCTACACAGAGATATAAAAGCCAAATACTAAGTCTGCATGCCACTGGATTTCCACCCCCCTTATCACTTTCCTCGGGGGTATAAAGTGCTGATGCAGTTGAGATCCTGTCTCTTATACACATCTGGATTGAAGGCAGGAGGAGAAGGGGACGACAGAGGATGAGATGGTTGGATGGCATCACCGACTCCATGGACACGAGTTTGAGCAAACTTTGGGAGATAGTGAAGACAGGGAGGCTTGGTGTGCTGCAGTCCATGGGGTCACAAAGAGTCAGACACAACTTAGCAACTGAGTAACGAATGCATGTTCTGAGAGAGGAGGAGATGTGTGAGGTTTTCTGGGAGTGGTCTGAACTCCAAGCTGCCCCCACAAAGCTTCTTATTGAAGAAACAACAGGTAGAAAGAGCACTTGTCGCTTTCAGTCCTGCCTCTCCCTCCACCCGGCTCTACACAGAGATATAAAAGCCAAATACTAAGTCTGCATGCCACTGGATTTCCACCCCCCTTATCACTTTCCTCGGGGGTATAAAGTGCTGATGCAGTTGAGATCTTGAAATAAGTGATTTATAACCAAAATGGCCCTCTGCAGTGAAAGGTCTATGAGAGACGGCAGAATTTATTTGCTGAGTTACTATGCAAATTTCACAATTAAATCTTAACTCAGCTCCTGAGGGGATAGCAAGGATTACTGAAGGAAAGGAGCTTTGACACGATTTTTTAAAAGGAAAGAGCGCAAAGAACTGCAGAATGCCGTACAGTTTCTCAGCCCCGCTCCTCCATGTCAATCTCTCAGTGGGAATCACGTTGGAGAGAATCAGGTAGAACGGGGAACCGAGAAGATGCAATCAGGGGAAAGGCAGAGAAACCTGCTTTCGTATTTGCGAAACTGAATTAATGAATTTTTAAAAGCACTCGTTGCCACAACACCCTGTCCAGGGGGAAATGCATTTGGAGACACACACAGCCACTCGTCTATTCCTTCCCCGTGCGCCTCAGTCCACTGTCCTTCTGCACGTTCCCTAGACTCTGGTGGTGGGGAGCTGACCCTCCCCCCTCTCCCCCTTTCCTGCCTCCAGCCCCTCCTGACTACCCAAGCTTTCTCAGCTAAGGTAGTTTCAGCAAGAGACTTCTGTTTTGACAGCCAGTCTCTTGGGTCTCTTCCCTGAAAAGGCCAAAGCTCCCAGTGCAACTAAAATCCCTGCCTTTAAACTGCTCACTTCTCTGAGCTGCATGCAAATAGGAGGGCTCTCAGAGCTTCCCCAGGCTCCTGGGGATCATCTCAGCCCTGGAAAGCCATCACCGTGGGAAAGGCTTTTGCAGAGCAGTCATCCCGTTGACACTAGTCCACTGGTCACCACCAGGCTGTCCTCAGAGCCCTGCCCCCTCAGTGTTCAAGGGCCTCCACCTTCTCCTTGCAGGGGAAAGGCTCTCCCTTCTTTCCTCCAGGTTCACCTGCACAGGAAGGCAGCTGCTTCTCCAGGCTAGACGATAAGGAATGCCGGGACAGTGCCGTGACGGCACCCTTGCTCGTTAGCTCAGGGTCCTCTCTGAGAAGGAAGTGAATACTTTCCCTTCCAGGAAAGAGTGCACGTGGCTGCCAACACCAACCCACCCTTCCCCCCGCCCCAACACCCCATTCCTCCAGGTTCACCTGCACAGGAAGGCAGCTGCTTCTCCATGCTAGACGATAAGGAATGCCGGGACAGTGCCGTGACGGCAC
Source organism: Oreotragus oreotragus (assembly GCA_006410675.1). Lineage (NCBI taxonomy): Eukaryota > Metazoa > Chordata > Mammalia > Artiodactyla > Bovidae > Oreotragus > Oreotragus oreotragus. Next base: position 566,757 of record SJYX01012590.1, on the reverse strand, counting down.
CCTTGCTCGTTAGCTCAGGGTCCTCTCTGAGAAGGAAGTGAATACTTTCCCTTCCAGGAAAGAGTGCACGTGGCTGCCAACACCAACCCACCCTTCCCCACGCCCGAACACCCCACCCCCTGCCATGCGGGCCATCGAACAATGTGCAGACAAACACGGGGGGAGTTGTCTGTATCTTAGGAAACTAGGGAAGTGAGACTGAAAATTCCCATGAGTCCCAAGCATCCGCTGTATTTAGTTCCTTTCTCCATGCCCCTTCCCTGCTATTAATAGAAATCCACCCCTGTGGAAATGCTTGAAGTGAAAGTCTCTCAGTCGTATCTGACTCTTTGCAACCCCATGGACTGTATAGTGCTAAATTCTCCAGGCCAGAATACTGGAGTGGGTAGCTTTTCCCTTCTCCAGGGGATCTTCTCAAGCCAAGAATCGAACCCAGGTCTCCTGCATTGTGGGCAGACTCTTTACCAGCTGAGCCACAAGGGAAGCCCAAGAATACTAGAGTTGGGTAGCCTATCCCTTCTCCAGGGGATCTTCCCAACCCAGGGATCAAACCCAGGTCTCCCACGTTGTAGGTGGATTCTTTACCAAGAATCCGCTATGGAATTGCTTGGAAGAGGCCAAAAGGCTTGGGGGCTTTTCTGTGCTCTGCTTGGGCCAGTTATATAGTCCCTGGNTTCCCAACCCAGGGATCAAACCCAGGTCTCCCACGTTGTAGGTGGATTCTTTACCAAGAATCCGCTATGGAATTGCTTGGAAGAGGCCAAAAGGCTTGGGGGCTTTTCTGTGCTCTGCTTGGGCCAGTTATATAGTCCCTGGGAAAGCTGGCAATGGACAGGAAAGACCATGAAAGCAGCAAAGACTTTGGGAAGTCAATGGGAAGTTGCAAATAAGTTTCCTTTTAATTATCCTGCAGGCTGAGATTAAGGAGAATGTGTGTATGCATAAGCTAAGTCACTTCCGCCATGTCCAACTCTTTGTGACCCTGTGGGGTGTAGCCTGCCAGTTTCCTCTGTCCATGGAATTCTCCAGGCAAAAATACTGGAGTCGGTTGCCATTTTCTCTCCCAGGGGATCTTCTTGGCCCAGGGATCAAACCCACGTCTCTTATGTCTCCTTTGGCTGGTGGGTTCTTTACCACTAGCGGCCCGGGAAGGAGAGTGATTTTTCCCCCCGGCTACTTTTGGACATGGAGTCTTCCTAAGTTGGTTGCATGTGCCTCTTGGAATTTTATCTGCTGTGCCTCCCCAAAGCTTATTTCCATGGGGAAAATCTGTGTATTTTTCCTTGGGATCTAGTTAAGTTTGTAAATCTTGATAAAGTTTGTCAAGATTTATATTGATATTTTTTTGTTATTTATCTTATGTTGAGGGCCATTTTGTCCACTAAGATACTGTTTGTGATAAGAACCATAAATTACCATCTCAGACTTCCTTCATTCCTGGGAACATGGTGAGCTTTCTCTCTGAACAAATGAGTTTCTTTTTTCTAGCTGTGGTGTGGAAAGCATTCATAATTATACTTTAACATCTTGTAAGGTGGAAGCCTTATTCTGTGGTATTGCTGTAGATAAGTTGTACATTTCAAAAGAAGTTAGACTCGGAGGACGTTATATAGATGCCTTTTTAGTGCCATGTCTACCGAACGAATTATTTTCCCAAGCTCCTCCATAGATGTCTTATTTGATGATTACCATAACCTTTGAGGCAGATGGGACCGGTGAGGTGATAAGTGAATTATTTGGAACTTGTATGTGATGGAGTGCATTTTTCATTATAACATAGCCTCTTTGCTCTACTACTAAATAGTTATGAATAAATGGAGCTTGAATCAGCTTTTCCTGAGGAATGAAGGCAAATGGTGGGAAATTCAGCACCAATAGCAGGAATCATAGGCTCTCATCATAAAGGGACCCCAGTGTTGCCTGTTCGTTGGTATAGCATGACCACCAGTGCACTTGCCCCATCACCCCTTTGTGGAGGGTCAGACCCCCCATAGACACTTCTTGTGACAGGGAACTCTCTAATCTCCTGAAACACTCTGGATTGTTGAAATACAATTTCTTAGGTTGAGTCTCCTTGTAACTTCTGCCAACTGGCCCTTATTGTTCCCCTGTTTACTTCACGAAGAGAGACTAATCCCTTATTTCATTTATTCAACAGATATTTATTGAGCATCCACTGTATGTCAGGCACTGTTCTAGGAGCTAAGGAGATGGTAGTGAGTAAGACAGACAAAAATCCCCATCTTCAGGGGACTTATATGCCAGTGGAAGAAAATGAGAAACAAACAAGAAACTGATGTATGGAGACATTTATGATAATGATATTGAGAACAATAACAGGGAGCGGGGAAGTGATATTAGTGAAGGGGGGCTCAGTATAAATGATGTGCTGAAGAGGTGACATGTGATCACAGACCTGGAATAGTTGAGCAAGTGAGCCAGTCACCCGTGCAAATCCCATTTTAGGCAGAGTACGCAGTGAGGAGTGTGTCCCTCAGGTGCGGAGGAATGGCTATTGTCCAGCAGGACAGCTGGGATAGTGTGGGCTGGGGGACGAGAGGTAGGAGAAGATGCTGGAGGGAAACTCAGCGGATGGGGCAACTGGGCAGCACAGATTCTGTGAGCCTCTGGGTCCTCCTCAGAGCAACACGGGAAGCCTCTGGAGGCCACGGAGAAGTAACCTGGTTTGACTTCTGTGAAAGGAGCGCTCTGGTCATGGGGTTTAGACTAGACTTGGATAAGCATTGTAGGTCAGGCAAAAGTGAAGAAAGGAGATAAATTTAGAGGTTATTAGAGCAAACACCCTCTTCCAAAAACACAAGAGAAGACTCTACACATGGACATCACCAGATGGTCAATACCGAAATCAGATTGATTATATTCTTGGCAGCCAAAGATGGAGAAGCTCTATACAGTCAGCAAAAACAAGACTGGGAGCTGACTGTGGCTCAGATCGTGCACTCCTTATTGCCAAATTGAAGACTTAAATTGAAGAAAGTAGGGAAAACCACTAGACCATTCAGGTATCACCTAAATTAAATCCCTTATGATTTATACAGTGGAAGTGAGAAACAGAATCAAGAGACTAGATCTGATAGACAGATTGCCTGATGAACTATGGAATGAGGTTCATGACATTGTACAGGAGACAGGGATTAAGACCATCCCCATTGCAAAAAAATGCAAAAAAGCAAAATGGCTGTCTGGGGAGGCCTTACAAATAGCTGTGAAAAGAAGAGAAGCAAAACACAAAGGTGAAAAAGAAAGATATAAGCATATGAATGCAGAGTTCCAAAGAATAGCAAGAAGAGATAAGAAACCCTTCCTCAGTGATCAATGCAAAGAAATAGAGGGAAAAAACAAACAGAATGGGAAAGACTAGAGATTGCTTCAAGAAAATTAAAGATACCAAGGGAACATTTCAGGCAAAGATGGGCTTGATAAAGGACAGAAATGGTATGGACCGAACAGAAGCAGATGATACTAAGAAGAGGTGGTAAGAATACACAGAAGAACTGTACAAAAAAGATCTTCACGGCCCAGATAATCACAATGGTGTGATCACTCATCTAGAGCCAGACATCTTGGAATGTGAAGTCAAGTGGGCCTTAGAAAGCATCACTACGAACAAAGCTAGTGGAGGTGATGGAATTCCAGTCGAGCTATTTCAAATCCTGGAAGATGATGCTGTGAAAGTGCTGCACTCAAT
>SJYX01012590.1:397248-560892 GCA_006410675.1 Oreotragus oreotragus | reverse complement strand
ACTCTTTGGAAAAGACTTTGATGCTGGGAGGGATTGGGGGCAGGAGGAGAAGGGAACGACAGAGGATGAGATGGCTGGATGGCATCACCGACTTTATGGACATGATTTTGAGTGAACTCCTGGAGTTGGCGATGGACAGGAGGCCTGGTGTGCTGTGATTCATGGGGTTGCAAAAAGTTGGACACGACTGAGTGACTGAACTGAACTGAATTGAGAGTCATTCAGTGACTCGGAAGCAGTAATGATGCTGACTATTGATACATCCTGAAGATAAAGCCATCAAGATTTGGGGTAAGGTGAAGAGAAGATTCAAGGATAACTCTTGGGTTTTTAGGCTGGGTCGGTGAAAGGATGCAGCATTTTCTTAATTTGGGTGAAAGTGATAGTGGGTGAAACAGAATATGGAGAAGTAAAACCGGGGTTCATTTCCTGTTTAAAACTCATATTATAAACTCCAGTTCATTTCTGGGTATGTTAGCTTTAAAATCCCTAACCCATGATATTTCAAATGTTTAAAGACAATTGTCATAGCCAGATGTTGATCAAAAATAGTCCATTCTGCTGTAATGGACATATGTGTCCCTAAGTAAGCATCATGCCATGCAAAACTGCATGGTAAAAACTGCAGAGTGAAATTGGCAGGGGAGGTGCATAATATTAAACTTTTTCAGAGACACTTCAAAAGAAAAAAAAAACAGCATTGTTACAGATGTGTTAAATGCTTATAGAATACATAAACACTAAGATAAAAATGGCACTTTGCCCTGAAGAAACTTATTCACTTGAGAAAGTGGGCTTGTCAAAGGTTGTAGCACGTGAATTATTGTGAAAAGCGGAGTATTTGAAATGGCTGGAAAAATACCAGTGTGGAGATGGGCGTGGCTTATTGTTCTTGGTTCAGCATTGGCAATAAACATCACAGTTATGTGATCTTTCCCAGCCTTAAATCCTGGGCATATTTTTCTGCCTTTGAGTTGAAGGTCCTTCAAGACATACATTTATAGCAGATGCCTGTTTCATTCAAAACTGAAATTTTGATGCAGTATGTGTCATTCTTCTTTAATTAACTTCTTTGCAACCTGGAAACTCTTTTATGGATTTGAAACTGTAACAATGTTTGAAATCACTAAAGCAGCCACTACTAGCATCAGAAGGAACCACTTCTGCAGGATTTAGTGACTTCTAGTGAAAGTCTTTGAATACAGATAGTCCTTTGGAAAAAAAAAAATTCCTACATGAACTACTTGGCATTTTAAACCAGGGCAGATAGATAAGTCTGGGATGTTTCCTTAGTGTGTGAGTCTGTGTGTGTGCATGCATGAACTTGGTTTTTGTCTCTTGTTTTGTGTTAATAAAAATTTAAAAGATACAGAAGGGTAACAAAACATTGCCTGGTAAAATAACACACTGGGTGAACCAGTGTGCTTGGTAGATGTTTTTTAACAGGCAAGAGCAAATCGGATTCCATATTGAATCTATTTCTTTTACTTTAACCTTGTATTGTTGCATTTGCTTTGAGTCAAGAATGTTTCCTATAGCTTGAAATATTTAGGATAGTCCATTCTCAGAGCTCTGACATTTAAGGGTACAATACCTTTCCATTCACACAGAAATAAAAAAGTTGCAGCATAAACAATAACATGTCTTGCTGGAGGTTTACAGAAACACTGTGACCTGACCTACCTCACAGCTGCAAGAACAAAGGATTCCCACAACCATCCTCGGCCCTCTCTCATCTTGCCTTTAAAAATGCTTTGCTGAAATCCTTTAAGGAGTTCAGGATTTTTGGTCATGAGCCACCCATCTCCTTGCACCGCTCGGCAATAAACCTTTGTCTGCTCCAAACTCCAATGTTTGGGTATTGTTTGGCCTCATTGTGTGTCAGGCACACAAACTTGTGTTCAGTAACAGTTTGACCTGTGGGCATGTGTATTTCCATGCAGCTCAATTCAGTTGGATGCAATTCTTTGTTTCTCAGAGACAAATGTCAGAAAATACAAAATTAAGGTTATGCTGAAATTGTTCCCAAGTATATCTGTTTAAAGATTGAAGGCAAAAGGTAAAGAGAGCAGCAGAGAATGAGATACTTAGATAACATCACTGACATGATGACATCATCATGTCAATGGACATGAACTTGAGCAAACTCTGGGAGATAGTGAAGGACAGGGAAGCCTGGCATTTTGCAGTCCATGGGGTTGCAAAGAGTCAGGCACAGCTTAGCAACTGAACAACAGCATGTCTGTTTATGAGTTGCCCTGGAACAAATAAACAACTTTGGAGCATTATGGAAGAATTAATAATGCCACAGTAAAACTGTTGAAATCCTAGAAATTTAAATGTGTAGGAAACAAATTTAAGAGTGCTTTTCATCTCTGGTGTTAGTTTGATGTAGAAGAGAGGTTTTTGTAGTATAAAGCCAAATGGGACTTCAATTTATGGAAAGAAGTTAATCACGAAATCTGCGCCAGATCTCACATGGTAGAGGAGTTTCAATAACTTCCCAACCTCTAACCTGCTCTGGGACTGAGTCCTGGGCAGCTCAGAATCCTCCCTCCCCGTGGGATCTCCCACAGCCTTCTGGCCCCAGCAGGATTGAGGATAAGGATTGCTTAGTAATTGCTTGCCCTGTGCAGAAGTTTACCTTGACCCTAACTGGGCACATTAGCTTGAGCCTAGAGGCCCAGCACCTAAATGAAATGTAGCTCAACTCACAAGGAACCCGAGTCTCAGCAAATAAGAACCACGTATAAAAATGAAATCGTGGTCCCATATGTCTTTAAACCCATGGCGGTTACTGCTGATATGATACTACAGGGGAAAATGACTTAGATTTTTGTTGGGTAGATGGATTTGGAGGGGTCTCTCTGTGCAATTTTNTCAACTCACAAGGAACCCGAGTCTCAGCAAATAAGAACCACGTATAAAAATGAAATCGTGGTCCCATATGTCTTTAAACCCATGGCGGTTACTGCTGATATGATACTACAGGGGAAAATGACTTAGATTTTTGTTGGGTAGATGGATTTGGAGGGGTCTCTCTGTGCAATTTTCTGTAACATAGTGGGGTCTTTGTCACTGTAATGAAAACTGCCTTCAGCTAGAAGGAAAAAAAAAAAAAGGAAGGAAAAGAGAGATACAATAGCAGCCTAGAAGCAGAATTTTCCAAATAAATTAAGCACTTTTGAGACACAAGATTTATATTAGAAACACTGATACAAGTTTATTCTTGAAGGTGTGAAGATCTAGGCTCTTAAAATTAATGTAAATAGCAGTATTACTGCCTCAGGCATCAGTGGAGATCTTTGAGTGTATGAAAAGCTATGTATAAAAATGAGGGGGAATAAAAGAAGGGGTCACTCCAATAAAGAATGTTTGCAAAATCTTGGAGAAATCTTTGCAGCTTTGAATTATAACACCTTTCACTCTTTTTTTTTTTTTAAGATATTATATAAAATGAAGTAAAAAGAAAATAACAAAGAGATGGTTTTGCACATGCTTCATTTACATGAACAAATTTGGACTTTTCAGTGTTTCTTCTATTCTGTGTATGTGTGCAGAATTCTGTGGATCCCCAATCAGGAGGTCTGAGATCTATTCCTAGCCAATCGTAGATGTGACCTTCCTTGGGTCTATTTCCTATAAATGTAAAAACTGCTCACCTCTGAGGTTTATTGGTCAGATTAGATGAGTTGATGCATATGAAAATATTTTTCAAGTAGTAATATGCTCATCGAAGATTATTAATGTGGGAATATGGAAGGAAGAAAAATACTCAAGACAAGAGGAAGATGGTTTCGGTTCATCCAGCTCATCCAGCTCCCGTAGGAAATGTGTGTTTTGCTGGTGGGGAAACTGGGGCAGCTGGGTATGTGAAAGACAGAGAAAGGCAGAGCACACATGTTCAGGTGTTTGTAAAATGCAAGGGGGACAGCCCTTTATTAGGCAAGAGATATGCTGAGTTTCAGGTTTCCATTACTAGGAGACTTGAAAAGTTGAAACTCAGCCTCACTAGGGCTGCCAATGGCCTCTAATGAAAACTTCCATTTGGAGAGACTAGATGTTGACTTGGCATCACACCAAACAAGCAGTCTGCTGCAAAATTTTACACCAATTGTATTTCTCCTAATTAAACCCTGTCTGACCTCAGCATTAAGAAACAATTTGTTTCAGGATATAACCAGCACACATAAGCAATTACATTCTGTTTGCCCCATTAGCATTATTTGGCTCCTTTGCTACCCTGGGCTGCTACTGCAGCGAATGCTGCCCCAGAGCCAGAGCTATAAAAAGCCTGGAGTGTTCGGAGGCTTTTTCCCCCATACCAAGAACTAAGAATATCATCATATTTTAGCCAAGCCAAAGATTCTGGGAACAGTGTGCTTCTGTGTTTATTATAAGGGTGTGTCTATATATATGTATGAATATTTTTATGCGTTAGAGATTCTACTTATAAAAAACCTGAGGAAGCTATAATAGTCTAAGTTTATAATAATCTTAAGCTTTTCTGGAATGCTATTTTTCATTTTCCCTTTCAGGTTTGACCCTTGTACTTTTACTTCTTTGTAGCTGTCAGACTTGGTGAATTTTGGATTTTAAACAGAAAACACTGGGTCCTACGAAGCTTTGGGGTGCTTTGGGGGCAAATGTTCTTTTTTTTAACTTTATTGCTTTAACTTATTATTTTTTTTAACACCAAAAACATTTTGTATTGGAGTATAGCTGAAATGGTCTTAACGTTGTTACTTGGCAAACGTTCTTTTATAAAAGAAGCATCCTATCCATATAAGGGAGAGTGAAATAGACAAAGGCTTTCAAATTTGAAAACTGTCAGCAGACCCACCTATAAAGTTCACTCAAGTGGCAGGAGCTCCAGTCCTGGGATCAGGGAGAGGGTTTGGTCCTCTCAGTCCCATCACTTGTACCTGCTGGGTCTCATCCCTAAACCCTCTGAGATTCTATTTCTTCTTGATAAGATGGAACAAGTGATATCCGAGTTAATTCTGTAAGGTTAATTTCAGGGATTAGCTAAATCATACTTCGTGTTTCTACTTGGTCATTGAAAGTTGCAAAGCTTAAGCAGATATTAGACATTCTTCATTCTCACTTCATTCTGAATCTTTTAGCGGTAGGCTTCATCCTTTGTTGGGGAGCTGTGGTGGGTAAGATAGGAAAGAGGGTGCCGTGATTTCCATATCATGGGGAGATACGTGGAAATGAGGAATGGGTTCTATGTATTCTGTTGGAGTAAGCAACAGTGGGGGAGGGGAAAGTCCTCAGTTTTTGTCTAATTTTTGCCTCCAGTGCCTAGGAAAGGAATTTATCATTGGATTTTTAACTCTAATTTTTCAACCTGTAAAATGGGAATAAAACCTTCCTCCCCATTTTATTTCAAAATGATACAGTGGGATTATGCAAAGCTTGCCTGTTAGGAGCTTTGAGAGTCCTCAGATTGCAGGTGTTAGTGAATGGAATGTGATTCCTTTCCATGAACTGCAGTGAGGTGTACAGACAGGCTCTGACACTCTCTCTGCAGAGCAGTGCTTCTCTGCGAATCAAGAGCACCTTCTGTTGGCAACTAAGTCTCATGAGCCTTAAAAATAGAGGTACATTTCAGCACTGAGGCAAACTTAAAGGAAAAAAGAGAATAAAGAATAAGTACTAATTGACCTTAATAAACCAAAAGGATGAATACCCCCTTTTCCTGTCTCAGTCCAATTGTTATCCTGCTACATCATCACCCTGGTCTTAATGTGCAACAGATCAGCTCCTATTTGGAGACCCAGGGTCTGGGTGTAGTAGGTCAGTCACAGTGAAGCAAGAGCTGCCCTTTGTGATTAAAAAACTACTCTGTGAGTTCCATTGCAGACATTTCCCAGCCACGGGGCTAGGGCAAGTCCCTTAACTTTACCCGGTATGAACTAAACATATTTAATTTTCCAGACAGGATTATTTGCATTTTGCTTTTCTCCTGCACATTTCTCACAAATCAAAGGCACTAACATACCAGATTTGTATTAAACAGTTGGTAGATCAATGATTTGAAAATTTCGGAATCATCTCAAACACTTCAAATTCCCATATTCCTTTATAGTTCATGTGGGGCCCAAGAAACTACATTTTAAGAACAATCCTGGTGAATTTAATGCATTTATGCTGAAATCAAAATACGCTTGGTAAACATACCTAAGGATTTCCCTGGTGGCTCAGGTGGTAAAGCGTCTGTCTACAATGAGGGAGATCCGGGTTCGATCCCTGGGTCAGGAAGATATCCTGGAGAAGGAAATGGCAACCCACTCCAGTACTATTGCCTGGAAAATCCTGTGGACGGAGGAGCCTGATAGACTACAGTCCACGGGGTTGCAAAGAGTCGNTGGTAAAGCGTCTGTCTACAATGAGGGAGATCCGGGTTCGATCCCTGGGTCAGGAAGATATCCTGGAGAAGGAAATGGCAACCCACTCCAGTACTATTGCCTGGAAAATCCTGTGGACGGAGGAGCCTGATAGACTACAGTCCACGGGGTTGCAAAGAGTTGGACATGACTAAGCGACTTCACTCACTCACTCAAACATACCTAGCACCCAGAACAGAGCCTGATGTGTAATAGGCTTTCAATATTTACTGAATAAATGCAGAAGCAGTGGCCGAGCCTGGTAGCAGAAGGAAAGTGAGAAATGGTCAGAATCAGGGTAGGAAGCCCTGGAATTTCACAATTCCATGACAACAAGGCCATTCTGGCTGACTTTGGGGCTCATCCACAGTTTATTCTCATGTGGTGCCAGTGAAGAACCTGCCTGTCAGTGCAGGAGAGATAAGAGACACGGGTTTGATCCCTGGGTTGAGAAGATCCCCTAGAGGAGGAAATGGCCACTCACTCCAGTATTTTTGCCTGGAGAATCCCAGGGACAGAGGAGCCTGGTGGGCTACAGTCCATAAGGGTTGCAGAGTCAGAGACACTGAAGCAACTTAGCATCACACACTCACAGCGTCTCACTTTTTAATAAGCATTTTCCTCTCTCTCTGTACCTTCATGGGCACTTGACTGCTACTCACTTTGCAACTCTGACATGGATATCTGCTCCCTCCTGCTCTACATGGCTGTGACCATAACTGCTAATGGCTAGTGAATTATGATTTCTTTGCATAGTTCATTTCAGTTCGATCGCTTAGTCATGTCCGACTCTTTGCAACCCCATGAATCGCGGCACGCCAGGCCTCCCTGTCCATCACCATCTCCCGGAGTTCACTCAGACTTATGTCCATCAAGTCAGTGATGCCATCCAGCCATCTCATCCTCTGTTGTCTCCTTTTCCTCCTGCCCCCAATCCCTCCCAGCTTCAGAGTCTTTTCCACTGAGTCAGCTCTTCGCATGAGGTGGCCAAAGTACTGGAGTTTCAGCTTTAGCATCTCTCCTTGGTTGATGGTAAAATACAGACAACTCCATGAAATCTGAATTTTGGATAAGCCACACTTATCTTTCAATAGAAGTCTGTCCCAAATATCACATAGGTCATATGTACAGTATAAACTATTTTTGCTTTATCAGAAACTCAGATTTAACTGGGGATCCTGTATTTTTATTTGCTGAATCTGTAACCCTAGATGATCTTGCTTTACATCTTTGGCTCTTGTTAATCTCCGACTTTTTAGTTTTTAATTGGAATATAACTGCTCTACAATGTTGTGCTAATTTCCCCTGTACGAAGTGATACAGCAACTTCCCACTAGCCGTCTATTTTACACATGATAGGGTATTTATGTCAGTGTTACTCCCTCAGTTTGTTCCGCCTTCTGCTTCCCCTGCTGTGTCCACAAGTCAGTTCTCTACAACTGCATCTCTGTTCCTGCCCTACAAATAGATTATTCAGTGCATTTTCCTAGACTCCTAATCTCTGATTTTTGATTGTCAAAGTTACCTTAGCTTTCTGATGATTTCTGTTGACTTTTCATGGCTGTCTACCAGAAGTTTTTATCTTTCTATGTTTCTAATCTCAATTTGCAGCTTTCTGGTTCTTATTGCCCATTTTGGTTTTAATACATCATTACTAAGTAAAAGTTATTGCCTTCAGTGGAGACTGTTCTAGACCTGTTGCTAATTTCAACACAGCTCCAAAACACACAGAGGTTCTCTGGAATATTCTCCCTGTGACTCGTATCTGCCTCCTAGTCCTGGAAAAAAACAGGAGGAGGTTAGAAGCGGTGATCAAATTGCAGAAGGGGTTGAGGCACAGTGGCCTAGCACCGAGTAGTATTCTGGATTAGTTTCGGCTGCTCCTGACCATGCGTGGTTGCAAGTAGAGACACAGATACCCAGCCTTCAGTTCTATTCCTTACGCCTTGGGAAATAGAATATGGACATCAGTGGGAGATATTTGTCAAGATATTGAGATAACTCTTTTCTTCTTTCTCTCATTACCCTGGCCTTTCCTGTCTGTCATAGTTCCTTCACCTCATCACAACCGACCATTTCATAATTTTTGTTCAATTTCAGGGTGTCGTGTATGTGATTCACACAAGACTTACTAATTCTCTAAATATTTTCTTACTATTAGAGACTATTCTGTTGTTGGTTTTGTTTTGTTTTGTTTTGTTTTTGAGTTGGGGTGGGGAGTTCTTCCTTGGTGGCTCAGATGGTAAAGAATCTGCCTGCAATGATAGAGACCTGTGTTCAATCCCTGGGTTGGGAAGATCCCCTGGAGAAGCGAATGGCAACCGAATCCAGGATTCTTGCCTGGAGAATTCCATGGACAGAGGAGCCTTGTGGGCTGTAGTTCATGGGGTCTCAAAGAGTTGGACACGACTGAGTGATGATCACACACACACATTCTGTCTTTACTTACTAATAGCCCATATTTACTGCAGCCATGAAATTAAAAGACACTCCTTGGAAGGAAAGTTCTGACTAACCTAGATAGCATATTCAAAAGCAGAGACATTACTTTGCCAACAAAGGTCTGTCTAGTCAAGGCTATGGTTTTTCCAGTGGTCATGTATGGATGTGAGAGTTGTATTGTGAAGAAAGCTGAGCACCGAAGAATGCTTTTGAATTGTGGTGTTGGAGAAGACTCTTGTGAGTCCCTTGGACTGCAAGGAGATCCAACCAGTCCATTCTGAAGGAGATCAGCCCTGAGGTTTCTTTGGAAGGAATGATGCTGAAGCTGAAACTCCAATACTTTGGCCACCTCATGAGAAGAGTTGACTCCTTAGAAAAGACTCTGATGCTGGGAGGAATTGGGGGTAGGAGGAGAAGGGGACGACAGAGGATGAAATGGCTGGATGGCATCACTGAGTCTATGGATGTGAGTCTAAGTGAACTCCGGGTGATGGTGATGGACAGGGAGGCCTGGCGTGCTGTGATTCATGGGGTCGCAAAGAGTTGGACATGCCTGAGCGACGGAACTGAACTGAACTCGGTATCTTCTAAGGTCAACCATTGTGCCAAGCATCACATTATGTCTGTGATCTCATTTCAGTTTCATATCACTATCATCTGGATGATAGAGAAAACAGGAAAGTAGATGCTTAGAAGTGAAAATAACTTGTGCTAATTTACATTATTTGGTGAAGCCAAAATTTGAATCCAGTTCTAATATCACAGCCCTACTTTTAATGTTATACTGAACTTCCCTCCATGTGACTTCTGCTGAATTCTAAGAGGAATAAGAATTACTCATTATTCAAGCCATTTGCCATATTTCTTCCAGTTTATAAAAAGAATCAACTATAATCTGGGTGTGGAAATCCAGACTAGAGGTACCCATAGTCTTCTCTGCAGTCTCCCGTGTCTCGATTTCTTCCATAAACCTTCCCCCTGCATGACCTTGACCTGGTACCCTCCCTAAAGTCTCTCCCTTTGATAATATCAACCACTGTCCCCGTCATTGGTGGGTATTTTTTTTTTTTCTTATGTGAAACTGAAATGGATCCCTTCCTTTCACTCCAAAAATATTTTTTCTCCAGCTGTAGGATTTATAAGATTCTTGAGATCTAATCAGATCTAAATTTGGAGCAGTGAGTCTATGGAGACAGTTCACTGAAGTCTGGAATATTCCTGAAGTAATAAGATTCTGCTGTATTTTTTCTACCAAAATTCAAAAGAAAATATTTTATCTCTCTTTCACAAGCACTATTTACAGAAGAAACTGATCTACCCCCGAAGAGAGCACGATGGCAGGGGTGGGATAGAGTCCCATTTACCAAATTATCACCCAAACCCATATCTTTTTGCATGTGCCCTACCTCTGCTTGGAGGGTCAACCTGCCTCCAAGGAGCAGTGTGATTTGTTGGCTTTGCTTGAATCAAAGAAGGGTGAGAAACATCTAAAGGGACAATGGGTATTTTACTCTTACTAGTAAACATTTCTCGGTGAAAATGGCTACTGCATTTTTCAGATTGCATGCAGTTTCTGTAGAATACCATTCTCTTTGTGCTCCTCACTCTCTACAAGCTGAGGGATTGGTGGCACAGTGCAACATGGACCTTGTTAGTTCCCCTTTGAACCTGACCTTTTTGTTTAGCTTTAGATCGAGTCATTGAATACCAACAGGAAGCTGCTCAGGCACTTATGACTCTTTGCAACCCTATGGACTATAACCTGACAGCCTCCTCTGTCCATGGGATTTTCCCACAAGAATACTGGAGTGGGTTGACATTTCTTCCTCCAGGGGGTCTTTCCAACCGAGGGATTGAACCCACATCTCCTGCACTGCATGCGTATTCTTTACCCCTGAGCCACCAAGGAAACCCACCAACATGAAGGGGATGTGTGATTTGTGAAGCCCAAGGTGCAGAAAGCTTTTAGGGAGTAATAGTGTCTGCCTACTAAGCACACACATGTGCAGGTGTAAACACACACACACGCTCTCCAGAGCTAGTGTTCTGGGCTATCGTGTGGACCAATCATCCTGAGGTCCAGTCTGGACTTTGAAGGCCAAGTTTCTAGCAGTTCCTCAGGGATTTGACCCAGGCTGTGCCTATCACCGAAATGTGCCAGGTTGTCCAAATTGTGGTGCCCGCAAGACAGCGGAAGGTGAAAGCTGGTCGCTGAGCGAGGCATGGAAATACCCCTCACTTCTCAAGAGAGGCTGGCCTCATCANGTCTGGACTTTGAAGGCCAAGTTTCTAGCAGTTCCTCAGGGATTTGACCCAGGCTGTGCCTATCACCGAAATGTGCCAGGTTGTCCAAATTGTGGTGCCCGCAAGACAGCGGAAGGTGAAAGCTGGTCGCTGAGCGAGGCATGGAAATACCCCTCACTTCTCAAGAGAGGCTGGCCTCATCAGGACGCTTTTACTTCTTTTCTAGTTAATTGTTGAAAAAGTTCTCAGTGGTGGAGCAGCTAGGAAAGAGTTCATCTGAAAAAGGTCATGATCCAATTAGGTAATGGGAAGGAAGAAAGAAGACCCCTCACCCCTCCGGTTAGAATCTGGGAAGGAGGAAGGACGTTGTCTAGAAGTCACTGTGTGGACCCTGACATGGTAATTAAGGAGGCAGAGATCCGTGTTAGTTCAGCGCTCTGGCTGCCAGAATCTGTATTATGGTTCTGCCATTTGTTATACAGACATCCAGATTCCATCCCATCCAAAGGCCTTTGTGGGCTGTAAGGAAGGATGTCTGTATTATTCCAGCAGTGGTCGGTGCCAGGATTAGGTGAGATAATTATGTAAAAGGCTCAGCAAAGGGCCTGGGACATAGGAAGTGATGAAAACAATGAGGGTGGTACTTAGTTTTCTATTGCAGAGTAACAACTGACCACAAAGATAACAGCTTTTATCGCTCTTATCACTCAGGGTACTGTGAGTGATAAATCTGGCTTGGCTCCGATAGGGTCTCTGTTTGGGGTTTCACCAGGCGGAAATCAAGGTGTTGGCTGTGCTGGTTCTTTACTGGATTATCCAGGGAAGAATATGCTTTCAAGCCCATTCAGGTTGTTGGTCAAATTTCGCCCTTGTGGGTGACGGGTGGAGGTGCCCTGCTTCCTTGCCTGGTGTCAGGTGGAGGCATCTCTGAGTTCAAGGCCACTTAGATCCTTCTCATGTGTGTCCTTCATCTTCATGCCAGCAACGGTGCGTCAGATGCCTCTGTGCTTTGAATTTACCTGAATTTCTCTCCTGCTACTAGTCAGAGAATACTCTGCTTTTAAAGGGTTCACCTGCTTGGGTCAGGTCTACCCAGACTGTCTCTGTAATTTAAGGACAACTGACCGAGAGCTTCAGCTGTCTGCAATATCTCTTCCCAGCCGTACCTTGATCCATGCTTGGATGAAAAACCAGAGGACAGGAAGCGTAGGAAGGTTGTCTTTAGTATTCCGTCTTCCCTGGTATCTCTGGGGGTGATGTCAACTGACGACTCAAACTTCTGACCAGTCTTTGTTTATGCAAGGAGAGGGCTAAAGCTCAGTTTGGAGGCAGATGGTAGAAACTGCCTAACGGCTCTGTATCAGAAAGCAGAGTTCATCTCTTCACTCCTGAGAGGGCAGAGGAGAGTTGTTAAATGAGGTCTGGATGGAGAGGAGAGAGAGGAGCTGAGGCCCATGGCAGTGAAACGGATGAGTTTAAGGATCAGGGCATTTCCGGTCAGAATGGCTGCTATCAAAAAGTCTACAAACAATAAATGCTGGAGAGGGTGAGGAGAAAAGGGAACCCTCTTACACTGTTGGCGGGAATGCAAACTAGTATAGCCACTATGGAGAACAGTGTGGAGACTCCTTAAAAAACTGGAAATAGAACAGCCGTATGACCCAGCAATCCCACACCAAGGAAATCAGAATTGAAATAGACATGTGTACCCCAATGTTCATCACAACACTTTTTACAATAGCTAGGACACAGGATGGAAGCAACCTAGATGCCCATCGGCAGATGAATAGATAAGAAAACTGTGGTACATATACACAATGGAATATTACTCAGCTGTTAAAAGGAACAAATTTGAATCAGTTCTAATGAGGTGGATGAAACTGGAGCTTATTATACAGAGTGAAGTAAGCCAGAAAGAAAAACACCAATAGGGTATATTAATGCATATATATGGAATTTAGAAAGATGGTCATGATGACCCGGTATGCAAGACAGCAAAAGAGACACAGATACAAAGAACAGACTTTTGGATTCTGGGAGAAGGCGAAGGTGGGATGATTTGAGAGAATAACACTGAAACATGTATATTACCATATGTGAAATAGATCACCAGTCCAAGTTCGATGCATGAAACAGGGCATTCAAAGCCAGTGCCCTGGGACCACCCAGTGGGATGGGATGGGGAGGGAGGTGGGAGGGGGTTCAGGATGGGAGACACACGTACACCCCTGGCTGATTCATGTCAATGTATGGCAAAAGCCACTACAATATTGTAAAGTAATTAGCCTCCAATTAAAATATATAAATTAATTTTAAAAATAAAATGGATAACCAACAAGGACCTCCTGTATAGCACATGGATCTCTTCTCAATGTTATTTGGCAGCCTGGGTGGGAGGGGAGTTTGAGGGAAAATGGATACATGTATATATATGGCTGTTCACCAGAAACTATTGCAACATCATTAATCGGCTATAACCCAATACAAAATTTAAAAAAAAATAAGGTATTGCATATGGTAATCTTTTTTTGCCAAACTTTGTACTTGTCTTCATTATTTGTCTTTATTATTATTATTATAACCATTTTTAATTGAAGTTTAGTTAATTTACAATGTTGTGTTAGTTTCAGGTGTTATATTCAGTTATATCAGTTCAGTTCAGTTCAGTTGCGCAGTCATGTCCGACTCTTTGTGACCCCATGAATTGCAGCATGCCAGGCCTCCCTGTCCGTCACCAACTCCCGGAGTTCACTCAGACTCACACCCATCGAGTTCGTGATGCCATCCAGCCATCTCATCCTCTGTCACCCCCTTCTCCTCCTGCCCCCAATCCCTCCCAGCAGCAGGGTCTTTTCCAATGAGCCAACTCTTCGCATGAGGTGGCCAGAGTATTCAGCTCAACATCAGTCCTTTCAATGAACACCCAAGACTGATCTCCTTTAGGATGGACTGGTTGGTTCTCCTTGCAGTACAAGGGACTCTCAAGAGTTTTTCCAACACTGCAGTTCAAAAGCATCAGTTCTTCGGTGCTCAGCTTTCTTCACAGTCCAAGTCTCACATCCATACATGACTACTGGAAAAACAATAGCCTTGACTAGACGGACCTTTGTTGGCAAAGTAATGTCTCTGCTTTTGAATATGCTATCTAGGTTGGTCATTACTTTTCTTCCAAGGAGTAAGCATCTTTTAATTTCATGGCTTCAATCACCATCTGCAGTCATTTTGGAGCCCCCAAAAATAAAGTCTGACACTGTTTCTACTGTTTTCCCATCTAATTCCCATGAAGTGATAGGACCAGATGCCATGATCTTCGTTTTCTGAATGTTGAGCTTTAAGCCAACTTTTTCACTCTCCTCTTTCACTTCATCAAGAGGCTTTTTCGTTCCTCTTCACTTTCTGCCATAAGGGTGGTGTCATCCGCATATCTGAGGTTACTGATATTTCTCCCGGCAATCTTGATTCCTGCTTGTGCTTCTTCCAGCTCAGTGTTTCTCATGATGTATTCTGCATAGAAGTTAAATAATCAGGGTGACAATATACACCCTTGACATACTCCTTTTCCTATTTGGAACCAGTCTGTTTTTCCATGTCCAATTCTAACTGTTTCTTTCTGATCTGCATATAGGTCTCTCAAGAGGCAGGTCAGGTGGTCTGGTGTTCCCATCTCTTTCAGAATTTTCCACAGTTTATTGTGATCCACACAGTCAAAGGCTTTGGCATAATCAATAAAGCAGAAACAGATGTTTTTCATATTACTCTGCCATAAAAAAATGAAATTATGCCATTTGCAGCAACATGAATGGACCTAGAGGTTATTGTACTAAGTGAAGTAAGTTAAACAGAGAAAGATAGATATATGATCTTGCTTATGTGTAGATTCTTAAAAATGATAAAAGATTTATATTACATCTGAGGGTTTTTTTTATTAATCTGCTGCCTTCCCAAAGCTCCCCCCACCCCCCACCCCACACAGTCCCGCCTGTGTGTAGTTTTCTGGGAAAGTTTGGGAAAACTGAATTCCAAGGCTGTGGTCTTCTTTGGATGACTCTGATTCAGTGCAAAAGGAGCACAGGCTAGAGTTGGGTCTGGAAATCTGTGGAATCTTCAGATGGGTTTTATTTTCTCCACAAATTTAGAGTGAAATCTGTGCAATTTTCTCTGATCATATGAGGCACAGCAGTCACAAAATAGTACTGCCATTACATATAACACATAGAGCTGGGAAGTAAGTTAGAAAGAGAAAAACAAATATCATATGTTAACACATATATATGGAATCTAGAGAGACGGTACTGATGAACTATCTGCAGGACAGCAGTGGAAACACAGACATCGAGAACAGAGTTGTGGGTACGGTGGGTGGAGGAGAAAGAGGGACAAATTGAGAGAGTAACAGTGAAACGTATACATCACCACATGTAAGACAGATAGCCAGTGGGGATTTGCTGTATAACACAGGGAGCTCAAACCTGGTACCATGTGACAGCCTAGAGGAGTGGGATGGAGGTGGGAAGTGGGAGGGAGGTTCAGGAGGGAGGGGACATGTGTATACCTATGGCTGATTCATGTTGATGCATGGCAGAAACCAACACAATATTGTAAAACAGTTATCCTCCAATTAAATAAAAAACAAAAACATGGAGCTGGGCTGAACAATGAGAGGTCATCAAGCCAAGTGCCTTGCATCCTGGGGTGAGACACTGCAGTTATTTCTTCCTCTACTTAGCGTGTTCACCCACTCATTCATTCAGTCATTCGGCAAACAATCTCTGTAGTATCTAATGTTCAGTTCAAGACATTGTCTTAGGTATTGAGGATTTAGTGGTGAACAAAACCAAGTTTTTGGCCTCCTGGAGCTCATCCTGGTTTGGAGGCGATGAAAAATAGACAAGGAAATAAGAAATAGTATAATGTTTGTTATGTGGTAGAGAAAATAAAGCAAGAGAAAGGACTTGGTGTTGATGGTACACACTGTTTTAAATGAAGGGGTCAGGGAAGGTCACTCTAAAGTGACAATGAACAAATCCTGAAAAACATCGAGCGATGGAGAACCTGACTTTACAAGCTTAATTGAGTGGCTCAGAGACAGTGAGCCCAGGAGAAGAAGGAGCAGAAGGAGGATGCCAGACAATTCTGTGACTTGTTTTATTTCCATCTTGCTAAGCCTGCTTCGAATTCATGTAGGTGAATTCTATCAATTATTAATACAAGTGTGTTCTCAGTAGCATATGGGGAAAAACCACAACTGTCATGATATCCAGGTGCCCTCAGCATTGCCTGGGAGATGAGAGGGGGCTGTGTCTGAGGCGTGCTGGGAGCGATATTCTGAAAGGACTCTCACCAAAATGGTTTGGCTTCTGAGTTTAGACTCCCTTCACTAAGATTGATTGTATCAATTAAGAACAGCCATCCCGCAGCCCTGTTCCAACCCCTCCTCCCTTCCTATTTCAGAACAAGATAGACTAGGTTTTCGTTAACATAAACCAAATCTGAGACACTGGTGTGTCCTATGAATGCCAGATGAGGCTGAAGAACCAGAGCAAACAGTAGTGGGGACAGAACGTGAGGATCTGTGCTGATTTCTAGGTAGCACATGTCAATGGCATCATGATAAGAGGTACTCAGGGGTGCGCGGTGGATGCTGTCTTTATGTTGAAAGAAATGGGTAACGTGAAACGTTTCAAGCAGAGAGAGGTAAGTTCAGGGAAAGATGGCACTTAGCATAAATGTAATTCTCACTGGATGTTGAGTCCTGTGAAGACAGGGGTGACGTCCTATCTCCAGCCCCCAGCCCAGATCCGATCTACTGCTGGTGACCAAATACTGCGGAATGCATGAATAGTGAACAGCAATGAAAATGTATTTCTTTTTAAAGTGGGAAAAAGTATTTTTGTGAGAATAAGAGTAAAGAGTTGTCTGTTGCTCTAAAAGATACACTGAAACAATGATAATTGTGGGACTAGATGCAGGCCTATGAAAAGATAATTTTATAGTAATTCAGATGGTTAAACAGAAGCCACAGTTGCCTTAGGAGAAGGTGAAATTCCAGGCACTGAAAGTATTCAAATGGAGAACGGATGGCCTCTGACTCCTGTGTCCTGGACAAAAATGCCTCCATTGAACAGGAAGTTTTTCAGGAGACATTTAATGATAACACTTTAATGATACCAGTCCCTGATCCTAAATGTGACAGACGGGCAATATGTACTCTGGAAAGTGTGAAATTTCCCAAGACTGTGTCTGGGGACCTTTCCATGGCAGGGTGAGACGATACTCTAATTAAATGAGGGACATCAGACAGCCATCTGACACCCATGCAATTCATACCACCCCTATGAATTCATTTCCTGAATCCCTCCATATCATTCTCTTGACATAGTTTCTGTTCTTGGCGTCCCAACGTACAGCCCACAAAGATCAGAATGTAGCAGGATTTAGCATTTAGCAGTAGTTGGAACCCACCATCTTGTCAAATGATAGAAGACTTTTCCACTTGCTCCTCTTGCTTGTGGCCTGTGAAGGAAGATTCAGTGAAATGAGTTTGGGGGCAGATGAATACCCATGAGGGGCTGTGGCCCAATCCTTTCCCTTAAACCATTTGCTTTTAACTGTCTCTTGAGCAACCCTTCTGTAAAGTTAATAGCCACAAGCTCTTCAGGGGAAGGTTTGTTAAAATCATGTCCAAGAAAATAAATATAATGAATGAACAATCTCTGGAGAAAGCCTTGACATTTAAAAAAAAAAAAAAAGGAAATTAGTCTCACAAGGATCTGCTATGAAATAGGCAAAGTGCATTAGTACAAATGAGATATTTTTACAGCGATTATAGGAGCCATCTCCTGGGGACCACACCTGAAGTCTTAAAAGCTGAACCAAAATCCAGTTGTGTACCCAGGAATCTAGCGTGACAGATTTGAATGTATTCCACTAATAACTCTCCTCACCCCATGCCTGCATTTGAGTGCACGGTTCCCCTGTTGTTCAATGAGCTTTGATACAAGGATGCTGGAGCATGGCTTTGAACTCCTCTGAACCCAATTATATCCAGCTATTTGGAAGTGCCATGGTGGGATGATGGGAGAACAGTGCTCTCTGAACTAGCACGCAGAGAGTTCAAGAAGGAGTTGACTACAGCAAGTCTGGCAGCCAATTCATACATGGAACTGTGCCGCCAATGGCACTGCTGTCTGCCAGCCTGACGCGGGGAAGGAGAATGAAAAAGAGAGATTCAATTAGTTAACCAAAAACGGATGGAGCAAAGTGAAGGGGCAGCTGGTAGCAGCTTTTATTCTTTGATTTGCAGGAGAACAGTTTTGCTCCAGCAGGTGTCACTTGCGCGGGGCCAGCCTGTGAAAGGAGGGCCCTTCCCCTGCCGTGAGGGGAGGCGTATCCCCTTCCCAAAGCATTTCCCAGCTCTTCAATCACAATGGAAGTCAGTGCTCCAGGTGAGAATCCCAGCCTTTTTCTCTCCAGATCAGCTTGGGACCAATTAAGATGACCCCAGCAGGAAAAAAGAGGAGCTGGCAGGCAGGCTACTGTTCTTCTCCCATAGGGTAGGATGTGGACAAGTCTTCCTTTCAGACAAAGGACACGGCCCCAAAGAGTATAGTACCCAAAATAAGGAAAAAAAGAAAAGGAGAGAGTTTTTGTGACCAAGTTCTAAAAAAAGGAACTGTATTTTATTTATATCATAAATCTGTTTTGTTTTATGGTATGACCATAAAACCTTAAAATGACATTTTAAATCTAGACTCCCTAACATGGGTCCATTTTAGTTGATTGAAACAGATCTAACCTGCAGGTGCATAAAGTCCTGCGGCCATTCACACTTGTCCTCTTTAAAGTTTGGAGGGTGTCACAAAGCGAGAAGCTAGAATGGTTAATTTCTCCATTTTCCTGGAGGTGAGAAATCACCCAACCTTTAAAAGGCAGAGCTCCATTTTGTTAGACTCCTGGACTCCTAGACAACGGGGGAGACAAAATGGTTTTTCTAAGCACCTTAAGTTGATTCCAGGAGGTGCTTTCTCCATCGTTATATTAAATGAAATGAACAGGCAAGTCTTTCTGGGATGTGAGCCCTCTCTGCTTGGGGCTAGACAGACATGCTGATGCCTGGGACTCTGCAGCTGCCAAAAAGGATGGGACCTGCCTCCAGCCCAGTCCGGGGTTCCCATGGGAGCTACGGACTGGACAAGCGCATCCCCTGTACTCTGCCATCTGGGCTCCCTGTGCCCCGTAGCTCTTTAGCGCTCTGTTCTGCCTTCAGCCTCACCTCTTTCTGCTCACATCCCACCTGCTGGTTTTGGCAGTTCCCACTGCAGCAGTTTTCTGTCAACCCCCAAAGGAAACTTTTCAGATTTTGAGCTCTGGGAGGAGAATACAGGTGTCCTTCTCTCCTAGAAACATAAGCGTTGGCTCTATGGGCACCTTGCTGGTCCTGGGGAGAGGAGCTCCTTCTCTCACCTCCCCTTGGCAGTCTATTCCCTCCTAATCCATCCCAACCTTTCCTTAATAGATCCAAACTCCCCAAATCGCGAGGCTTCCCCAGGTGGCTCAGTGGCCGAAAAACTTCCTGCCAATGCAGGAGATATGAGAGACTCAGGTTCTGATCCCTGGGTTGGGAAGAGCCCCGGGAGAAGGAAATGGCAACCCACTCCAGTATTCTTGCCTGGGAAATCCCACGGACAGAGGCCGGGCACGACAGAGCATGCATGCACACCCGAAATCACAGCATGAGTAGGAAATTGTTTGACGGTATTTTCAATTTCTATTTTCATCTCCATGACAAAAAGTTGTTCACTACCTCCTGAACTCAGAAAGGCCAACTTAGAATACACACAAACTGTTGGTATGGGAGTGAGAGAAACACCTCTCATTTATTTCTGCACGGTTTAATATATTAATAATTTTTTTTTTTTTTTTTGCTATACTGACACCAGTGTTTCTCTATTGCATGGTCAGAAACACCCTTGACTTTTTCTTCCTCTTCCCTTCCAATACCCGAGAAACAGCTACGTTCATTCTTTTGCTTTTCCGTGGCTCCTACTTGATTGCTGAAAGATGGTAAAACCTTCCTTTCACCCACTGTGCTTCTAGCTTTACAGGGATTTTGTCTATGTCAACTACCACGATATCGCCAGCATTTAAAAGAGTGTCTAACACGTGGTAGGTGGTCAAGAAATAATAATGAAATGAATCATTGGAAGAAAGGAAGGAGGCAAAAAAGAAAGGGCACAGATCTCAGGCAGGAACTTGCAATACTCATAGAGCTCCTTAAGAGCGAATGAAGGACAAATTTAGGAGCTGCAATTCCTCTGAGGATGTTTTCCCAAGACTAAGTGACAATTACTTGAGATAACATCTTCCTGGATTCCTCCCTACATCCAAAGATGATAAAATTGCTAACGCATGGACACCTTGCTCTTACGGTTGCTAGAGAGAGTGGTGTAAATGTTGCCACAGCAACGGTACATCTTATGTAAAATCTCCAACTTGCTACAGATGTGGTAGCCAGTTTATAAGTTTTCTTGGGGATTCGAAAATACATGCTGCCTGCTAATTTTGCTTAACCGACTGCTTAGAGTTAATAGCAAATTTGTTGTTGAACGTGTTAGTCACTCAGTTGTGTCTGATTCTTTGCAACACCATGGACTATAGCCCGCCAGGCTCCTCTGTCCATGGAATTCTCCAGGCAAGAGTATTGGAGTGGGTAGCCATTCCATTCTCCAGGGGATCTTCCAAGCCCAGAGATCAAACTGGGTCTCCTGCATTGCGGGCAGATTACAGATTGAACCACCAGGGAAGCCCCAGTATCAAACTATACATATAATACTAAAACTACTTTTGAACTTTGTCCCTTTGGGGAAAAGCTAAAGAGCTCTGGGTCATTTGCATAGAACAGTACGGCAAATGTAAATTGCTGCTGTAAGTTCCAGCGCCATGAATCCAAGGTTGAGAAGACAAGGTTTGTAGCACACTAAATGAAAAATGACTTTGTATCATAGGTCCACATGGTGCTTTCTCGCTGTGGCTTCTTGTGGTCCCCGCACAAGCAATGTCTTTCTGGTATTGCTTCACCCTCCTGGTGTCTTTAAATTTTCTGTTTTCTCTGCCCAGATACACCCATATATTTTCACAGCTTACTCCTTTCTTTCCTATTTCTGCAAATAGTGCTTACTCAGCTGGTTTTTCCTGACCATCTGCACTAAAATGCTGGAAAATAGCAACTCTTATCTGCTTTCCATTCTATAGTCATCTTCATTTTTTCTTTCTATTACCTTTTACTACAGGTTACTCTTCATATATATTTATTGGCTGACAAATTTATTTCCCTTATGAGAGTAGAAACTCCATGGAGGTAGGACACCATTTTGCCAACTATTTATGAGTCTTTTTGTATGAATATATTACCATTATTTGTCCATTCAACATTTGACAGATACTTGAATTTATCTAGTATAGGGTTCTTTCAGAAAACTGCTAGGAACACATATCCAGGTCTTTGTGTAGATACATGTTTATATTTCTCTTGGGTAAATACCCCCAAAATAAATTATTTTCTCATGTAGTAAGAGTATCCAAATTTTTAAGAAATTACCAAAGTGTTTTTCAAAGGTATGCTACTATTTTGCAAACCCATGAGCAATGTATAAGAGCTCAAGTTGATCCACATCCTTGCCAACCCTTAGAGCCTCAGACTTCTTCATTTTAACCATTATAATAGATCTGTAGCAGTATTTCATTGTGATTTTGATTTGCATTTCTTTCATGACTAATGATGCTGAGCATCTCTTCATGTGCTTACTGACTATTTTGTATGTATTTTTGATTAAATGTCTGCTCATCTCTTTTGCCCATTTTTATTGAGTTGGTTTCTTCATATTTTCAATGTTTATTAAGACTCACTGTAAAAACAATTACATGAGAAACATCCCCGTGCATTTCATGAAATTGCTCTTGGAACTGTATTTCTTACATTCTTCAAACGTGATTTCCTGTATAAGGAAAATTTACCTCTTTCACACAACTAGTGTGAGCTTTTTCAACATGAAATGGGAATCATATTCTCATAATATTTTCAGTTTTGCTTTGAACAGAGGAAGTTCAGTGCTGAATTTAATGCTTAATTGTGGATATTATATTATTCGAGGTCTTTGATGTATGTGATCAAGTGATCACATGATCTATTTTTCTATTGAGGGTTTATGGTTTGTATTGTATACAAGCTTTAATTAATCCACTCCAAATTTCTTTTGAAAGCATCTCACTATCTCACGTTCTTCACATTTGAATATGACTAATACCATCTCTGATTCAACACAAGGGGATGCTAGAAATTTCATTACTGCCCCGACATTGTTTTTGGTCTTCTTAGACTAATATAGTCCAAATGGCCTTTATGCAAAACATGGGCACTCAAGTAATTATTTTCCTCTGTTTCTCGAAATACTTACATTTTATCTTGAATGTACACAATTATTTATGTTTAGAGCAGCATTTCTCAATATTTTATGCAGTTTTAGGCTATGTGATGAAAGTATGATAATATTTTTCTAAACAGAGTACATACAGTTTTTCTTTTTGAATTCATAGTTCTCCTTGTAGATAAGATTTTGGTGTCAGGAACCTTGTCTTAAACATCTTTCTATTTCTCATAACCCGAAAAGAACTTCCTGTGCATAAAGTATTTAATAAACATTTGTTAAACGAGCATTAGATAAAGGAGTAGCAATAACTATTGACCTCTGTACATCAGTCATTTGCTTATTCAGAGGCTTATCCATCCATTCTAGGGTAGACATCTGGACATCTATGAACTGCCTTTAGGGGGCTGAAGAGAGAATGCCAGAAGGTGCACCCATCATGTTCTCCAAATGTAGTTTTATTTCTAGAAATATCAATGTCCACATAGTGATGAAATTAATGAAAAGAAAAAAAAAAAGATGAGAGGAAGCTGCTCGATGGGGAGCCAGAGGGAGGAGGGAGTGGTGAGAGACAGAGGCCCCACAGTCTGTGGCTGTACTGAGTTGCCTCGACTCGAACACCAAGGGTTAATTCCCCCTAATAAGTCAGCATGAACACTGCTGAAGAGGCCTGAGCAGACCCTCAAGTAAGTAATTAATTCTGGCTGCTTTCCGCTCTCTAGCTTTCATCATGCTTAATGTTATCTAATTGTAAAATTATTCTTCAAAACCTTCCTAGTATAAAGGAAGAAAATGCCCAGATCTAGCCCGCTTTTCTTGAGGGCATGGGTGCCTCCTGTGTCTTGGTGGAAGTATCCAAGATGCTGCTAATTAAGGGTATGTGAACACTTGAAAACTTTTGATCAACTTTCATAAGACAGCCTACAAAAGACTTCTAGAAAAACTGTGGGTGAGCACGGAGCTACCATTCTAGGGAAAGCATCGGTTTGCCTCCACAGCCCCTTGGGCCTTCAGACCTTTGCACTGACCTTGGGAAACCCTGGGTTGGGGATGCACATAAAAGATGAATGTGCAAGGAGGAAAGAGAAGTTTCTGGCCCAGCCTGAGGTTACCGCTGCTGTTGGAGGTGATAAGGAAAATCTTGGAGACCCTTCTGTTTTGTAATGTGCCAAAGCCATATATATATGGTCCAGGGGTAAAGAATCTGCCTGTCAATTCAGGAGATGCAAGAGACACAGGTTCGATCCCTGGGTTGGGAAGATACCCTGAAGGAGGACACTGTAACCCATTCCAGTATTCTTGTCTGGAAAATTTCACGGACAAAGGAGCTGGGCTGGCTACAGTCCATGGGGTCGCAAAGAAACAGACACAACTGAGCCTGCACGCAGAAGACTCTCAATGCCAAGGGTTTTTAACTGATGTCGATACAGACAGACAACTAAAGTCTTTACCTTTAAAGGGCTCTCTTTTGTCCCTGTGTCTTCTTCCTTCAAGCATGAATGCCCTTCCCTGCAGACAAAGTCATTTCTTTATCCATGACCGCAGCAAAAGAGACCAAGCTGTCTTTTCCACCGTGACTACCTGCAGAGGCTGTAGGCCTTGGGGTCCCTAGGTATCCTTGGCAACATAAGTGCAATGCGCTATTAAAATAATGACTATTTTCTTCAGTCTAGTTAAAAAATAGAAGGGACAGCCTTGGATGGCATTCTGGTCGGGGGGAAATATCTCATGTGTCTCTGGGGTGAGATAGAACACTCAGGGCTTGACCTCTTCTGGCCATTAAAGACCTTCGGGTCCGCGCCTGTCTCTTTGTTTTCTACAAGAGTAGTGGTAGTATTAATTCTGTGGCTGGCTAAATTCTAACTGGGGTAATTATACTGTCACCCTATAGTCCCCTGGAGATTCGGTTAGAAAAGTTACTCTTTGATCATGCTCTTAAATCCTACCGCGCTGGGCTCTGTAGCATGGCAGGTGAAGAATGGCTATTGGATTCTGCACGCCTCCCTCTGCTGCGTGAGTGATGCTAATTCTATGTATGTATTCTGCTGAGTGCTTGGGGATCCTTCTGGGGCAAACTGCTGCAGTAAGCATGAGCTATTATTAGTTGAGTCTCCGAGAAATATGTTGTTGTTCTAGGCTTTGATCAGTTTTAGTTAAAGCTCCCAACAAACAATTAGCAAAAGGGAGGGGAAGATTGCTGGAAGTTTAGAATTGTTAGAAGTTTCTGATATGTACATATCATGGCAGAGCGAAAAATAAGCCTTTTTTTCACAGAAAACATTTTTTTCTTCATAAATGTCCCGGGTGACCTATTGGATCACTGTTGTTTGTTATTGATTAATAGTCTCCCCATGTTGATGGGGCCAGTGAAATGGGGATATTGGGGGTGGTTCCTGAGCTGGGCGCCTTTCAGGTGGTCTGATTTAAAGCCAAAATTTATTACTGAAAATGGTTTAACATTTTGGTGAAGGAGTCATGGAGACAGTAACTATAGACTTCANTCCCATGTTGATGGGGCCAGTGAAATGGGGATATTGGGGGTGGTTCCTGAGCTGGGCGCCTTTCAGGTGGTCTGATTTAAAGCCAAAATTTATTACTGAAAATGGTTTAACATTTTGGTGAAGGAGTCATGGAGACAGTAACTATAGACTTCAGTGAAACTTCCCAAATGCTAAATTATTAAATTCTCAAAAGGAAGAGCTTAACTACAGAGTTTACAGAGCTTAAGGGCTTGATGAGTACTGCAGGCTTAAATAAAAATGTGTGACTTAATGAGGATCCCACTTCTGACTCCAGGGTAAATTCACACTTAGAGAGATAGACACCCGCATATTTTAATTTTGGGGGCCAACCTAAACACAACATGGGCACCGTTATTTTCCAGTCTTTTCCTTTGTGTGTCCTTTTCTTGCCCTATGTTTATTTTTGGTAGCTAAACTTATGGAAACAGATTAGCAGTTTTTATAACCTATTAAATCTAGATGTATAGCAGTTAGGGCTTTCTTTTATAAATTAGAATATGTAGCAAAAAACAATGTAGAACCCCATTTGTGAGCAAGAAAGATGGTAAGTAAAATATTCAGTTGCAAAATCGTGTTGTTATTGTTCTGCCACCAAGTTGTGTCTGAGTCTTTGGGACCCCATGGACCGTAGCACACCAGGCTTCCCGGTCCCTCACCAGCTCCCAGAGTTTGCCCAAGTCTATGTGCATTGCATAGGTCCAATGCAAAAGCCTAATACAAAATCATATTGTATATAATTATGCAGTAAGTGAAAGTATATATTTCTGAGTATGTATGGTGCAAGAATGAAGTCCGGACATTTACACCAAACTTTGTGATTATCTCCCAGTGGTTTGGTCATTTTTTATCTTTTTGAACTTTTGCTGAATATGGTAAGTGATACTTTATAATGAATACCAAGTACTATGTGAAATGAATTAAAAACAAGACCACAGAGGAACCATAATTCCAACCACAGGGTATGCTGGTACAAAAGCTTGGGAAAGTAGAATTCATTTTATTGGACTATATCAGTTATCTGTTTTTAAAAGTCAGGAGAGGACTGGTTTATTCTGAATTATGGTGTTTTGTTGGTCTGGTGGGGCAGTGGGGGAGCTGCTAAAGATTTGCTCTGAGGTGACACTTGTCAAATGAAATCAGATTCTGAAGCTCCAAGCAGAAATTTCAGCAAAATCCTCCAACCTGACTTAACCTCAGGTGATCATGCAACCAGTGTTCCTTGCACAGGGGACCCAGTTCTGAGGAAGTAGGTGAATGGCCCTCTGTGGGATGAGAGAGTCTGAGAAGGGAATTGCCAGGTCAGAGAAGGGACCTCAAGGGCCATGTAGAGACAAGGAAATTAAGAATCCTGCAACCTCTTGTGTTGTTGGCAGTAAATAATAAATGAAACATCAATGGAGTGATACAAATTAATCACATTTATGTTACTATGCAGAAACTTATCTAAACGTCTACTGTGAGATTCCCCCCAAAATTTTTAGATGTTATCTTGTCCCCTTACTTTTAATCTGAAAGTAAATAAAATAGCTAGATTTTAGAAACTACTGATTACATCAGGTGTTCTTCCAAGAGCTTCATGCATCACATATATTAATTCATTTAACACAATGAGCCTAGGAGGTAAACGCTGTTATTGAACCCCAGACACCTACACTGGGCCCCAGGGAAGGTAAGTAATTTGCCCAAAATAGACAGCTAATATATGAATCCTGGAGTCCAAATTCAAGCCTTTATTTTTCCCCTCCAAGCCTATGTACTCTACCATATTTATGGAAATTGTTGCAAATGAGAATAGCCTTTGAAAAGTTTTCTGAGATTCTGTATCTTCACCTGTGGAACACGTGCACTAATGTTGACTTAAAAACTGTGAAGTTCAGGTGAGCGTTTGAAATGCCTCTAGCTTAGTAGCTCTTAGATGGTTAGGTACTTAGGCAAGAGGCAGTTGATGGTTTCGAGCTGCAGAAACACCATATCCAGATCTTGCTAGTTTCTTTCTGCAAAAATTGACATATGTATAAGTAATGGAATAGACTTCTAGTCGATTTTCCCCATCTTAAAAAAGAAAAGCCATGGTTACCATCAATTCAATGATCATGTTTTTCAAATAATAACTAAACACACAATCTGATAAATTATTTTTCAAGGTTTTTAATTTATGTAATATATTTTTAATTATAGACTGTTAGGGGTGTAACAATTATTTTTTTCATACATAGAATGGATCCTTTATTGAAAATAAGGCT
Source organism: Oreotragus oreotragus (assembly GCA_006410675.1). Taxonomy (NCBI): domain Eukaryota; kingdom Metazoa; phylum Chordata; class Mammalia; order Artiodactyla; family Bovidae; genus Oreotragus; species Oreotragus oreotragus. The sequence continues at coordinate 533,626 of SJYX01012590.1, read as the reverse complement.
GCATGAAATTTCAAATTATTCTGAAGAAAATCTCAAGCATATGACCACTAGACTTTGAACAGATGTGATTCATTACGTAATAGGGTTGGGGGGACATGGNTGAAAACAGTGGCAGACTTTATTTTGGGGGGCTCCAAAGTCACTGCAGGTGGTGACTGCAGCCATGAAATTAAAAGATGCTTGCTCCTTGGAAGAAAAGCTATGACCAACCTAGACAGCATATTCAAAAGCAGAGACATTACTTTGTCAACAAAGGTCTGTCTAGTCAAAGCTATGGTTTTTCCAGTAGTTATGTATGGATGTGAGAGTTGGAAGATAAAGAAAGCCGAACACAGGCTTGGAAAAGAATTGATAATTTTGAACTGTGGTGTTGGAGAAGACTCTTGAGAGTCCCTTGGACTGCAAGGAGATCCAACCAGTCAATCCTAAAAGAAATCAGTTCTGAATATTCATTTTAAGGACTGATGCTGAAGCTGAAATTCCAATCCTTTGGCCACCTGATGCGAAGAGCTGACTCATTTGAAAAGACCCTGATGCTGGGAAAGGTTGAAGGCAGAAGGAGAAGGGCACGACAGAGGATGAGATGGTTGGATGGCATCACCGACTCAATGGACATGAGTTTAAACAAGCTCCAGGAGTTGGTGAGGGACAGGAAAGCCTGGCATGCTGTAGTCCATGGGGTCGCAGAGAGTAGGACGCAACTGAACTGACTGAAACTGTTTCTTCTCAGTATCTTTCTCCTCCTCCCAGCCTCTCACATCACCAGGTTGTAGATGTTCTACTCTAGTGGTGGTTCGTCTCTTAATTTTATTCTTTATTCTTGAGTATCGTTCCTCTTTACCATCTTACTGGAATATAGTAATAGCTTTAAATTATTTTCTTTTTTTACTCTTTTATACCATCCTCTATTCCATGGGAAAATATCTTTCTCACATTTGCAGGAGACACTCATATTGGTTGCTGTGTGACAATATGTCTCCTGGTCTTTATGCCCTTGAGGAGACATGACCCGTACTGGCTCTCAGGTTAGTCCTGTGACCTGCTTTGACCAATTCTATGTCGGCACCATGTCTTGTCAGCCTTTCAAATCAGGACCTAACCCGATTTGCAGTCTCATCTGCCATCTTTCCTTCTTTGTTCCATTGCACAGGCTGTGTCCTCTGCACGAAGGACCATCTACCTCTACCTATGTGATCAGGTCCTCACCCTCCAAAACCTGATTTAGATATCACCTCCTTTATGATATTTTCCAGGTAGTTAGCCTCTGACTCCTCTATGTTGCTATAGCACATAGCACTTGCATCTTCTCCATTGTCCTTGATGTGATTGTTTTTATGTGTTTTTAGGTTCAATATTTAGGTTCAATATTTGTTTTTCCAATTGACCACAAAGATTGAGTGATCTGGTCCCCACTTACCTCTCTGGCCTTACTTTCGCTCCCATACTCTGGTTGCTATAGTTACCTTGAATCCCTTACACTCTGCCTGGGTCACTCTCCCATTCACTCTTTACTTACAATTCCATTTTCCACTCCTCTATTCAATGACTAGTTTCCCCCTTAGACATCACTTCCTCTGGACAGCCTTTTCTGACTCTGCAAGGCTCCATCTGTAGATGCTCCATTTAGGAACTTCATCCACAGTGATTCTCAAAGCCAATTCTTATTTCACAGTTTCCTAAGTGCCTCATTGTTTGCAGCTCATAAGAGAACAAAAATGCCTAGTATCAGAACTTACACTTGAACTTAGAAAAAAGCCTAGCAGAGTGTGTATTGAACAGATATTTGCTCCAGGAAAGAAAGAAACAAACAATTGAGTGAATAAATCATTGTTTTTCATATATACCAAACCCGAATACAGACTTCCCTGGTGGCTCAATTGGTAAAGTGTCTGTCTACAATGCGGGAGACCTGGGTTCGATCCCTGGGTCAGGAAGATGCCCTGGAGGAGGAAATGGTGGTCCACTCCAGTACTATTGCCTGGAAAATCCCGTTGACAGAGGAGCTTGGTAGGCTACAGTCCATGGGGTTGCAAAGAATCAGACACGATTGAGCAACTTCACTAGTGACTAGTAAAACCCACATATCCTGGATTTTAAAGGATAGTTATGTTTTCAAATGTTTTATACCAGAGTCTCTGCATGCACAACTGTACTTGCCAAATTTTGTTTTGGAAAAATAAGATCCATGTATCTACAAGAGTAATGTATAATGGGATATTCCCTTTTTTAAAATTTGGACTATTCACTTAATGTAGCCTAAACTTGCATTAACTTTTATTAGCAGCCATATCATACTGTTAGCTTATAATGAAATTGTGGTCAAATAAAATCCCCAGGTCTCTTTCACATGAACAATTGTCAAAATGTATAAACAAACTGGTTGAATTAATAGCTGGGAACAGCTAATAGGGAAACCCTATTGCTTAAAATGCAATTCTTTCTGGGCCAAATGTTCACCCATCTTAACAGTAATTGCACAATGCATTTGCAGCTAAGACCTCATTAAAACTTCATGTTCACCTGTGCTTAAGCAGCATCGAGGATGCACATGGGTTAGGGCAATAGCCAGGTGACTACCTCCTGGGCTTGCCCAATTGTGAATTTCAGTTAGAGCCACGAAAGTCTGTGCCTTTGTGCCATGATTTATTATAGGGAGCTTGTATCCCAGGGGAGTTTAAGCATTTCAGAAGCAGCAGGAAGAGACAGGGAGGCAGGTGAGCAAAGAATTGAGCGACTGTTAGAGGTATTGTGACACCTTGTTAATTATTAACTCTGGCAGCAGGCTGTCAAGTTCACCGGAAGGGGAGGGTAGACCTAATTAAGTAACCAAACAGCATTTCTAAGGAGGAGATATAGTCTAGAAGCAGGCAGTTTCTATGCAGTTGGACACAAAAAAAACTCATACACTTTGAGCCCTAGGGAACCTGGATGCATTTCAGAAAGCTGTGCAAAGTAAGTTTCGTGTACTTGAACAGGTTTCCAGTTGGATTTGTAGCCTGGGCCTCACGCTGCCTCCATTAAAGGGACTCTATAGGTTTGATGGCCAATTTTTAGCCCAAGGTAAGATGAATGGTGCATGGACAAGAAGGAAGAAATAAATATTTGGGCTGCATTAGGCAGTTGTTTAAATTATTTTTCTGTCCAGAGCAAAGTCACAAGAGGGTCCCCTTCAAATGACTGATTTTGTTTGGATTCGAATAGAAGGTGATGCCTTTCTGCAGGATAATTTTGGAGACATTATACATGTAAGTTGTCCCTCGCTCTTCCTCAGTAGCACACTGGACACCTTTCAACCTGGGCTCATCTTTTGGTGCCATAGTTTTTCGTCTTTTTATCCATTTCATGAGGTTCTCATGGCAAGTATACTGGAGTCGTTTGCCATCACCACTTGATGCAGACAACTGACTCACTGGAAAAGACCCTGAAGCCGGGAAAGATTGAAGGGAGACGGAGAGAGCACAACAAAGGGTGAGACAGTTGGATGGCGTCACTGACTCAGTGAACATGAACCTGAGCAAACTCCGGGAGGCAGTAAGGGACGGGGAAGCCTGGCGTGCTGCAGTCCATGGGGTTGCGACGAGTTGGGCATGACTTGGCAGCAACGAAAACAACAACATACTTGTAAGATGGATGTGAATTTAGACAAACTCTGGGAGACGGTGGAGACAGAGGAGCCTGGCAGGCTACAGTCCACGGGGTTGCAAGAATCGGACACAGTGATTGAACAACAGCAACAAATACGTATTAGAGTGAAAGTCGCTTGGTCGTGCCGACTCTTTGTGACCCCAAGGACTATACAGTCCGTGAAATTCTCCAGACCAGAATACTGGCGTGGGTAACCTTTCCCTTCTCCAGAGGATCTTCCCAACCCAGGGATCGAACCCAGGTGTCCTGCACTGCAAGTAAATTCTTTACCAGCTGAGCCACCAGGGAAGCCCATATAAGACAGAGGGTCTCAGTAAATCAAGGGGGTAAAAATCCAGAGGCTAGGCATACAGAAAACTATAACTCAGAAGAGAAGGCAGAGAAGAAAGGGTTCTCTCGAGAGAAATGAAGTTCTCCCGGGGCTGGTCTGCTTTCTGCTCTCAGGAAGGTGCTGGCGTTCCTTCACGCCTGCTCCCCATCCTTGGCCGGTTACCCAACCACATCAGCTGAGATCCACACGCGTAAGATAAAGGGCGGTATCTGCTCCACAGACTTAGGACAATTCAGTAAACTAGCACACATTCATTTCCCAGGACAACCCTACTCTCTATAGCAAGAGCTTGGTAAACAGCAGTACCTTATTGACACCTGCTATTAAGGCAGGTTCAGTCCAGTTCAGTTCAGTCGCTCAGTCGTGTCCGACACTTTGTGAACTAGCTAATAGGAGGACTTTGAGAAGGAGTGCTGCAGACATCTACAGACCGCTTCCTGAAACAGAGAGCTTTATACTGTCGAACGCGCTGAGGCAGGCACCGTGCTACCGTCTCACAATGTCTCTGAGCTGGGTTGCCATGTGTGCCCTTTACAGCTAGAGTGGGTCCCTCAGGTAGACTCAGATGTGATGGGTGCCTTCAAGAACTGTGCAACGTGCAGTCTGCAGAACAAAACACACACTTGGGCTGCCCCTCATAAGTCACTTTACGTGTTTGTAGATATTTTTTTTTTCTTCTCATGAAAGAAAAATATAGCCATTACAGAAAACTCAAATACAGAAAAACCAAGTGACAAAACTATTTAACTTCTCAGAAATAATTCCTCTTACAACGCTAACATGTTGGCCCATTTTCTTCCAGACTTTTTGTTTTTCTTTACACATTCACCCCTGGCTGTTTACTAGCTATGTATTCTGTTCTTCCTCTGACTGGGATTGACTTTTAAATCATTAATGTTAAGAATGAAAGAATGGAGACTTGTGACTTCCCCTCCTATAGGATGATAAACTCAGGAAACTTTATTTTTTAAACATAATCTAAAGTATTAGTGGGCTTCCGTAGTGGCTCAGATGGTAAAGAATCTGCCTGCAATGCAGGAGACCCAGGTTCAGTCCCTGGATGGGGAAGATTCACTGGATAAGGGAATGGCAACCCACACCAGTAGTCTCGCCTGGATAATTCCATGGGCAGGGGAGACTGGTGAGCTCCAGTCCATGGGGTTGCTAAGAGTCAGATATAAGTGACTTAGCATGCATACACAAAATATTTAGAGCTAATTATTGTTAGGTTTTTACATTATGTAGCTTTTTTTAAAGACTGATTATTTTGATACCTTTATGCCATAAAATAAAATTAGTCAAAAAAGTAAACAGAAACAAAAGAACCACTACCATGATAGGTTTAGAACCCATGAGAAGGGATTATTGAGTGGACAAAACAAAACAGTACAGTACAAAAAAAGTTTGGGGAGAAATCAGAGTCAGGCAGAACTGATAACTTTGAAACCCTATGTGTGTCTGTTAGATGCAGTGGTAATAATTATTCAATCTGAAATAAGATTTACATTTGCTTCATGTTATTAATCTTTCTTTTGTATTAATACCACCAAGATGCTGACTAGATAATGTCTAGTGGGGCTTAGCTGTAACTAGTATTCAAAAAAGAAATTGTTAGAGTGCTTTACAGTTTATAACACATATTTACTTAATGTATTACGCTGAACCTGCATCATGACCTTTAACGCTTAGGAATCATTGCTTTCATTTTTACATATGAGGACACTGAGACCAGGAGTAAGTGACTTACTTTTCTCAGGCCACCCAACTGCTAAGTGGCAGAAATCTGATTTCAGGTCTGTGAGCCTTCTCCCAGTCTTGCCTAAAAGAGTAAGAACATCAGTGGGTCCAGTCTGGGGTCAAGGTTTTGTGTTGTTTCCTATATGTTGGAAGAGTCATTCATGGTCTCTCATTGGAGAGATCACACACTTTATTCACGATACATTCCAAACCTTTTTCTTCCTTTTAAATAAAAATTCAGTAAGTTTACAAAATTAGTGTCTACAGAATAAATTTATATTCTTACAAATGTTACTCTTGAACTGCATTGAACACATCTACATACAAATTTACTCTTTGTAGAAAAATAGCACCTTAATTGCTGTACTAATGCATTTTGATTTTTTCTACTTCAATTGTTAAATCAGAAGAATAAATAGGATGAGTCATTTCTTAAATTTATGCAGTGGGGCCCCTCAATAGTGCATTTACCTTAAAGTTTGATATGATACTAAAGGGATAAAAGAATAATTTAAAAAATACCTAGTTCTGTCACTACAATTTTTTCCCTCATCCTGTATGTAGAATATATGCTGTATTCAGTTGCTCAGTCATGTCCGACTGTTTGCAACCTGATGGAATGCAGCATGCCAGGCTTCCCTGTCCTTCACTATCTTCCAGAGTTTGCTCAAACTCATGTCCCTTATGTATGCTATAAATTTGAATATATGTGTATATTATTATGTTATAATATCCTACAAGTATATATATATGCATACAGAATATACAAAATATCTTTTGTTATCACTAAAATGGGTTGACTCAACTAGATTAATTCCAATGTGATTTATCATCCCTTGTGTGTATACAGTGATGATATTTTTATTCTTTTCCTTCTTAGTCCTTAGGAATCTTGATCTAAGTTTCTTCTAAAGGGTAAGAAGGAGAAACTTCAGAAATCTGTGTCTTCTTAACAAGCTATCCTTTATTAAAGTATTAGATTCAAAAGAAAAACAATAACTTATTCTCTACTGAAAGGATACTGGTAATGATATTCCAATTTAATGGAAGAAATTTTAAAATATGACAGATAATTTTGAAAAACCTGTTATCACCTTTTATAAGGTTCTTTATATATATCTAATAGTTTACCTTAACTCAGGATTACAGCCCACATTTCATCTTTCTATCATACTATTGATTTCTATATCTGTTTCTTAAAGTATTAGGTTCAAAAGAAAAACAATAACTTATTCTCTACTGAAAGGATACTGGTAATGATATTCCAATTTAATGGAAGAAATTTTAAAATATGACAGATAATTTTGAAAAACCTGTTATCACCTTTTATAAGGTTCTTTATATATATCTAATAGTTTACCTTAACTCAGGATTACAGCCCACATTTCATCTTTCTATCATACTATTGATTTCTATATCTGTTTCCAATTGATGCTGTCATTGTGGTTCTAAACTGAGAAACAGGAAGTGGAAAATTAGGTCTTCATGCCTTTCCAGAATATTTTCTGATCTTCTTCTATTATAGGTGATGAAAGTCAACGAACATCATTGCTTTATCAGTAGGAGGCAAAATTTAACATGTAATGGGAACTATTTACTGAAGCTGAAGATTTTGTTAGGTGAGGAAATGGTAGCTGCTGAGAATAGTTACACTTGAAAGGAACTAAACTATTATAAAATACTGTACTTTCAAATCAATTTGGAATACAAAATAGTAAAATTTTGAAATAAACCACTGTGCTTATCTTACTGATTCTGACATTATCTAGAACTGAAACTTTATGAGTTATTTGACAGTAAAACTATTTACACGTTTTCTTTATATTATATGTTGTTAATATGAATTATATCAGCAAGAAACCACATTATTCCCCTCTGCTGTGAGATGTAAGAATATTTTCAGAGTTACTATGCTGCTGCTGCTGCTAAGTCACTTCAGTCGTGTCCGACTCTGTGCGACCCCATAGACGGCAGCCCACCAGGCTCCCCCATCCCTGGGATTCTTCAGGCAAGAACACTGGAGTGGGTTGCCATTTCCTTCTCCAATGCATGAGAGAGAAAAGTGAAAGTGAAGTCGCTCAGTCTGTCCGACTGTTAGTGACCCCATGGATTGCAGCCCACCAGGCTCCTCTGTCCATTGGATTCTCCAGGCAAGAGTACTGGGGTGGGGTGCTGCTGAAATTCATTTTTTAACTTGATTTCTCCAAGGATTGATTTTAGATTTATCCAAAGAGATATCCACCTTTATGTCTTTACTAAGTCAGGCAGTGAACTAAGTGCTTTTATAAATTACTCCAAGTAAACTCTACCACTTCTGTGTAAAGCAGATATACTGTCCATTTTGCTGACAAAAAAACTGAGCCTCAGACCAGTTCAATATTAGATCTCAAATTATGCAACTTAGTACTTAGCAGAGCTGGCATTGGAATCCAGTTTTGTCTGGATCCAGAATCCACCTTCATTTCTTTCGTATACATCTTATTGCTTCTACATTCCCCCCGAAGTTGGGTTAACTTGATGTAAGTCTTCAGTTTCAGTAAGTCTGCTAAATAAGTAGAATCTTGACTCATGCCCCCACTGGAAACTCTCAGACCCCAGTTGAAACATTTGGTGTTAGGACTCCTCAGGCTCCAAGGGAGCAGAGCCCTGGGGAGAAATCAGAGGGTGTTAGAATGCACTTATGTAAGTATCACATTTACATAGCGACTGATTACATTTACATTTCCCTACCAGTCAATTCCAGCCTCTATCCAATCAGATGGCAACTACAGAAAACACCTAAGAGGAGAGCAAGGTGTAAAAGAATCCACCCAATTTCTCAAAAAGAGACAGTCATGGATTTTCTACTTTGAATTCCGCGGGTGCTACATATTCACAATCTGTGGGTACCAAAACCGTCGTTTTGTCTGTATCAGTCAGTTTTACTGATATGTGCTCCAGTAATATGGACCAGGGTCACGCCACACTAAATGGAACACTTCTCTTTTAAGGGGACTGAGATGAGTCCTCAAGTGCNTTTGAATTCCGCGGGTGCTACATATTCACAATCTGTGGGTACCAAAACCGTCGTTTTGTCTGTATCAGTCAGTTTTACTGATATGTGCTCCAGTAATATGGACCAGGGTCACGCCACACTAAATGGAACACTTCTCTTTTAAGGGGACTGAGATGAGTCCTCAAGTGCAATGAATATGTACATAGTGTTGGGAGAAGTCTGGGTTAGAGGCACATGCTGAGCTCTTTGTGCAGATTATGGATCTGGTTTCTGTCTATAAAAGGACAATGGTAATACCCCCCCAGAGAATGGGCAAAGACTAAGAGTGTAACAGCCTGGCACAGAGATCATAGTGAAAAGAATGCCAGATACCCCAGGAGAGCAGAGTCCCTTCCGGCAAAGGTGTGCTGTGACAGTACATGGTTTTCATGTCCTTGATCTCAGGGTGCCCTCATTTTCTGATGATTGCGATCAGGCTCTTTAGTATTTATCTCCTTGTTAATTGAATGACTAGTACTGGATAATGGATAATTCTCAATTTTCTATTTTTAGAAAGTGTATAAATATCTAAATTAGATTTAGGCAAAGTGAGCTGCAGTACTTGATATGCCGAGGACATAATTAGGTTGCTCCGTTTACCTACACAGTCGCAAGCAAACGCTAACTCATTAATCTGTAACGGACTTTGATGAACCTTTGAACTAGATAAAAATATGCCAGTCATGGCAAAGTTCTACTCTATTCTTCGAGAACTTTCAAAGGACTGAAAGTGACTAATATGTTTGGCTTTATAATATCATCTGCAAGCTCTGATCATGCCACCCTGAAACCTTCAGAGGATTCTCACTGTCTCAGAGTTAAATAAAAGACATTAGAGCAGGATGAGCTGGAAAAGAAACAAAAACCCATGCCGGGAGTCAGAAGACCCATGCTCTGGTTTCCACCTTTATCCTCAGTGATCTTGGATAAGATGTGCAACCTCCCAGCCTCGGTGTCCTCATCTGTTAGTAGGAATAATAATCACAAGATCAGAAAGAGGTTCAAAGGCCATAGTGCTTGAGAAAATGCATTTGAGAGTCCTAAGTCAAGGCTGTATATTGTCACCCTGTTTATTTAACTTATATGCAGAGTACATCATGAGAAACGCTGGGCTGGAAGGAGCACAAGCTGGAATCAAGATCGCTGGGAGAAATATCAATCACCTGAGATATGCAGATGATACTACCCTTATGGCAGAAAGTGAAGAGGAACAAAAAAGCCTCCTGATGAAAGTGAAAGAGTGAAAAAGTTGGCTTAAAACTCAACATTCAGAAAACTAAGATCATGTCATCTGGTCCCATCACTTCATGGGAATTAGATGGGGAACAGTGTCAGACTTTATTTTGGGGGGCTCCAAAATCACTGTAGATGGTGATTGCAGCCATGAAATTAAAAGATGCTTACTCCTTGGAAGGAAAGTTATGACCAATCTAGATAGCATATTAAAAAGCAGAGACATTACTTTGCCAACAAAAGTCCATCTATGGTTTTTCCAGTGGTCATGTATGGATGTGAGAGTTGGACTGTGAAGAAGGCTGAGTGCCGAAGAATTGATGCTTTTGAACTGTTGTGTTGGAGAAGACTCTTGAGAGTCCCTTGGACTGCAAGGAGATCCAGCCAGTCCATTCTAAAGGAGATCAGCCCTGGGTGTTCTTTGGAAGGAATGATGCTAAAGCTGAAACTCCAGTACTGTGGCCACCTCATGTGAAGAGTTGACTCATTGGAAAAGACTCTGATGCTGGAAGGGATATGGGGCAGGAGGAAAGGGGGACGACAGAAGATGAGATGGCTGGATGGCATCACCGACTCGATGGACATTGAGTTTGAGTAAACTCCAGGAATGGTGATGGACAGGGAGGCCTGGCGTTCTGCGATTCATGTGGTCGCAAACAGTTGGACACGACTGAGCGACTGAACTGAACTGAACTGTTCTCCTAAGCATGAGAACTTGCAAGGAATCAAAGTTCAGATCCCCACCTTGCACGTGTACTCACTCTGCAAACTGAGAATGCAGGTTTGGGATTGGGGTGTCGTTCTTGTGTTCCCCTCACATCTTTCCTTTTCTAATCACCTTCTCCCACTTTACCGAACAAGCAAGCATTGGCCTAAGATATATATGTCTGCTGGACACCATGGTAAAGAACAGTTTGAATTTTTTCATGCAATCACATCATTTTTTTCCATCCTTCTCACAAAGTTCCATGAAAGCAGTGGCGTCTTATTTTCTATAAGTGACAGATTCTTAGCTAGACTTTTTGCTTTATCTTTATATCTATCAATGGTTTTATCTTTCTCTGTTTTACAGTTAGAATACAATAGGGAGAGGGTTGTCATGGAATACATATAAATCCATCCCTTTGAACTGAAAAGGAAAATCATACATTTTCAGGCAGAAGGGGAGTCCAACTGGATCTGTAGCTTTGACAAAGAGGAATTATTTGCTATTTAGTTTATATGGTGGACATACTCATAAATTCAATGAGTTAAGCCTGAATCTTTGAATGTTGACAAAAATATATGTAAAGCATAAGACGAGATGAAAATATTTTATTGCACTAGCAAAGGACTTTGAAATGAAGCACTACTTTAAAATAAATATTTCTTAGCATGTTGTGTATAAGATATTAGCAAATTTAGTACAACATGCCTCCAAGTGAAAGAGTAACTGACATAATTAGTAGTCATTTGAAAAGTCTTGGTGAAGATTTTAAGTTTTTTCCTTGGAATCTGAAAAAGAATACATTCAGTATCTGGGTAAAGGTAAAAACAAGCAAACGGAAAACCTTTGGAAGTCATGTGTTTTTTGATATTTTGTTTTCTGTAAAGTTGAAGGAGATCCTCAACAATTTTTCAGCTCATCATGAAACTGTTTGATCATAGATCACTTAGTTGCATTTGCATATAATCTAGAATTTGTGGACAGTGCTATAGCAAAATTTTCATTCTCATCTGCTTATTTATGTCAACAAATATTTTCAGCACTACAACTATGAAAATGACTTTGAAAATGGATTTAATACTAATAATACATAATTCCAGCAATAGGTAAGCATTTATAAAATTTAACTTTTATATTTTAATAAGGACTCATCAAGATTCATAATGATAATAATGAGTCAATGCAGAAGAATGTTTAAGTACACTAATAGATCCTGATGGCCAAGTATAATAATAAATGAGTAAACACATTTTAATTTATATACCTATTTTAGTGGCAGAGGTGAATGATTAAGTATAATGAAAATATCAGTCAAGAAGAAAAATACAAAATTACTGAATCTTGAAGAGCTTGTTAATATTTTTTTAATTGATAACAGTGGATAAAAAATTGCTCTAGTATATATTTATTCATTTATTTCTTCTTTTTCAGATTATCTTCTCAAATAGGTTATGAGTATCGAGCAGATTTCACTATACTAATAGGTCCTTGCCACTCACCTCTTTTTATGTACTAGTGTATATGTTAATCCAACCTCCTAATTTATACCATGCCCTGAAATTTCTCCTCTGGTAACCATAAATTAGTTTTCTAAGTCTTTGTCTATAAATATTTCTTTCGTTTTGTAAATAAGTTTATTTGTATCATTTTTTGGATTCATCATACAAGTGATATCATATGCTATTTGTCTTTCTTTGTCTGACTTAACGTCACTTAGTACAATAATCTCTTGGTTCATCTATATTGTTGCAAATGGCAGCTCTTTCTTTTTTTTTTTTATGACTGAGTAACATTCCATTGCATTATGTACCACATCTTTTTTCATCCTTCTGTTGATGGACATTTAGGTTGCTTCCTTTTCTGGCTATTGTAAATAGTGCAAAAGTACTGCAATGAACACTGGGGTACATGTATCTTTTAAAAATGTGGTTTTCCCTGGATATATGCCCAAGGGTGAGGTTGCTAGATAATATGGCAGCTCTATTTGTAGTTGTATAAGGAACATCCAAACTATTCTCCACAATGGCTGTACCAATTTACTTTCTCACCAATAGTGTAGAAAGGTTTCCTTTTCTCCACACCTTCTCTAGCATTAATTTTTTGTAGACCTTTTGGTGATGGCCATTCTAACCAGGGGTGAGGTGAAATCTCATTGCAGTTTTGATTTGCATTTCTCTAATAATTAGTGATGTTGAGCAGCTTTCATGTGCCTCTTGGCCATTTGTATGTCTTCTTTGGAGAAATGTCTATTTAGATCTTTTGCCATTTTTTTTAAAAACTGGGTTGTTAGTTTTGATGATATTGAACTGCATGAGCTGTTGTATATTTTGGAGATTAATCCATTGTCAGTAGTATCATTTGCAAATATTTTCTGCCATTCTGTCGGTTGTCTTTTCATTTTGTTTATGGTTTCTGTTGCTGTGCAAAAGATTTTAAGTTTCATTAGATCCGAGGATGAGATGGCTGGATGGCATCATGGACTCGATGGAAGTGAGTCTGAGTGAACTCCGGGAGATGGTGATGAACAGGGAGGCCTGGTGGGCTGCGATTCATGGGGTGCAAAGAGTCGGACACAACTGAGCGACTGAACTGAACTGAACTGATTGTTAATTTTTTGTTTTTATTTTCATTATTTGGAAATAATGGATGGATTGAAAAGATCTTGCTGTAATTTATGTCAAAGAGTGTTCTGCCTATGTTTTCCTCTAAGAGTTTTAGAGTATTCAGCCTTATTTAGGTCTTTAATCCATTTTGAGCTTTTTTGTGTGTGTATGGTGTTAGAGAATGTTCTAATTTAAATTCTTTCATGTGTAGCTGTCCAGTTTCCCCAGCACCCCATACTGAAGAGACTGTCTTTTATCCATTGTATATTCTTGCCTCCTTTGTCATAGATTAATTGACCATAGAGAAATGCTCTATATTGATATGCAACTTGATTCAAATTTCAAAACACTATAATAATTTTATTTTAAAATGTCAATAGTTACAATTACCAGAAATTAAACCCTTTCAACAATTTGGATTTGTGATAAAAATTTACATATTTACCCCCAAAAATGTGTGAGACTATAACAATATTTTTTAAATTCTTTGGGGGACATGATTAGATGTAGTGAAAAATAATTTGCCTTGTAAGACAGAGTGCCTTGCACTTCATGGTCCTCAGTAGACGTTGCTGTTGTTCAGTTGCTCAGTCGTATCTGACTCTGAGACGCCATGGACTGCAGAATGACAGACTTCCCTGTCCATCACCTTCTCCTGGAACCTGCTCAAATTCGTTTCCATTGAGTAGGTGATGCCATCCAACCATCCCATCCTCTGTCGTCCCCTTCTCCTCCTGCCTTTTATCTTTTCCAGCAGCAGAGTCTTTTCCAATGAGTCAGCTCTTCGCATCAGGTGGCCAAAGTATTGGAGCTTCAGCTTCAGCATCAGTCTGTCCAATGTATATTCAGGATTAAAATTCCTTCAGGATGGACTCCTTGACCTCTTTGCAGTCCAAGGGACTCTCAAGAGTCTTTGCCAACACCACAATTAGAAAGCATCAATTCTTTGGTGCTCAGCTGTCTTTATAGTCCAACTCTCATATCCATACATGACTACTGGAAAAACCATAGCTTTGACTTGATGGAATTTTGCTGGCAAAGTACTGGCTCNTGCCATTTCCTTCTCCAGGGGATCTTCCCAACCCAGGGATCGAACCCAGGTCTCCCAAATTGTAGACAGATTCTTTACCGTCTGAGCCACCAGGGAAGTCTGGAGAGGCATATTGCTATTGCTCTTGGGATGTTCTACTGCTGTTCACTGTACATCTGAAACTTTGTGGACTCTCTCATATTGCCTTAGGCCTGAGCCAGAGTTATCAATACAAGCTTACTTTTAAAACATTAGATAATCCTCTACTGCAATATCTGTTCTATAAGATTTTAGAATGGATTAGTCAGAAAATGACAAAGCAAAGTGATTGCAGTGAAGTAACATTTTTAATTCTACCAATTCTACCAGATCTCAGCAAGAGAGATAAAGAAAAAAGTGCCCTTATCTCCTTTGATTTACACCTTCTGAAAATATAACTCAATCTTCAAAGCCTGCACTTTCATTTCTTGCTTATTTGAGTCTTTAAATCCTTGTTCAAATGAAAATACAGTGATACCTTCTTATTTTAACTCCCTTCTGAACTGACCTTGACAGCCTAAAGAAGATCTTACAGTAGTTTCTTTTCTCAGGGTCTTGGTAAAACAGGATGAAATGCTGACTTGTCAACTAAACAGCATTGGGTGGTTACAAATGAATGCACCCCTTCCCAGGGGATTTGGCTGTATCCAGGCAGAGACTGGCAGCCCTACAGCATTGCACATAAATGAGTGATGCACTGCAGATAAAATGCAAATCAACCTGTCTTCTGGGCAGCAAGCCCATTCAAGGAAGAAACCATGTTCTTTACTGGAAGCGCACCATCCTCCTTGTCCACATTCCCCAAATGCCTGTCATTTCTTCAAGAAAATATCAAATAAAGGACTAGCCTCAGCAAAGAAGCCCCTGTCCTACAGAAGAGGGACTTTGACCTTTCCAAGCAGCTATCAAATTATATTTTCTGAAGACAGAATCAGCTCTAAGGATTTAGACGTGAGGAGAAATTTTATTTCTTTACCGATTCATTTCAAAGGATGTTTATAAAACATCACAAGTAAAGCTGACTGAGAACATATATGTCTATTTTCTAGCATTTGGAAGGTTGATGGTAGCTTTAAAATCTGTAATTTTGTAATAATGATTATCTTAAAGATAGAAAAGATTTTAGAGTACACTGAGTCTATATATGTGACATAATCTATCCCTAACAGGAAATTTCCTTTACAATGTTTCAGGAGGAATTTTCTTTTGCAGTATTCCTGGATAATTCTGCCTTATCTGGGGGCAGTGGGCCCACCCACTATAAGACAGCTTATCTCTTTCATTCAAAGTTCTAACTGAAAAAAGTTAGAACAAAGTTCTTTCATTCATAGTTCCTCCTGATAGAAAGACAAAGTGTGCATTACCTATCTTCCCCTATCCTGTCACTCTATTGAATCCTACCTGTTCTTCTATATGAGAGTTTTTACATATTCCAAGGATTCTTCTGATTGGTCACCACCAAGATGGCTCTGCCTACATTGTGATCCTTTTTCTCAAGCAGATCATCTGGCGCCCCAGGACCTTCAGGAGTCTTACCCTTAGGGTTGCATGAGACTCACTCTGGCGCCCAGGGGTGGCCAGCCATGCATGAGGCTCAGGGTCTGTTCAAAAACTTCTTCCCCAAGAAGAGCACAGAAATAGAACTGCCAGGCCTTTTTCACTGTGGTAAGGTGGGCAGCTTTCTCCAGACCATATCTACAAAGCATCCTGTTGACTTTTTAGTGGCCCACTCTAAATAGGAATTTAAGGTCAATACTTGTTGCATATTTGAGGAATATTTTATTGAAAAAGACAAAAATCACAAAAGGCCACAGGAAGGACACAGACATAATACAAGGAGAAAAAAGATTTTAAATCTATATTAATATCCTCTGAGATAAAAATATTATATCCATGAAGGAAAAACAAGCTGCTTCAAAATATATTAAGATAACAGTCAGAAAAAGATACGTGTGCACAGTCACTTCAGTTGTGTCTGACTCTTTGCAACCCTATGGACTGTAGCCTACCAGGCTTCTCTGTCCATAGGATTTTCCAGGGAAGAATACTGGAGTGGGTTGCCATGTCCTCCTCCAGGGAAAAAAGAGAAATAAAGAATTAAAAATGAAAAAAAAAAGTAAATTTGAAGAAATCTCCTAGAAGGTAGAAATAAAATATAAAGAGTTAGAAAATGGAGGGGACTTCCCAGATGATCCAGTGGTTAAGAATCTGCCCTCCAATTTGTGGGACTGGGGTTTGATCCCTGGTCAGGGAATTAAGATCTGATATGCCATGTGGCAATGAAGCCCAAATGCTGCACTACGACCTGATGCAGCCAAAATAAATAAGTAAATAGACAAATATTTTTTAAAGAGTTAGAAAATGGAGAGAAATAAGAAAATTGGACAACTTTTCCAGAATGTCCAACATACACACATAAGAGTCACAGGGAAAGAGGACAGAGAAAATATTAATAGAAAGTAAGCAATTAGCCATAAGATAACTGGAGAAAGTTTCTCAGAATTGTAGGATATGAGTTTCCAGATTGGAAGAGCCCACTTCTTGCTCAGCACAGTGGATGAAAATAGACCTACACCAGAACTCCTGAAAATTTTCTGAAGACTAAAGATTAAAAAAAGATTCTAAAACTTCCAGAAGGAAAACTGATTTCTTGCAAATGATCAAGAAACAGACAGTGTCAAATTATGCAGTAGAATGGACTCATTGCCTAGAACAATGGAAGTCTGAAGACCATGAAACAATACTTTCAAAAAGAAATTAGTTTCAATAAACAATTTTATTCAGCCAACTTTCAATCAAGCAAAAGGATAGAAAAGACATTCTTAGATTTTTTTTTTTTTAAGGAAAAGATATAAGATCTAGAAAGTAGCGTATTCAACATAGCAACTGTGTGTATCAATCAAAAATATGAGCTGGTCCACACTGGTCCAGGTTTTTTGTAAAAAAAAACCTGGGATATTTATTTTGCTAAAAGATATTGAAAAATACCTAATGAATCTGAACATATTGAGAGATTTANCGTATTCAACATAGCAACTGTGTGTATCAATCAAAAATATGAGCTGGTCCACACTGGTCCAGGTTTTTTGTAAAAAAAAACCTGGGATATTTATTTTGCTAAAAGATATTGAAAAATACCTAATGAATCTGAACATATTGAGAGATTTACATCACTGAGAGAGAATTTGGGTATAAATTAATAATAGGTACATACAAACTAAATCAAATGGGAAAAGGGCAATCATTAACTTCAGGGAGATCAAAAAGAAAATATTGATGAGAAAAGGAAAGAAATTGTGGTATATAACAGGACTCATCTATACCATATACTTTATAATGTAAAGATAAAATGGTTTCATCACCCAATGGTTTCCACAGTGTGGTGGTCCCTGAGCCAATCCAACAGCATCATCAACATCACCTGGAAACTTGTTGGAAATGCAAAATCTCTGGATCCTCCCTTACTGAATTAGAAATGAGTAGGAGAGAGTTAGGGAGTTTGGGATGGACATGTACACACTGCTGTACTTAAAATAGATAACCAACAAGGTTGTAATGTATAGCTCAATGTTATGTGACAGCCTGGATGGGAAGGTGTTTGGGGGAGAATGCATATATGTATATGTACAGATGAGTCACTCTGCTGTCCACCTGAAACTATTATACATTCTTAATGGGCTATACTCCAATACAAAATAAAAGTTTTTTTAAAGAAGAAGGAAAGAAGGGAGTAGGACCTCTGAATGTATATTTATTCAAGTGATTCCAAGGCACTCTAAAGTTTGAGAATCATTGATCTGACTAAGGTTACAAAATCTAAACCACAGAAAGCGACAGGCTGTTTGCACGTGTATAATGAGGATATTTCAAATCCTGAAAGATGATGCTGTGAAAGTGCTGCACTCAATATGCCAGCAAATNATCTAGAGCCAGACATCTTGGAATGTGAAGTCAAGTGGGCCTTAGAAAGCATCACTAAGAACAAAGCTAGTGGAGGTGATGGAATTCCCGTTGAGCTGTTTCAAATCCTGGAAGATGATGCTGTGAAAGTGCTGCACTCAATATGCCAGCAAATTTGGAAAACTCAGCAGTGGCCACAGGACTGGAAAAGGTCAGTTTTCATTCCAATTCCAAAGAAAGGCAATGCCAAAGAATGCTCAAACTACTGCATAATTGCACTCATCTCACACGCTAGTAAAGTAATGCTCAAAATTCTCCAAGCCAGGCTTCAGCAATATGTGAACCGTGAACTCCCTGATGTTCAAGCTGGTTTTAGAACAGGCAGAGGAACCAGAGATCAAATTGCCAACATCCGCTGGATCATGGAAAAAGCAAGAGAGTTCCAGAAAAACATCTATTTCTGCTTTATTGACTATGCCAAAGCCTTTGACTGTGTGGATCACAATCAACTGTGGAAAATTCTCAAGTAGATACAAATGGAATGTAATTCTTGGCTAATTTCCTCTAGTAAAGACTTTGGTCCACTGGTCATGATGAAGAGAATAAAAGTGCTGGCCCAGTTTTCACCTCCTTCACGGCTCTTATGCTTCTATGGGTTTAATTTAAATAATGGAAAATAAATTCCATCAAAATTTATCATTTTTCTGACTATAAATAACAACTTTGGCCAATTGATCTCTATTTTGGAAGCTCACATTAACTTTTAAATGTTTTCAAATAGAGTCACTAGAACAAAAGTAAATGAGGTTGTGCCAGAGAGAAAGGCTTAGATGCTGGATATTAACCAGACAGTTCGGTTCACTTGTGGCTCACAGACACTTGCGCACTTGTGAAGACCCGACTTTGCTCTTTGTACAAAAGGACATAGCATCTCCTTTTCAGCAGAAGGTGATCTGATCATGGCATTCTCTATTTAATTATGGTAACAAATGCTGCCATCCATGGAGTATTACCAGGAAAAAAAAGCTGAGCCCACCTTAAAGGTGTTCCAACATTTCCAGAACATTGGGATGAATATTTAAGTAAGGTTTGCACATGGAGTAACTCAATCTCACCTGAGCCTTTGTCTTTTCATTTTCCCCCTTGTCGCAGGCATGACACCTGCTTTCATCTCTTGCTGTTCTTCAAACCTGCTCTCTTCTCTGCCTGAATGATGTCCCCGTTATTCAGGGCTTACTCCTTCTTATATTCCCCTGAGAGTTCCCCTGACTACCTGCCTAAAATAATATCCTCTCCATCACTGTAAAGGTAGTATTCTCCTCCTAATATTTATATTGGGGTGAAAGTCTTAAACTGGGATTGTCCCAGATAAAAAGGTATATGGTCATACTATTCACAGCACATATCACTAGCTGACTTTGTTTTCCATATAAGTTTCTTGAAGAAAAGGGCTTTACTCACTTGGAGCATAGCTGGCACATGGTGGACCTTCGATATTTGTTGAATAATGATAAAATTAGTATCATCTAATTTTATCAAGATTTATCACACAACATTATTCTTTGACAATACAAATTCTAAAGATTATTAATACATATTGCCATATTGGGTCCCAGAAAGATTTTTGTCTTTCAGCAACAGTCTATGATAATTGACTAGGATACCTGGAGGGCTACAGTCCACGGGCCGCAAAGAGAAATGGCAGAAATGACAGCATGCGTGCACGGACAGCATGCGCATGAAGTCCTAAATCAGCAAGGGTTAAGTACACAACTTTAAAAAGACAGCCTCTGTTTCCTAACTGATTCTGCTGTAGCTGCATAGTGAATGAGTAAGGAGCAGAGTTTTTAAAATTAAGAAACAGAGATTTTAAGAGAGAAATTCTTCCAGTCCTACTGACCATAAAAAGGGAATGGTTCAGGAAAGAGCTAGCTACAGCCTGTCTAATTTCTGCTGAAAGTAATGGAATGAGTTAAATCAGCTATACCGCACAGTAGCTATGTCCAGTGAATCACAATTAAAGTGATGTTATGCGGTGTTATTTGGCAAAGAAAGTGAAAGCATTAGTGGCTCAAATCTGTCCGACTCTTTGAGACCTCATGGACTGTAGCTGGTCAGGTTCCTCTGTCCATGGACTTCTCCAGGCGGGGGTACTGGAGTGGGTTGCCATTCCCTTCTCTAGAGGATTTTCCTGACTCATTGTAGGTGGATTCTTTACTGTCTGAGCCATCAGGGAAGCCCATTTGGCAAAGGAACTCAGAAATAACTGAGTTCTGTCTTGACATTGATAGCTCTTGGGGTAAGTTTTCTAGGGAAATGCACTCAGGAGAGAAAGACTAGCCAAGACTGCAAAGCTGCCCATCTTTTTTTGCTCTGATCTTCATTCTTAACATAAACCTCCAGCAAGTCAGTTGTTCTCAGAACCTTTTTCTCCCCAAGCCATATGGTTGATTCTGTGAACCCAACTCTGATTCCTTAGTGCTACCAATCATGTTGATGGAGCTAAAGTAGGCCTCCCAAGCTGGGAGGAAATATGAGAAGTAGAGAGAAACAGAGGGAAGAGGGAAGGTGTTTGCCGCAACACAAAGTCTCCTGCTTCAAGCTTTACCAAATCTGGGCCCTTGCACCCCTGATCCAGGGCGGTCCTTTGAGTCAGGAGAGTCCAGAGTGGGAGCGGTGGTGGTGGTTTAATCACTAAGTCATGTCTTGTGACCCCATGGACTATAGCCCTCCAGTCTCCTCTGGGTTCAAACCCAAGTCTCTCCTGCATTGCAGTTGGATTCTTTACCGCTGAGCCAGCAGGGAATCCCAAAGTGGGAGAGAGAGAGACCTAAAGATAAAAGAGAGATGGTTGGGTTTCATCTGAGGGGAAACGGCTCTCATCCTCATTAGCCTTCTATCACCATGAAAGAAACAAGAGATCAGAGAGGGAAACTCCACATTCATGAACTGCCATCGTCATCTGTTCAATTGTTTTGTGGATACAAAGGGTTTCAGCCATTCAGATCACAGCTCCTTCTCCCCGGGGGTTAGGGTGTATGACCCTGAGTCTTTCTTGGGGTGGGGTGACTAGGGATATAGAGAAAAAAGCAGAGATGCTCAATGAGCTTTTTCTGGAGGTCAGTGCTGGTCATTTCCATGAGAGATAAAGATGCCATCAGAGGTACTGGCCAGTAAAGAGAGAGCTTTGCTCTCATCTTAAATAAGGTGAAAATACTCAACGAAATTAGGTCTAAAGCTCAGAGAGATGTTCTTTGCTGCAAAAGGGTAACACTTGAAATAGAGTCATTAGGGGATTGATTAGCCTGAAATTTTCTGGAACATCAAAGAAAACTGAAAGTTAACTGGGAAAACATCAATTCTCTTTAGCATTAAGAAATTTAGGGAAATAAGAACTATACATCAGAGAGAAGAAATACTTTACATATAGATTTTTTTTTACTCATTTGTTTTCCTTTATTTAAAAGGATATTTAGCTTCAAATAAAATAGAATATTTAAAATCAAAATCTGAAAGTAGAATGAACATTTAGCTACTATTCTGGTGCTCTCACGTTATAGATAAGGAGGCTGAGACATGGCCATCACTAAGCTAGACTAAATCCATGGTTCCAGGCTCATATGCAAGAGTCTTTTTTCACTATTAATGTAGATTATTACATCTTGCAAGACAACAACTGCTTAAAAATGATAATCATTGGCCATGAATGAATGTAGCTGTATATACATTTTTTTTTGTATTTATTTATTTATTTATTTATTTTTACACGAACTCCCAAACATGAACCCCCCTCCCACCTCCCACCCCACATCATCCCTCCAGATCATCCCCATACACCAGCCCCAAGCATCCTGCATCCTGCATTGAACATTGTCTCTGAAGAAGTAAAGAATTTTATCAACAAAGTAACCAAAAGAACAGTTTACTGATAGCTTAAACAATCTACAAATGTGTGATCCATTATGCTCTCAGAAAGAAAAAAAATTTTTTTGATGCTGATGCTAATCAATAAGGTCATATAACATAAATGCATGAGGCAATGTAACATAATATAATAGCACTTTCTATATGCTGGGCTTTGTTAAAAGTATTTTACATGCTCTATTACATTTTATCATTGTAACAACTCAATGAACTAAGTGTGTTTATCATTCCCATGTTACAGATGAGGAAACTAAATGACAGAGTTTGAGTCACTTACTCAAGTTCACACAGTTTGTTAATGAGGGAGCCAGGATAAGTCAGGGGAATAGTGTTGACAGAAAATGCTCATAACATCTGAAGGAGGGATCAACTACCACTTCTTGGAGTAGAATTTTATTCATAATATACTGTGGTGAACCCAGCAGCATCTGGGAAAATATGATATTTGGGAAGATTGTTTAAGGGATCTTTTATTTTGCCATCTGTTTAGTTATCCTTGATTTTGGCTTTTAATCAGATTTGATCTGTGTAGAAGGCTACACAATTGCAATATACCATACCACTTATGGCCAAGATCATGGTTTTGCCTTTCTTAAAGGGTGTTATAAGTTCAGTCTCTACTTATATTTTATTTAGGAATTTTGTTGAGGCATTTTCTAGTATACTATTTGGTGTCTGGTACCTGGAGCTCATTGTGGAAAAACTTCATTTTAGAAATTTTATTCTGGAAAAGCTTTGCTTCTCCTATGATAATTTTTGTTTCTGAGACTTTTGCTTTTTCATTTTAGATGCCAGGAAGCTTAGATCAAATTAGAAAATGATCTAGTACAACTATGTATAACTGTATTGGTGGAGGCATCTATTTTCACTTGCTTCTAGTTTTGACTACTCCCTTTATTTACTTTTATCCTGGACACAATTCTCCATCCTCAGTCTTCTCTCCCTCCTTCAAGCCCTCTTCTTTCTTCTTCATCCTCTCTCTCGCCTTCTTTTTTTTTTTTACCATTTGAAGGATACAGTTTTGTTGTAAACCAGCTCAAGTCTTTTGTATAATCATGATAGATATAAATAAGCATTCCTACAATTCTATATTGAGTGTAGGGACAAAAATACATTGAACCAAAACCTTTGAGGTCATTTTCATTCAACAATATTAAACCATTAATACCTTTATTAAATGATTAACTACACAACATAACATGGGGAAAAAATCACATGGGTGTGAAGATTAGTGTTACAAAGATCAAAGAGATAACATTACAGATGATTATGCTTCGAGATGCTAAATGGTTTGCTTTGTGTTACTCAGCTGGTTAGTGGCAAAGAAAAGAAAATAGAGAGCAAACATTATTTATATAGTCAATACATAAGACTGAATCCAGTATTATGTTTTTTATTAAAATTTGAGTATTTTTGATTAACAATGTTATGTTATGTATACTGTATAGTTTCAAGTGTATAGTAAAGCGATTCTATTATACATATATGTATATATATTCTTTTCCAGATTCTTTTCCATTATAGGTTATTGCAAGATATTAGATATAGTTCTCTGTACCATGCAGTGGGTCCTTGTTGTTTTTCTATTTTATTTTGTACACAGTAGTATGCATTTGTTAATGTCAAACTCCTAACTTATCCCACCCCTCTCCAACATTATGTTTTGTATCTCTTCTAATATACCAAGAAACAAGATTAATTTTTTTTTCATAAATAGGGCAAATCAATAGTTTAAAATGAAAATTTGATTTTTACTCTTTTTCAGCGAAAACAGAATATGATTCAAGTCTAACAAGGAAGCCACAGGAGTAGCTTGTGGTTCTAATGCAATACGGTCAAGTCTGTAACAGAAGGATGCACGGGGCACTAAGGGAGCATGGAAGAGGAACACCTAACTTAGCTGAGAAAGACCAGGGACAGCCTCATGGGTGAATGGCCATTAAACCAAGCCTTAAAGAGAAAGTAGGAATGAACCAGGAGGAGAAGGCTGGGACATCTGGAAAAATGGGAGAAGGAAAACAAGAAAAATAGGCAGGCGTTAGAACACAAACCAAACCTTTTCCTGAAGCTTATGGCAGTTCTTGAGCATCTTCAGCAAGAAAGGGTCCTTGTTCTTGCTTTGGAGTCACCTCTATGGAAAGGACTGGAGGGGCAGAAAAACTGGCTTGCAGGTGATTGTGAATGTTCAGGTGAGAAGTAAGAAGGGTTTAAACACTGTGGTGGCATTGAGGACAGGGAGGAAAATCACTCATGAACACCAGTAAATGGATGTTAACCTGCAGCACTCATGATCCGGATGGGTTGGTAGAGGGGGTGGGTGAGCAACGAAGGATGGGGAAAAGTCATGACTCAGACCGGCCGCTTGGGTGACTAGGTATGAAGGACATCACTTTACAAGAAAGGATAAGAGGCAGAAACGGTGAGTTTGCAAAGGAAGTCCTTTGTTGAACAGTTTTACGAGCTAGTATTAGACTTTCTAGTAGAAACAACCAATTAGTTTTGTGTGTCTGGTACTAGATTACCATAGCGTGNCAGACTGGCCGCTTGGGTGACTAGGTATGAGGGACATCACTTTACAAGAAAGGATAAGAGGCAGAAACGGTGAGTTTGCAAAGGAAGTCCTTTGTTGAACAGTTTTACGAGCTAGTATTAGACTTTCTAGTAGAAACAACCAATTAGTTTTGTGTGTCTGGTACTAGATTACCATAGCGTGATCTGCAGGGTAAGAAGAGAGTTAGGCATTTTTATAAGAGATTACTCCTAGTGATTAAAAAAAAAAAACAAAAAACTTGCATATATTATTTTGCAGAAAAAAATCTCTGTAATTGTGATATTTGTTTAGGGCCTTGTAGTATGCATGTAGAGTCAGTAGTAAAAGATGAAACTGCACAGAGAAAGTGTATAGAGTGAAAGAGACCTGAGATATTAATGCCCCCCATATTTAAATTTTGGATGAAGAGAAATACCCCTCAAAGCAGTCGGAGAGGCAGGAAGAAAATAAAAAGGGCTTTATTTCAGAGAAACCAAGGACAACATTGTTAACTATTACAAAAATTCAACCAAAGAAAAGTCATGTATTACAAAAAAAATGGTCAATGACAAATATTTTTTTAAACAGAATATAAATTGTCTCTTTGATTTTGGCAATTAGAAGCTCATTGATAGTATCATCAAGATCAATTTTATGTAATATCTCACTCAATGCAAACACCAAACTGGATGAATAGTGGATTTTCAATAACTGCTCACTAAACCAATGAGGGGAATTTTGCAGCAGGTTGGCAAAGAATTTGGGGTGTTTTATAGGAATTCTGTGTATGAAAAAGATATACGCTCTCATATGATTAGCATATACCTATAAAATCAAGCTGGCAATTGGGTGTTTCACATTAAGCAAAATCATTTAAGCCTAAAAGTGGGTTAACTTTTTTAAAAGGGTAAAAAAGTTCAGTTCAATTCTTTTCTCAGACCCATTATTTTACATCAATTTAAACAATGAAATGAAGATTCAAACTGGGGAGAGAAGCATGAAGGTTGGAAGATACACGAAACATTTTATATTGAATCACCTAGTGTGATTCTGGGTGTGTAGAAGTTGCTCAAGACACTATCATCATCAGCATCATTACAATATTTCTGGAATTAAAATGTTCTCTAGTCAAAGACAAGTTGGGGAGGGCCTAATTGTTCCTGCATGATGTGCTTAAGAGGAATTATTTGGGGATTCATCTCAAGATATTATTTTTTCTCTATTGAAAATATGTTCATAGTAACACTAGTGTGAATGGTAATAAAGTTGAATTATTGCCATGATAGCATTCTATTTCCTTGAACTCCTGCCATTCTGGAGGCATTGTCGAAATTATTCTCTTAGGCATTTCATTCCTTTGTAAATATCGCATTTCCCAAACTCAGTTGTACATACATAACGACTCTTGCAGGCATAAGGGTAGAATCAAGAAAGAGAGGGAGTTGGGAGTCACTGCTCTTATTCTTTGTGTCAGCAAGCGTTACAGGCATTTGTTAGCAGCCTGTTTTGGTCTATTGCTTGTTAAAGCAATATGAAAACCTATGTAATTATATTCCACAAATAATTAATATAAAGGATGAATCACAATCATACCTTGTATTTTTTCTCCCTCCTTTCAAGCCTTGCTCTTTTTACAGTAGCTGCATGTTGGTTCTAGGCCCAGTGCCAGTTGTATCAATTAAACAGTAACTAATTCAAGTACATTTGCAATCTGTGTTTGAAATGCCAGCCCATACAGTAGTTCCCAATTAAGCATGAGGCAGATTAATGGATGCATTGTTCTCCTGGGCTAACTTCACCACATTGTCATTAAGCGGTAAGCTCTAGTGAACCAAAGACTTCCATTTAAAGGGGAAGGGAAACACATGCTTACAAAAAAAAAGGTGGGTGTTTATATCAAGCAGAATTATTTAACAGGAAAGGTGGCGGGTAACCTTTTGAAAGGAGAAGAAATTATGGCTGTTTAGTGTTTTTCTCAGTCCCTTTATTTTGCATAGATTTGATCAGTGCAGAAATACAAAGGTGCAAAATGGGAAGGGAAGTAATGGGAATGGATCAGACAGACAAATGGCTCCTGGAAGTTCACAGTTCTTAAAACAGATGTTCTTTTCAGCTGGCTATAGCATATCATTATCTCCAGGAACCCTGAAGAGAAAGTACAAAGATTCACCAGGGATCGTGGAAGTGCAGTGTATTCACTGTGCAAAACACTTGGCTCCCTATCCTCCACCCGCTCTCACCCTGTTTTAGGAGACAGATATCTGGGGCAGTGATTTGGCCCATTTTAAATCTTGCGATTTTTAGAACTCAATGTAATCACTGCAAAGTAAAACTGGTTTTGGCACTCATTAAACATTTAATGGTTGTAGTTCATATAGAGCAAATTGAAAGACGTTGAGCATTTAAAAAGGGACAATTCATTTCAGTCCTCCTGAGTTCCTGTGTAAAATTTCTTTTCCCGCTTTCTTCTTTTTAATTTTTTTGATAGTTTCACTGGACAACAAAGAAATTTGATGCCTAAAAAAGACATTTGGTTCTTTCTTACAAAGAAAGTGGGAAAAATTTTTTTTCTATTTCTGTTTTGTGATGTTTTCCAGTGGGCATGATGGGGTTGACCAAACCCTCGAGTTGTTCAGTTTCCAAAATCTTAAAAAATTACACAGTCAATCTTATTAGTTTGACGTGGGACACTTGTTTATCTCAAGAGCACGACTGCTTTTTAAATGTATCTACTCACCAAACTCTCTTCTGTTTCAGAGTTTTCCACCCTGGTCTGCTCTACTGCAGTCCAGAACATACCCACCAGGCTGTCTAGTAACAGTTCAAAGACACATTCAAAAGTGAACTCACCACCATCCAATCCCATTTTTCGTCTGTCCCCTCTCTTGGCAAATGGCTTTTCGTCTGCTTTTAGGAAGACACTGTCCACCCTTTTGTGTAGACAGAGGAAGAATAAAAGCAAAATCCACTCAGTCTGTGAGGGAGATTGTCAGTGTGTGATTCTTAGACATGTGTGATGTCTTTGATTGCAGAAAGTGTGTGCGTGTGTGTGTGTATTGTCTGTCTGGTGTGTGTGTCTGTCTGTTGTGTGTATCTTTCTGGTGTGTCTTTCTATTTCTTTAGTGTGGAAATGGAAAGAATCCCTTGGTATAGCTGTCTTTATGTGTAATCATTATAGAGACGTTCCCATTTGGCTGTCATTTCTGCCTCCAGTGCATTTAAGATGTACTTAGTTTTCCCGCATAACTGGAGTGTGTGGCTTTCTGGCTAATGAAAGGATCCAGGGCTTTCAGCTTCTATTCCTCTCCCATCCTCCTCCTGGCTCTTGTTCCTCCAACCTCCTCATAACCCTTCCTCTCCCTCCCCTGATTCCTGGCTCATTGGTAGAGGAACAGAAATGTTGAAATCAATATGAGAATAAATTGCCACATGGTCTTCACTGTGGAGGCAAGGTTTCTGCAGAAAATCCTTGCAATCAGAAAAGAGGGAAGACGAGATTAAACTGATTAAACTGAGAAAGTCAAAAAAGGACAGCTTGAAAGATTAGCTCTACAAGCCAGAAAAGCATAATCCTCTGTGCATGCTAAGTAGAGCGGTCCTCTTTGCTATCAGCTCCTTCATCGGGTGACCTTCTGTTGCATTAGCACTGAGCTACTTGATCCAAGGCAAATACTGGAAATTGAAAAGCCAGAATGCCAGTGATTACAGCAGGTATCAATATTATTGTAATGATGCTTCGTTATCATTAGGGAACTTAATTACTTAGGGAGAGTGAGAAGGC
This sequence comes from Oreotragus oreotragus, assembly GCA_006410675.1. Classification (NCBI taxonomy): domain Eukaryota; kingdom Metazoa; phylum Chordata; class Mammalia; order Artiodactyla; family Bovidae; genus Oreotragus; species Oreotragus oreotragus. Next base: position 505,133 of record SJYX01012590.1, on the reverse strand, counting down.
CAGAAAGAAAAGCACCGAGCCCCTGCTGAAGTCAGCATCTAGATCAGGCTGATATTTGAGAACTGCCTCAAGTTTAGACTCAAAGGTAGCCAGACAGTGAGAGGAAGGGACCGGGTTTAAGACTCTCATGAGCACTTCAGGCTTGACTTGTGTAGGGAATGGTTGGCTACTGAGATACATGACAAGGTTACTAGCTTTTAGAATGACTTCCTTGGTGGCTCAGAGGTTAAAGCGTCTGCCTCCAATGCGGGAGACCTGGGTTTGATCCCTGGGTCAGGAAGATCCCCTGGAGAAGGAAATGGCAACCCACTCCAGTATTCATGCTTGGAGACTCCCATGGACTGAGGAGCCTGGTGGGCTGCAGTCCACGGGGTCACAAAGAGTCGGACACGACTGAGTGACTTTACTTACTATTACAGTATTGTTAGGGGACGCACACTGATTGAAATTGTCCACCCTGGCCAGGCACCATAGTAACCATTTGCATGAGTTGTTTTATGACAGGAGGTTCTGGTAAGGAACACAGGACTAATAAGCCTCCACCAACTGGAAGAGTTTGGGAAAGGTGAAAAGGAGACACCACATGTCTGACCACCTCCCAGAATCCTTCTCTCTGGCAACCATCTTGGCTGAGTAAGGCGTGTGCCACCAGGAAGGACTCTGAGTCAGAATGGTTGGCTAAAGACAACCCAGAAACTAATCCCATCACCATAAAACCTGAACCACGTGGCAGAGCAGTTCTCCTAGGTTCCCTTCCCCTGCTGCTCTCCACCTGGGTGCCCTTTCCCAATAAAATCTCTTGCTTTGTCAGCACATGTGTCTCCTCGGACAATTAATTTCTGAGTGTTAGACAAGAGCCCAGTTTTGGGCCCTGGAAGGGGTCCCCCTTCCTGCTACATAGTGTGTGTGTGTGTGTGTGTGTGTGCTCTGTCATGTCCAACTCTTTGTGACCCCATGGACTGTAGCTTGCCAGGCGTCTCTGTCCATGGGGTTATCCCAGTAAGAATACGGAGTAGGTTTCCACTTCCTCCTCCAGGGGATCTTCCCAACCCAGGTTGAGCCTGTGTCTCCTGAGTCACCTGCATTTGCAGGTGAATTCTTTACCACTTTGCAACCTGGGAAGCCCCTACTGCATAGTAGGTACTTCATAAGAGTGAAAGAGTACCTGAATAAATGAAATAAACCAACCAAACTTACTCTAGTGGCATGCTAAAAATGATTAATTCCTAAAAATATAGATGCAAAAATACCACATTTTGAGTAGTGATCTTAAACAACTCGGATTCTTTTTAATGCAAAGCTAATCTTAGATCCCAACCTCTTTTTAACTGCTTTTCAAATTTAATCTCTCTCTACCCCCTTCCCCTACCTCTCTTTTTCCATAGAGATTTACAGTTCATAGCCTGGTTGTTGTGACATTGTGATTCTAAAATGCAGAGTTCAAGCTGGGCACATGTTTTCTTTTAAATCTGACCCCTAAATAGAAATGCAGAGCATTTCTGAACACTCTGGGGCCATAGTTGTGCTGAGCCAAGCCAGAATTAGCCCCAGCTATTGACCTCCAAATAGACCTGACCCGGCCTGACCTCCCTTCGTCAGGGTGCTGTGGAAAATTCATATTTCCAAATTTATTGAATCAAATATATTTAGTTTTGAGAAGGCACAAAAGCCAAAGTAAACTTCAAACTGCATTTGAATGAACTCACATCCAGCTTCACCACCAGCAAACTTTGTCCCGATGAACTCACCACTGGGCCCATTTTTTCTTTGGCCCATTTGAGCAATTAAAAAGAAAGGGAGGGGGGAAAAAAACTGAAATGGGAAAATGTGTTCATGTGCCTGGAGAAGGAACGTGGAAAAGTTACAGTCAGAATGGAGAGCGTTTGTTGTTGTTTAGTTGCTAAGTCCTGTCTGACTCTTTTGCAACCCCATGGACTGTGGAGTATGTTGAAGGCAGGTTAATTCAGAAATCAGTCGTATGCCAGGGCAAGGGTTGCATTCGTTCTTGGCCACTCACTCCTATTTACACTTTGGCAATGGCCTCGGGGTAAGAAAGTAAACCATGATTGAAGGCAAGCTAAGATTATTTTTGATTGTCTCTAGGTAAAAGCAGGTGGATGGTCCTGATTAAAACCCTTTTCTTTGGATAAGAGATGGGAAGAAGAGAGTGTGAGTATTTTTCGTGCTATGCAGGATGTGTTCAGAACCCACAGCTCAAGTCTAACTGCAGGATTTCCTGCCGTATTGTTCTCCTACCGCTTCATTCCCTGCGTCACAATGCTCAGGCATCTCCAAGCCTTGGAGTAGAGGCCAACTCTCATGGTTCCCTCATGGCTCAGGCAGTAAAGAGTCTGCCTGCAATGCAGGAGACCTGGGTAAGATCCCCTGGAGAAGGGAATGGCAACCCACTCCCGTATTCTTGCCTAGGAAATCCCATGGACAGAGGAGCCTGGTGGGCTACAGTCCATGGGGTCACAAAGAGTTAGATACAACTGAGCGACTGACACTTGTCCCCTTAAATCATCATTTTTTGTTCTGGATGAATTTACTCCAATGTTGACTGAGGGTAGCTACACTCCTTCCCCTACACTCCATGTTCTAGGGACTCAATATCCAAGAAGGCTTTGATTCTATTGTTTGAAATACACTTGAAAAATCCCATCCACCGTATTCTTCAGTTGCCTTTGCTAACTCTGTGTTGCACATTAGAGTCGTCTGAGAAGATTTCGATAAATAGCTCCCAGTCTGCCACGTTCTGATCTGGTTGCTTTGGAAAGAGGCCCTGGATTTTGTTTTTATTCTTGACTATTATAAATTCTAGGATGATGTGGTCATTTGACTCATACTTCCTCCACATTGCTAAACTTTTATTTATTTGTTTGTTTATTGCTAAGTAAGTAAGTAAGTAAAGTCACTCAGTCGTGTCCGACTCTTTGTGACCCCGTGGACTGCAGCCCACCAGGCTCCTCAGTCCATGGGATTCTCCAAGCACACATGCTGGAGTGGGTTGCCATTTCCTTCTCCAGGGGATCTTCCCGACCCAAGGATCGAACCCAGGTCTCCCACGTTGGAGGCAGACGCTTTAACCTCTGAGCCACCACCAGCGTTATCAGTTTCTGTTTGGTTCCTGGTTTTGATGTAGTGATGTGCAGAGAAGCAATGCTTCTCCTGGCATTTGTTACCTCTGAGTGTACAGTCTCCTCTCAACTCTGGCTGCGTATTAAAACACCCTGGTGAGGTTTTAAAGTTTATGGATGCTGGGCCTACTCCAAGGTAATCAACTGGTTCTGAGCAGAGCTTAGGAAACAGGATTCTTTTTTTTTTTTTTTTTTTAATGAAATCCTCAAGGGCCATAAGCACAAACTGTTAAGTGAATTTGAAAGCCATAGATACCCTGAAAGCGTTATCAATTCTGTTTGTTGCTTTTTCTTTACCAGCAGAAAAAGCATTGGATGCATATTATTTTTTTCGTGATACAGGTTTGATGAGTAATATTTTTTAGTAATCAGGAGGTCACANGCCATAAGCACAAACTGTTAAGTGAATTTGAAAGCCATAGATACCCTGAAAGCGTTATCAATTCTGTTTGTTGCTTTTTCTTTACCAGCAGAAAAAGCATTGGATGCATATTATTTTTTTCGTGATACAGGTTTGATGAGTAATATTTTTTAGTAATCAGGAGGTCACATGCCAAGTCTAAGAGATGCACCAACTTCTGCTGGTTTTAGAATCATTCTATTTTTACCATGATCTGCATCAGCAAAAAGCCTTTCTACAACCTCTGAAGCCAGAGTTCACACCTAGAACTTCAGTGGTAGATGCTGCAGAAAAGCCTAATGTCTTCATAACTGTTTATCAGTTGAAATGGCAATGATATTGATTCCCCATTTTAAGTCTAATGTGTACACATCACTTCCAGGGTCTTGGCTACCAGGGAGAAAACACATTTTTTTTCTTTCTTGCCTTTGGACTTAATTAATAAAAGTTCGGCAAGATAACTAGACATATGATCAACATACAAAGGTCAGTTGTAATTCTAACAATAGCAATGAGAATTAGAAAATGTAATTTTACAAAAGCAATAGCATTTACAATGGTATAAAGAATAGACAATAACTAGGAACTAATCCTATAAAATGCATGCATAACCTATTTGGAAGAAAGATAGCATTTTTAAAAATATATAATAAATATGCCAAAGTAAATGGAACAATCTGTCATGTTCATAAATGGCAAAATATATTTGAAAAATGTTTAAACGTACTGTGGTTACAGAAAAGCACAGGAAAACCTTGAAATGCAAGTTCAAATTCATCAAATTAGCAAAGATTAATATGTTTAATATTAATAGGTGTTGGCAAAGATATGGAGAAAAAAGCACTGATGAGTGGATGTAAATGAAGATAACCACTTTGGAAAATAAATAGGAGACTTCTTGAAAAGTAGAATGTGGTAATACTGCTGTATCTATTCCCTAGGGTAACTATCCCATGTGCCTACAAGGAGGCGTGGACAAAGATGCTCCTAGCAGAATTATTTGTAATGTAAAAATTTGAAAACAGCTTATATATTCGTCAACAGAAAAATAAATGAATTGTAGCATGTTCAAAAACTATAAAGTTATATGGCAATACTTCCCAACATGTTACACATTAAGACACACATAGAAAATAGCATCTATATGACATGCTGTTATGACCTAGAGGGATTTAGGGTCACTTGTATGACCCTGAGTCCTGGTTTGTCCAGGGAAATAGTGTTTTTTTTTCCAGACTTTCTTTGTTCAATCTGCCGTGCCAGTGCAATTATTAACAGTGCCAGTTGTACTTTCAAAATACTGTAATTTGAACAAAAGTTAATATGGTCACCCTTTGATTATGAAGGTTAGTGAAACAAACTGTACTTTCATTCTACCTTATAAACGTGATAAAGATAAAATACAAATATTATGGAAACTTTTAAATATTAGATGCTGAACTGTTAAAAGACAAACTTAGACATATTTTTTAAAATTAAGAGTTTATTTGGGAAAAATTCACTTCCAATCATGTAGCATCAAATAAGTGCCTCGGAACTCTATCCACAGGGGCCAGGGGAAGGCTTTTAAAGAGAAGGGGAAGCAAAGCAAAGCAATTATTTGATTGGCTGTAGCTTAAGTAGTGGGATTATTTGGGAAAATCTGATTGGCCATTTGTAATTATCTGTCTTTAGGTTTTAATTTCTTAACCTTGAGGTATTTACAGGCTTATGTTTGGTTGCTTACATAGGCAGCTAAGGCATTAAAACCACTTGTCTTATAGCCTTCTTGTTTAATTAAACAGAATACATATAAAATAATTTTTAAAATATTAATGAGAAACTGGAGCATATTCACATTGTTAAAGAAATTTATTTTATAAAACTTAAAATTGTGACTCCCATGAAACTATAAAATGAATTCGTGTCAAAGATTTTATTCAGTTTACTAATTAATAAGAGATTCAGTAAGATGTTAAAACAAGTTGAAAGGAGAATCCAAAGAATAGGCTCATACATAGACAGTCAAGACAGCTGAAATGAATTTACTAATAGAAGCAAACTGATCCAAGAACCTCGGGATAATAACGTGTAATGTTTGGAATCCTCTCCTCTATGTGGGAGGAAATCAGTTACACTCCAAGAAACAAAGCTCATTTGCATCTCTATGAATAAGACCATTTGCATTACCTTGAAACAGAAACACCTTCATCACCATCAGCTCTACAACGTAAGTTTTGTCTCTACAGAATTGTAAAATATTCCCGTAGATTCAGACCAACCCAAACATGTCTGTAGGACAACACTAAGCATTCTTCAAAGGACATCAGAAACTTGCAACTCAATTTTTTAAAATATGGAGCTAAAGTAGTCTGGAGTTTATGAATTTATCAATTCACCATTTTGATCACACTAATCTTTATAGGTTGAAATAGTCAGTGACAAAACATTAGCTCTCAGGGTTCCCAAAGTATTTTGAAACAAAACCTTTGTGTTTTCCTGTTTTTCAGCTGTACCCTCAATACAAAATATATACAGTATTTAATACCTTGTTTCTAAGTATTCATTTATCATTTTCACTATTTCACACTCAGCAGCTTGTTTTGGTATGTCTTTGCAGAACTAATAATGTTCTATAAAGCATTTCTCTTGAGGACTTCTAATTAGTGCTATTAACTCAGCACACTTAATAATGTCTGCAGATTCATCCATCTGCAATAAAGCCATTTTGCTTTTATAATTTTCTGGATTAGTGTTGTCCCAAGTTATATAGCATGTTGACAATGAACCTATAATGGTAAATTTTATAATGGCACCTTTCCATTTCTTATGCTTCATTGGTTCAAAGTATTGTATGTATTGATAATTTCTGTAGGGTGGTAAAAGAAGTGACTGTAAGATTGTTTGAGGCATTCTGTGATCTTTAACTATAAACTGTCGTGCACTAGTTCCTTTCAAGTAAAACCTTTTACTGATTGGGGCATGAAGACACTTGTAAAAGTCTAATCATTAGAAGAATGTCTCTAATAAAATGCTAGTGTCATTTATTGTCATTATTGCTTCATTTCACAATTTTTCCACATAATTAAGACATTTAGACTGAGGAAGAAAAGGATTAACAGGATATAAGTCTCCAAATTTGAGTGTCTGATACACACACATATAAATATACATATATGTACATACAAATATACATTTATACACACACACACACACACACACACACACACACACACATATATATATATATATATATATAAAATCATAGGTCTGTCCTGAGAATCTGAGGCTTTATAACTTTAATGAGGAAGTTACCCACCATAATGGAAAGAAATCTATTTGAATGTAAATTTCTTAAAGAAAGGCTGCTGGTGGTGGTTTACTCTTAAGTCCTGCCTGACTCTTTGTACTCTTGCCTGGAAAATCCAATGGATGGAGGAGCCTGGTGGGCTGCAGTCCATGGGGTCGCTGACAGTCGGACAGACTGAGCGACTTCACTTTCACTTTTCTCTTTCATGCATTGGAGAAGGAAATGGCAACCCACTCCAGTATTCTTGCCTGGAGAATCCCAGGGATGGGGGAGCCTGGTGGGCTGCCGTCTATGGGGTCACACAGAGTCAGACACGACTGAAGTGACTTAGCAGCAGACTCTTTGTGACCCCAGGAACTGTAGCCCGCCAGGCTCCTCTGATTATTGGATTTCCCAGGCAAGAATCCTGGAGTGGGTTGTCATTTTCTTCTCTAGGGAATCTTCCTGACCTAGGGATTGAACCCTCAAGGCCTGCATTGGAGGTGGTCTCCTGTATTGCAGGCGATTCTTTACCTATTGAGCCACCAGGGAAGCCACAGGATTTTACAAATTCAGGAAATCAAAATTTCAGAATGTTTATTTAATATTATGTGCACTCATGAGAATATTTTAAACATTTCATTAATAAATTTTAAAAAATAAAGATGTGGTAAATAAAAACTCACTGCAGATGGCTGTTTTTTCTATCCTCCTGTGGCAGAGAGCAGAAAGTAAGCAAGCTCTCTCCAGACCCTTGTAAGGGCATAAATCCCATTCATAGGGGTTCTGCCCTCATATCCTTGTCTAATCCTAATCACTTCCCAAAAGCCCCACTTCCTAATATCAGCATGTGGAAGGAGTAGGGTTTCAACATATGCATTTGGGGGAGACACAGACTTTGTCCATAACATATATCACCTCCCCAACTTTACTCCTTTCCTTTAATATCTTAAGTTTAAAATGTTACAGTTTTTGTTTCTAGGAGTTTATTCTTCAATCTGATTTTTTTTTATAGTCCCCTTGCTTTACCCACCATTTCAGTTTCTTATTTCTTTAAGAACACTGAACATGTCCATATTATGTTCCATGTTTGATAATTCCATTATCTTAGTATTTTTGTGTTTGATTCTTATGTCTGTTTTTCCTGATTTTCTCTTTTGATGCCTTACTTAGTGTAGTATATTTGCTTTGGATTTTGTTACTCATTCTAGCTCTTTACTTTGTGCCCAAATCTCTTGGACTTTAATAATGTAATTTCATTGAAGTTTGTGTTGAAGCAAGTTCCTGCAGAATGATTTATTATTTTGCCAGACAACCTGGGAATCCTACTAGCCTGGAATCACTTTATACTAAATTTTTAGCTTGAGGGTTTCATTCAGATCATCCAAGTATTACAAATTCAGGTTGCAAACTCCCACAGGGCTAGCTGTTTACAGATTCCCTGTTAGAGGCAATTTTCCTGAAAATTCCACTGATATGGAGGTCATTTTATTTCTTATGTATATTAACATCAAGGATACAGACTTTTGGAGGCCCAGCTTTATATTGGGAGACTCGTAATAGACACCTCATTTTAAGGAGATCCTGGACATGTCTGTTCTTTCCTGAGCCATATAAACCAAAGAGACCATATAAACGTAGCTCCTTCAACTAATACTCTAAAAAAAGCAAAAACAAAAAAGCTGGATTTAGTGTTCCATGTACCTTTCTTGGCTCTTGTTATCATTTGGTTTGTTGGTCAGGGGGACTTCCCAAGTGGCTCAGTGGTAAAGAATCCACCTGCCAATGCAAGAAATGCAAGAGACACAGGTTGGATCCTTGGGTTGGGAAGATCCCCTAGAAGATGAAATGGGCAACTCACTCAAGTACTCTGGTCTGGGCAATCCCATGGACAGAGGAGCCTAGTGGGCTGTAGTCCATAGGGTCGCAAAGAATTGGACATGACTGAAGCAACTGAGCATGCATGCATATGTTGGTCAGGGTTCTCCAGAGAAACAAAACCAGTTGAATGTGTATGTATAGGGAGTGAGATACATTTTTGGGAATTAACTCACATGATTATATAAGTCTGTTGAGTTCGAAGTCTGCAAGGTAAGACATCAGGCTGGAGACCCACAAAAGAATTGCTTTTCCAGTCCAATAGCTTTCTGTTAGTAGGATTACCTGTTCTTCTGGGGAGATCAGTCTTTTTCTGTTAAGCCCTTCAACTGACTGGATGAGGCCCACTGACATTATAAAGAGTAATCTGCTTCACTCAAAGTTTACTTTCTAAAATGTTGATCTCATCTGAAAAATACCTTCATAGAAAAATTTAGAATAATCCTTCACCAAATACATGGGTACCCTGGCCTTGCAAAGTTGATATTTAAAGTTAACATCACAGCTGATTTTGAGGTTTGTTTGTATAGTCACCATTTACATCCCAGTTCTTCATTTAAGAAACTACTTTGAAAAAATAAGTTATCCAGTATTGCTCTGTTGACGTGTATTTTAGATACAATAAAATTGCACAGGAAAAAGGCTCCACTTAATTAGTTTTGACAAATGTATACATCTATGCAATCTGCACAGAAGATAAGATACATACTAGAGAATATTCTTATTTTCCTGTTTCCAGTCAACTCCAACCCACTATACAAAGGCAAACACTTCTGATTACTATCAATATTGCTAATTTTGCTTATGTTGGGATTGAAAATAAATAAATCCAAGTAGTACCTCTTGGGTCCTTTGTTTTCAAGATGGAGTCACATTGTTTAGGGTATCAGTAGTTCATTACTTTCACTGTTTGGAAGAATTCCATTGGCTGGATAAAACATTAATTGTTTTTCCATTTTCTTATTGATGGATATTTAGATAGTATCCGGTTTGGCTCTTATGGCAAAAATTACAAATAGTTTTGTGAAAGGATTTCTTGTGGAAAATATGGTCTCATTTTTCTTAGATAATATTTAATATAGAATTGCTCTTTTGTGGGGTAGTGTATAAGAAATTGTCATTGTTCACCAAAGCAGTTATATCATTGTTCACAACCATGAACAATATGCAAAAGTTCTAATTGCTCCATATCCTCAGCATTTAAAAAAATTACTTTTATTTCTGTATACCACCATAAAGGAAAACAAAATGAATATTATTAATAATAATGCCATTTATAGTAGTATAGCATATCAATGGCACCCCACTCCAGTACTCTTGCCTGGCAAATTCCATGGACGGAGGAGCCTGGTTGGCTGCAGTCCATGGGGTCGCTAAGAGTCGGACACGACTGAGCGACTTCACTTTCAGTTTTCACTTTCACGCATTGGAGAAGGAAATGGCAACCCACTCCAGTGTTCTTGCATGGAGAATCCCAGGGACGGGGGACCCTAGTGGGCTGCCGTCTATGGGGTCACACAGAGTCGGACACGACTGAAGTGACTTAGCAGCAGCAGCAGCATATCAATTGCTTAAGAAAAAAATCAATGAAAGACTTGCAAAACAGATATAATGAAAACTACAAAGTATTTTTTAGAGAAATTGCAGAACTAAATAAATGAAGAGAAATGTCACGTTCACAGATGAAAAGCAATGTTTATCTGGAAAAGGTTTAGAATGGCTATGACACATGAATTCCTGACTGTACATCCAATGACATCATCTTAGTAGGTTGATATCAACCATGATGGAAATATTTACACTATGTAAATTAGCTAATACTCATAGAGTTGGACACGACTGAAGTGACTTAGCAGCAGCAGCATAAGCCTATATACACTTCAGTTCAGTTCAGTTCACTTGCTCAGTCATGTCTGACTCTTTATAACCCCATGAATTGGAGAAGGAAATGGCAATCCACTCCAGCAGTCTTGCCTGGAAAATCCCATGGACAGAGGAGCCTGATAGGCTACAGTCCGTGGGGTCACAAAGAGTCGGCCCCGACTAAGTGACTTCACTTTCACTTTCACTTTCAGGCTTCCCTGTCCATCACCAACTCCCGGAGTCCACCCAAACCCATGTCCATTGAGTTGGTGATGCCATCCAACCATCTCATCCTCTGTCGTCCCCTTCTCCTCTTGCCCTCAATCTTTCCCAGCATCAAGGTCTTTTCAAATGAGTCAGGTCTTCGCACGAGGTGGCCAAAGTATTGGAGTTTCAGCTTCAATATCAGTCCTTCCAATGAACACCCAGGACTGATCTCCTTTAGGATGGACTGGTTGGATCTCCTCACAGTCTCAGGGACTCTCAAGAGTCTTCTCCATCACCACAGTTCAAAAGCATCAATTCTTCAGCACTCAGCTTTCTTCATAGTCCAACACTCACATCCATACATGGCCACAGGAAAACCCATAGTCTTGACTAGATGGACCTTTGTTGGCAAAGTAATGTCTCTGCTTTTTAATATGCTGTCTAGGTTGGTCAGAACTTTNTTCACTGGATATTTCTATCTCTGTCTCTTATACACATCTAGATGTGTATAAGAGACAGGTCTTGAGAGCGGCAAACCTGGAAGCACAGAGAAGCTTGCAAAGGGCTGCTCCACGAGATAAGCTCGCTAGTTCACCCTTCTGCTGTATCCTCTCAGCGGGCTATTTTAAGCATGGGGGCATCATCTGCCCCCTCACTCTCTTTAGCATGTTATCACCTCTTCAGTCTTTCATTGGCTGCTGATGAGTAGATGCAAAGATGGCAGTTAACACATATAGTTTGTAACAGTTAATCAGATGCAGGCTGCTGGAGAAATGCTGGGAAGCAGAGTCAAGCAAGTCTTAAGAATCAAAGCACACCCCTGAAACATAGACTTAGTAACTTTCTTTGCAGCAGCAAGCAGACTGAATACAGCACCAACACTTGGCTATAGATCTCAAGTCTTATCTGTAAACACTAGTGTGTTTATCATATGTTCCCTATATTTCTACTACAGTCCTCACAACTGTAGTCTTTTCATTAACTTTTTAATTCATATTTTTAAAAAATTACATTTTCAGAGTACATTGTTTTAGATTATACCCTGAAGAAACTTTGTGAATGTGTATCTACAATATTTGTAAGTGTGGTCCTGCTCTCAAACCACAAGAAACTGTTATTAGATTCAAGTTTACAAATCAAATATATAAAAATGTAGCCTGTCTGATACCTTGAGACAGTCTCTCTACTAGAGGGTCAGGCCAAGTTTGTTTTGAAATGTGTTTGCTTAAATCTTAATGTCTTGCTTTGACCAATATTTTCCCTCTTGCTGAGTCATAGTCCTGTGAAAATTAGAAGGAACTCAGACGTTGGGTCAGGTCTTACAAAGGAGCAACGTGATAAGGCAACTTTCTTTTCTGTTGCTTCTTCAGGTCAGAAAATGAACTACATCGTGGACAGCTGTCTCCTTTGGGGAGGGGGAGGAAAATAAGGTTGGTGTCCTTCTCCCTGGCTCTGCCCCACAGTTTTCACAGTTCCTGCTCTCTCACCCCACTTTCTGAAGTTGAGTTGGCCTCTGTCTTAGCTCAAGCTCTCATCACAAAGGACCACAGGCTGGTGGCTTCAACAACAGCAAGTTGTTTCTCAAAGTTTTGGAGGGTGGGAAGTCCAAGATCAAGGTGCTGGCAAAGAAGGTTTCATTCTGAGGCCCCTTTTCTTGGTTGCCAGGCTGCTGCCACCTCACTGTGTGCCCATGTGACTCCAGTGGTGCCAGGTAGATATTGTAGAGGCCTGCGGGGAGAAAGCTCTCTGGGCCTCTGGTGTTTCTTCTTATAAGGACATTATTCCCATCAGAACAGCCCCACCCGCTCCAAGACCTCATCTAAGGCTAATTTCTTCCCTTAGGCTTCATCTCCAAATACCATTACACTGGAGGTTAAGACTTCAACATAAGGATTTGAGGAAAACATAGTTTTTCCATGTAGAAATCTTAATAGAAGAAACCAGTGAACAGTTGAATAGTGTTTTTTTCTTTTTTTTTCTCACTGGTTCAAGACAATTATTTCCTATGAGTTTGTACCATTCAGCCATACATTAAAATGAATATTCCGACACTGTTTTTTATTGCTAGTAACCTTAAATGGAGAAAATCTAGTGTAACCTCTTAAACCACAGGGCCCATCACAAATAGAATTGGAAATAATGTGCAGGTGACATAAAGATAAATACCAACCCTATTAGATTGAAAATATATATATACGTTCTAAAGTCAGAGAATAAATTCAACCCTTTATGTATTGCTTTGCTTAGAAGTAGGCAATTGGTACCTACTTCTTGTGTTTCCGTGTGTCTGCCACCGTGCAAAATGCTTCAGGGTATGTTAGAGATGTTACAGTGGGCCATCAAAATTCTTAGAGTAGATCATCAGATTTGGCATATAAAAACTTTCAATTTTATTCATTATTGTAATTTGTTACATAAGTAATATGGCCTATTGTAGGATTATTTGAAAATGTGAATAAGAACTAGCCTGAGATATCCATCCGTCATTACCATTTATCCACATCTCTTCCTCTCTGTCCACACAGAGACACACACATATACACCTGTATGTAGGTGTTGCCGCTGTTGTTCAGTCCCTCAGTCGTGTCCAACTCTTTGCAACCCCATGGACTGTGGCAAGCCAGGCTTCCCTGTCCATCACTCCCAGACCTTGCTCAAACTCATCTCCACTGAGTTGGAGATGCCATCCAACCATCCTCTATCGCCCCCTTCTCCTTCTGTCTTCCATCTTTCCCAGCATCAGGGTCTTTTCCAGTGTGTCAGTTCTTCACGTCAGGTGGCCAAAGTATTGGAGCTTCAACTTCAGCATCAGTCCTTTCAATGAGTATTCAGGATTGATTTCCTTTGGAGTTGACTGGTTGGATCTCCTTGCAGTCCAAGGGACTCTCAAGAGTCTTCTCCAACATCACAGACCAAAAGCATAAATTCTTTGGTGCTCAGCTTTCTTCACAGTCCAACTCTCACATCCATACATGACTACTGTTTTTTTTTTTTTTTTTTTTTTTCAAGTTCTTTTTTTATTTTATTTTATTTATTTATTTTTTTTTTGTATTTATTTATTTTCTTTCCATCTCTCAGTCTCTCTGCTGCATTCTGGATAATTTCTTCACATGTGTAATATAATTCATTAACTCTCTCTTCAGCTGTATGCAATCTTCAGTTAAAACTTTCCTTTGGATTTTAATTTTTAATGATTATACATTTTTTCATTCTAGCAGTTTCTTTTCTTAGTGTCCCCAACAGTTTCACAGGCATCTATTTTGTAGTTGCTATTATTGTCACTGAGTATCAGCAGTCATTGTCCCCCTTGCATCAGCACAACTTTATAAACAATGGTGTACATTCCAATGGAAACTCAAAATCCCCTTAGGCTGCCTCTCTTTGTTTCTGACTTTTGTGCGATTTCTGCTTGAGCTGCCTAGAAGCTGCTTCTAGAAACTTCCAAACTTGGACAAAGAGGTCATATGACAAGGAAAATCTAGTTTAGAGGCAAGGATTGTAGAGTTCTCTGGGAAAATCTGAGAACTTTAGTAAATGCATGACAGACACAAGGAAGAAGTGCTTGTTTCAGCCTGATAGATATATCCTATATTGGGCTGAAAGGTCCATCTCTCACCACTGTGGGAAGCTAGGGAAGTAAAAGCATAGCAGGGCAGCCCAACAGGATCCCTGAAAACAAATCTTATGAGCCTGGTGTATGGAGGCACCTGAGTACTAGAAGCTCAGAAGATTCCTGGGATAGATCACATCTTTTTCCATCTATCACATACATTCTTTCATAAGACATTACTGAGCATTTTTATAGTTTCAGAATACTTGGTCCATCATATTAGTCAAATATCAAAGTCTTAAAGTCTTAAATATTTTTTGCAAGCATGATTCAGACACCAATCTACTCTGGATACAATCTACACTGGATAAAATTCCAGCCTGCAAGCTGATCTCCTTGAAACCTCCCTCATTCAGCTTTAAGTGAGAAGTCCTGTTTCTCCCCCATGGAGGTAGGGGAAAAAAATAATAACAAAGAAGCTGGCAAACTTTCCCTCTTGTCTTATCTTCCACCTTGTGATAGCCTTGACCTAAAGATTGAGTAACCATTTGACAATTCTTCATTTGTGAATGTGAGAGCAGTTGCCCTCTAAGTTTTTGTTTGTTTGTGTTTATTTCTGTTTATAAAATATTTTGAAAGGTCAGCCCAAACTGAGGCAGAAACAGCCCCATTTAAAATAATCTATAGCATCTAAATGTTTATATTCAGTCATATACCTATATTTTTCAAACAATGTGTCCTATACACTAAAAGCAATTATTACATTCTAGACATAATAAACACAAAAGATAAAATTTTTAAAAAATGATACAGAACAAATATGAACAGAAATTCTTATTTTATTCTTCTATGCCAATTTATTATTTTGTACCTGTTACTTTGCAGATTAGAGTGCTGAAAAATAATAAAGTTTTGACTCAATTTGTACATTACCAAAGTTACAAAAATTCTGATAATAAAATAAAAAATGCCATGGGCTTTTTAAAGTTATAATTGATAACAAGAATTAGCTTTCTTCTTTGAGATTCTAGAGAGAGGACTAAAAAAAAAAAATTCCCATAGTGATACAGCTGCAGGCATATTTGGAATCCCACACAAGATGTACTTTCTAGTTATCCACCACCTCTTCAACAGACTCTCAAAGGAATTGTTAAATATGATTGTTTTTCATGGTTTCAGACTTTTTTAAAATGGCACAGCATGGGCTGGTAGACGCTTTGGTGTTTGTTGTTGGTATATTTCTGAGCTGTGTGATAACAGTTTCATGCTCCAGAAGTTATATCAATGAAAAAACTACACTCTATGATCATCTATGAGAACTGCCATCATAGATGCCTAAAAGCATAAAATGGCTTTTCTTAAGAAAGGATTCTGGCCCAGAGAGAAACGTAAGAGTAAAGATTATTCACTGGTTCTTGTCTAGCTAAGCTAAGTGGTTACAGCTACTGTCAAAGTTGCTAATCTATACATTAGGAGAGATTATCAACAATTGATTTACTTTGAAATGTCCTGTTTCATATTCATGCCTGTCTTGGTTCATTCAAGCTGCTATAACAAAATACCAGGGAATGAGTAATTTATAAACCACCGAAATACATTTATCATGGTTCTGGAGCTGGAAGTCACAGATCAGGGTGTCAGAAACGTCAGGTGAGGGATCTTTTCCGGGTTACAGACTCCCAACTTCCATCTGTGTCCTCACATGGCAGAAGGGACTAGGGACCTCTCCAGGGACCCTTTTATAAAGGCACTAATCCCATTCGTGAGGGCTCCACCTTCATGATATAAGTGATTTCCAAAGGCCCCACCTCCTAATACCATCACACCGGGCATGTAGATTTCAACATATACATTTTTGGGAACAAAAACATTCAGACCACAGTAGAATCTTCTTTGGGAAAAGTTGACTTGACACTTGAAAAAGGAAATACCGGGGATTAGATGAGCTTTGTACACACTTTTCTTTATTTTTCACTGTCTTTTTTAAAGGATAGCAGAGTAAACTATATCTAAGTGAAAGCAGTGGATCGCCTGCGGACCAAAATACTCACCTTTCATGCTATTTTTAGGTCATTTAAATTGCATATGGGTTCCCTTGTGGCTTAGCTGGTAAAGAATCTTCCTGCAATACAGGAGACCTGGGTTTGATCTGTGGGTTGGGAAGATCTCTTAGAGAAGGGGAAGACTACCACTCCAGTATTCTGGCCTGGAAAATTTCATACACAAATTTTATACACAAAGCTTAGTTATGGAAATCAGTGGTCCTTATTCTCTGGCTCCTGATTTAATCTGAAGTTTCCAGTGTGTGCTAAGTGTTAAAGTATTGATGTTTGCCATCTTAAGTGAGGTTACGAGCTAAAAGTTGTGTACTTGTTCTATGGGCTTTAAATAATATTTGGTTGAATACCTATAGATTCCAAATAGTAAAATATTTCCAACAGATTTCAGCAACTTTGAGTACAGTTTACTCTTGAATAGTAATAACTTCTTTGCCATGAAGTCCTTGACTAATACTTGTCAAGACTGGATAAAGTGTCTGTCACTTTGCAAGAATAATCATTATCTTCATTTTTAAAATGAGAAAACGGAGGCAGAAGATTTAGGGGATTTGCTAAAAGCAGCATTCTAAGGTAAGAATGAAATCTAAGTATTTCCCAGTCCACTGCTTTAAATCACTGGTTTCCTTTATAGTCATTTTTGTAATTTTGTATATTGTCCTCCCATTTTTTCTTAAGGAGAAAGACATGCATTTTCAAAGGAACACACCATATTCTTACATTTTTCATATCTTGGAATGCATAGGTGATTTGGTCAGTGAAGATTGAAGGTTTTGAAATTAACCTCATAACGCTGGAGTAAAAGTCAGCAGTTATGATTCAACTCGGATACAAACAATGGGCATCTGATTGTGAGGCCATATTCCATTCCATCTACTTTCTCATTTCTCCCTTTAGAGTGATTTGTGCAAAAAAGGCAGGGAAAGTCATCATTATCGTTACATTGTTTATGCCCTAATTCCTTTTGAGCAAACTTCCTGCTTCCCCACCTACCTCTCTATGGGTCATCTGAAGCATGTCCAAATTGGAGGAGTTGCACACATTTTTTCCATAGTAGGTAATTCAGCTGAAGGATGGGTGTAGTCAGCCCCATGGGGCTCACTTTCTTTCTCCTTCACCTGGGTCCCAGGTGGGCAGTTGTGTCTCTCAGGAGAAAATGTTTTGTTTCATGGATGGAAGCTCCGGAAGACACAGCTCAGGGCAATAGACTCAGCTGATCATAAATAGATCAAGAACAAAGAGACAGAACTGGATTAATCCTGGAAAGGTAAGAATTTAAACTGGAACATAAAAAAAAATAAATAAATCATTACCGTAGAGGAGAAAATAGGAGTTTACTTCCTCAGCCGTTATCCCTATCATGAATACATACATTTCATTCTATTTTTGTAACCTAGTATAAAAACTTGGCTGAAAATGAAAGCCTCTTAAAAAAAAAAAACCAGTTACTGATTTTGAGGAAGGGTGCAAAAATAGAGGGGGAAAGTAAGCTATACACTGTAGTGAACGTTTGGACATTTGTACATTTTGCACATTTCTATATGTGTATCTGAGTTAGACATTATGGATGATACATAGAATTGAAGTGCACGGTTCCTGCTCTGAAAGAGTTGGAGAATACAAAGTATATATATTTACATAGATTATATAAGATTTTAACAATAGCAACATGATAATATAATAACATAGATTATATAAGATTTAAACCAAGCCTTATGGTCACCCTTTGAATGGCTAGAGTACAAGCTAAAAGCCTTTAGGGAAATCTGGTATTTGAAACTTCAATATAGAAATGTTATTAAGAGCATCTTTTTGGTATCCAGGTCAGTTTAAAGATCACTTAATTCCTGATCAACTGCTGTTCTGAATATTTTCCATAAGTATATAAGAACCAAGATGCAACAAAATCAGCTATGTCTTTTAAACATTTGTATCAATATTAAAAAAAAATAGAACATTTAAGACACACATGCTATCTAGACAGCAGACCCGCAGGCAAATGAGTTCTTTTTGTTCTCCTGCCACTGCTATTTCTGAAAGGGAGTAGATTCATCCAGTCTTGAGTAATATTAGTCAAGCATTTCGTGCCATGAAAAAAGGCTCGCTATTATTTAATGAGTGTTCAAAAATTGCTTAATTCTAGTGGAAATATTTTGCCAGTATCTAAGGCACTTGATTAAGTGTCACTGGAGTAAATGTATGTGTTTTTGACATTTACTCCCATCTACTAGTGGCAAAAAGTAATCATTTTAAGAATAAACTGGTTCATGGAATCAGGAGAGCTAGGTTGCTGCCCTTCCATTGAGAAGTATTGATTGATTGAAATGGGCAGCATGAGAGCTTGTGTCCTCTGCAGCAGTTTGACCAGAAAGGGAGAAAGGAAANTGACTCGATGGACGTGAATCTGAATGAACTCTGGGAGTTGGTGATGGACAGGGAGGCCTGGCGTGCTGTGATTCATGGGGTCACAAAGAGTTGAATACGACTGCGCGACTGAACTGAACTGAACTGGAGAATCAGAAATTTTATGTTAAACAGTAAAGAACATATTTTCAAAAAATATATATATATATATATATAAATTATTTCCAGAATTTGTTTGTTCTTCCCATTCTCCCTTAAAATAAAAAAAGAGGGAAGGTAAAACAAGTTTAATGACTCAAAGTTTATCCTTTACATAGCTTTTCCACTTAGCTAAATGGTAGATAGGCAGCTGACTGAAACTGTCTCAGTAAAGATGCATGAAAACTCAGAATTACAACTCAAAATGTAAGCCCGTGGAAAGACTTCATATGTATCCACTATTCTAGAAAACCAGCTCTTTCTAATTTCACTTGGCAGAGTATTTTACATTCTCAGGTTTGAAACTTTCCCTTTTACAGAAGTAAGTGGGTCAGCTTTTCAGAGGCTACGAGGCAGTCAAGTTGACCCGCAGAATCTGTTCGATTAGGTCAACCTGAAACTGAAGAGACAGATGAAATGATTTGGAACCAAGTATCATTTCAGCTCTGGAGCATATTGACATCTATTACAACATCTTATTAAACGTCAAACTCCACATGGCCCGCGAAGGAACACAAGGAAAGAAAATCACTACAAAGTGAAAAACCTTTTGGATTTTGTCACAAGTGGATAACATTTAAAACAAACCAGCTGATGTCATGTTTGTATACAGAGAAAATAAAGATATCAAAATGTAACAGACAATCTAATACCTTATTTTGGCAATTTTTTTCAAAAGTCACTCTCGTTCTTAATTGTCAGGTATGTAGTCCTGTCTTTAGCACATACAATTGGTCTGCCTCCTATAGGAAATGACATAATTCCAATAGATGTATAAACACAAAATATTTGCAGCAGAAAAGCATCATATTACCATCCAAAGAAAATCTGATCATTGGCAGACAGAATATCTTCCCAGGTCCTTTGATTTTTCTTTCCTTTTGGCAATTCCACTGCTCAGCAAAGACATGGATATAAGAAATCAAGGAAAGATTTATTGAAATTTGGCAATAGGTCATTATTGTGTAGAAAATCCCATGGATGGAGGAGCCTGGCAGGCTGCAGTCCATGAGGTCGCTAAAAGTCGGACATGACTGAACGACTTCACTTTCACTTCTCACTTTCATGCATTGGAAAAGGAAATGGCAACCCATTCCAGTGTTCTTGCCTGGAGAATCCCAGGGACCGGGGAGCCTGGTGGGCTGCCGTCTATGGGGTTGCACAGAGTTGGACACGACTGAAGTGACTTAGCAGCAGCAGCATTATTATATTTCACTGTACATTTCTATCTTGTTTAGACTTGATGTACATGGAAATTTATTTGTAAGAAGACAACAATCTAATTGAACTGAAGCAAAGATAAAGTTCTGGTCTATGTAGCGGCTAAGAGAGCTCTCTGCAAGGAGTACTGGAGAATAGGAAACACTTTTACACTGTTAATGGGAATGTAAATTGGTGCAGTCACTATAGAAAACAGCATGAAAATTCCTCAAAAAATTAAAAATAGACTACTGTGTTAGCCATCAGTCTCAAGTCTGGGCTTATATCTGAGGGAAACAAAACCAAAAACTGGAAGAAGCATCTGCCTCCATGTACAGTGTGGCATTATTGAAAATAGTGGAGATACAGAAACAACCTGAGTGCACACAAACAGATGAATGGGCATATAAAATATGTGTGTATATATGTATGTGTATATAGAGAAGATTTGTTATAGCCATATATACACACATAGATATAGAGACATAAAAAACAAATTATGTGTCCATGAACAGATGACTGGACAAATAAAATATGTGTGTGTATGTGTGTGTGTGTATATGTATATATATATACATATATAAGATTTAGTATATGTGGAATATTATTCAATCACAAGAAGAAGGAAATCCTATCATTTGAAACAACATGAATGGACCTGGCGTGCATTATGTTAAGTGAAATAACTCAAACAAAGAAAGATAAGTACTAAATAACTTCATAATTGAAATCTAAAAGAAATCAGACCTTACAGAACAAATTGATGGCTGCCCACGTGGGAGGTGGGGAGTGAGGGAAATGAGTGAAAATGGTCAATAGATACAATTCCCAGTTATAAGTAAGTCCTGGATATAATTTCCATCATTGAGATTATAGTTAATATTGCATCAAACATTTGAAAGTTAAGAGAGTTGACCTTAAAAGTTCTCATCACAAGAAGAAATTTGTAACTATGATGGATGTTAACTCAGCTTACTGTGAAATCACTTCACAATAGATACATATAGCAAATCATTCTGTTGGACACCTAAACCTAATATAATGTTATATGTCAGTTATATCTCAACAAAACTGGAAAACATTTAATAATTAGAAAAAAAGGTTTAAAGCTAAGACAAATACCCGTGGGACAGCCAACAGTGGTTCCCCCTCACAAGGAGTGCTGTGCTCCGAAATGTAACAAAGTGAAACTGTTAGGCGTTCAGTTGTGTCCAGCTCTGTGCAACCTCATAGACTGAAGCAGTCCGTGGAATTCTCCAGGCCAGAATACTGAAGTGGGCAGCCTTTCCCTTTTCCAGGGGATTTTCCCAACCCAGGGACTGAACCCAGGTCTCCGACATTGCAGGCGGATTCTTTACCAGCTGAGCCACAAGGAAGCCCTAGAAACTTATTTAGCAGAAATCCTCTCAGGGACTAGTAGTGGAAAGAAGAAATTCTTGAGCCACTGGTGGTTGAATGTGACTTCTCCTAGAGCAGGCTCCATGCCAGTAGTTGAACTGCATTTAAAGAACCAAGGATCTGGTTAGATTAGCTGCAAAACAAGGAAAATATTAAATATATTTTTATACTGAATGGGGTAAGTCTGACCTAAGAGCCAAAAAAAATGATGGTGAAGCAAAGTTCCTTATTCTTTTAATTTTCTCTATATAGCTCTCATCTTTTCTTAAAAATAAAATTTGAAAAAAAAATAAAAAAAATAAAATAAAATTTGAAAAAATTTTAAGGAGTGTCACTTAAGAAGCACTCAATTAATTGCTTGCCTATGACTCCCATATGGCTTATACCGGCCCTGGTTACAGAGACAGGTATGGTTTTTTAGTGCATTGCTATGCAAAGGTTTTTTTTTTCATATTGTCATGGAAAATATAGGTGGCATGTCAACTAGTGAAGTACAGAGCATTTTTTCTGGTCATGAGATTTGACCAGTATTGTATGTAACAGGCAGTTGAGAACAGTGCTAAAGTAGAATGGATTCTTTATATGAACATTCTCTGTGGGGCAGCGCTTTTACTATCTAAAATGGGAGTTGGAAAATTAGGCCTGGATATGAAACGCTCAGTTTGCTTGCACCTTCCAAAAGCATAGATAATTGAAACAGCATTTATGATTCTGCAATGTGTAAAAATAAACTTATTCATTGTCTTAAATTAGAGAAACTCAGTTTGACCTGGCAGAAAGTCTGAGGGAGAACATTTAGAAAAAGTCGGCTTTATTAACTACACAGTGGGACAGGGAAGACATGTGGTGGTATAACTTGAAATGAATGCAAATAATTTGTGATTATCATATTTATTATTAAAACAAAAGGCTGCTGCTCAAATGATATTTGGAGAAAAGCATGTGATCTTTGCTTATGGATGTGTATATATACACACATATACATACAATCTCACCCAATTCGCGTTAGTGTATTTTTTTTGACCAGTTTTATGATGGTATTACTTACATATAATACAATTCACCATTTTATGTGTAAGGTTCAATTATTTTTAGTAAGTTTCTGGAGTTTTGCCCTGTCACCACAATCCAATTTTGTAACAATTTCATTACCCCCCAAAGATCCCTCATGCACATTTAGTTACGCTCCATTCCCATGCCCAGCCCCAGGTAACCACTAATCTACTTTCTGTCTCAATAGAATTACTTTTCCTGGACATGGTGCTAGGCCTATGTCTTCTGTGTCTTGATGCTATTGCTGTTCAGTTGTCCAGCCATGTCTGACTCTTTGTGACCCCGTGGACTGTAGCACGCCAGGCCTCCCTGTCCCTCACCATCTCCTGGGGTTTGCCCAAGTTCATGTCCACTGCGCCAGTGATACCATTCAGCCATCTCATCCTCTGACGCTCTCTTCTCCTTCAGCTCTCAATCTTTCCCAGCTATTCTTTAATGAGCTACCTTCTGTGTTCTACCTTCAAGTAAATGATTAGGGCAGGGGAGACACCTTCTGATACTTTGGTAAATTCCTGGGTTAGGACAACTTTTCTATTGTGTGGAATTACTGTGTGGCAAGGTTAGAGTTCAAAGAGAGCTCTCCAGATATTTTCTTTCAGAAAGCAGTGTGGATTCAGTTTGAGCTCTGGAATGAAGTATACCTGGGATTTATCCTGAACTCTATTGCTTTCTAGAAGAGGGACCCCAGAAAAGTAACCTCTCTGAAGTACCAGTTCTGTCAATGTAAAAATAGGGATGCTGGAATATGGCAGGTATTCCCCACACAGTGTCCATGGCACTATATATGTGTTCGATAGAAAATGTATAGCCGTTTGTTTAAGTGTTCTCATTAAGGAAGAAATAGTCGCAGTGCATGCTCAGTCGTGTCCAACTCTTTGCAACCCCATGGACTGTAGCCTGCCAAGCTCATTCTAGGCAAACATATTGAGGTGGGTCGCCATTTCCTATGGAGAAGGCAATGGCACCCCACTCCAGTACTCTTGCCTGGAAAATCCCATGTATGGAGGAGCCTAGCAGGTTGCAGTCCATGAGGTCACTAAGAGTCGGACACGACTGAATGACTTCACTTTCACTTTTCACTTTCATGCATTGGAGAAGGAAATGGCAACCCACTCCAGTGTTCTTGCCTGAAGAATCCCAGGGACAGGGGAGCCTGGTGGGCTGCCGTCTATGGGGTCGCACAAAGTTGGACACGACTGAAGCGACTTAGCAGCAGCAGCAGCAGCAGCCATTTCCTCTTCCAGGGGATCTTCCCAACCCAGGGATTGAACCCACATTTCTTGCATCTCCTGCACTGTCAGGAGGATTCTTTACCACTGTGCCATCATACTCCAAATCTGACCCTTGTGTGTAACTTTAAAGTTTTTCTGCAATTCACTGCTGTGGTGTGCTCAGTTACCATTTCCTCTTCCAGGGGATCTTCCCAACCCAGGGATTGAACCCACATTTCTTGCATCTCCTGCACTGTCAGGAGGATTCTTTACCACTGTGCCATCATACTCCAAATCTGACCCTTGTGTGTAACTTTAAAGTTTTTCTGCAATTCACTGCTGTGGTGTGCTCAGTTACTCAGAAACAACAAGTCACTAGAAATCAAAGAGGAATTAAGAAAGTATTTAGAGACACAAACACTAATGCCTCTATTTGACCCACAATTTTGCTTCAGAACACCTATTAGAAAGAAAACATTTTAAATGAAGAAAAGATTTTGAACAGGGAGATTTAGCAAAACATCAATCATACTTGGAAATAACAGGAGATAGCTATTGAGATATTCCTTGAAGGATGAATGGAATTTCAATATGTGGAAAATGGCAAGCAAGGACATTTCAGGAGACGTGAACTTCAACTTTATCCATTTATTTATGTTTTCATTCATCAAATATGTGAGTGTGCACTTGTATCATCAGCTTTCACTGGGTTATTCTGGATTATTCTGAGGTAACATACAACGCCAAAAACCTTTGTGGCTTATAAAAAATATAAATGTATTTCTTATTCATTGTAATTGCATCTTTCAGTCTCTCTCTTTCATCACTTTGCTGCAGCTTTATTCTTCACCACAAGACCCAAGAGGACAGGGCAGCCTCTATCTGGGACTTGTTAATCTCATGGAAAAAAATACAATTACAGAGCCAGGAACCATACATTACGTCTTGTAGCTTCTGGCCCACACAACTTCTGTTCACATCTCATTGTTCAATGCAAGTTGTATTATTAGATATGATGACCAGACTGGTGGCTTGGTAGAGATGGCCAGATAAGATAATAAGAAAATAATATATGAAAGAAAACAGAGGAACATGAAACAGGAAAGAACATTTCTGGTTAGATTGAGAAAGGCCTTGAATAACATATTCTACAGAGTGGATTTACCTTAGAGTCAATGGGAAATAACTAAATAAATGGGAAGTAAAGACGTGAGGTTTAATTTTATTTAAAGCCTGGGTTATGGTAACTAGTGATTTAAATAAACAGTAATCTACGTATTGCTCTGAAGGTATTTTGGAGATGTGCTTAAAATCTATAATCAGTTGATTTAAAGTAAAGAGCTTATCCTTGATGATGTGGGTTGACCTCATTCAATCAGTTGGAGAATTTAAAGAGCCAAAATTGAGATTTCATAGTGAAGTAGAAATCCTATGTCAAGACTGCAGCACAGATATATTGTGCTTTATTTGTTGTGCTTATTTTAAACCCATTTTGAGTTTATTTGTTTATACAATGTGAGAAAAGAGTCTGGTTTCACTCTTTCACCTGAAAAGCTGTCTAGTGTTTTCCCCATTGTATATTCTTGTGTCACAGATAAACTATTTGTATGTACGTAGATTTATCTCTGGGCTCTCTACTGTGTTTCATTGATCTATGGGTCTGTTCTTAGGATGATACCATACTGTTTTAATTACTTTAACTTTGTAGTATAGTTTGAAGTCAAGGAGCATGCTATGTCTAGATTTGTTCTTTCTCAAGACTGCTTTGCTTATTTAGGATCTTTTGTGGCTCCATACTAACATTAAGATTATTTATTCTAGTTTTTTAAAAAATGTCATGGGTGTTTTGAAAAGGAATTGAAAACACTGAATATGTAGATTGCTTTGGATAGTATGGATGTTTTAACAATATTAATTCTTTCAATCCATATATGTTAAATATCTTTCCATTTATTTCTGTAATCTTCAATTTTTTCACCAATGTCTTACAGTTTTCAGAACATAGGTATTTCACCGTATTGGTTTATTCCCAGATCTTTTGTTTTTATGAAATTTTAAATAGGATTGGTTTCCTGATTTCTCTTTCTAACTGTTCAATATTAATGTATAGAAATGCAGTAAATTTTTCTTTTTTATAACTTTATTTTTATTTTTTAACTCCTAAAACATTTTGTGTAAACGTAAAGCTGATTAACAATGTGATAGTTTCTGGTGAACAGTGAAGGGACTCAGCCATACATATACATGTATCCATTCTCTCTTTTGGGAGAGAGTAGATTTTTCTATATTAATTTTGTATCCTGAAATTTTACCAAACAAACAATAGTTTTCATAGATTTGGGGTGACATTTTTAGGGTTTTCTATGTATATAGTTTCATGTCATCTGGAAATTATGACAGTTTTATTCTTCCTTTTTAATTTGAAGGCTTTTTATTTCTTTTTCTTATCTGATTGCTAGGACTAAGACTTCCGGTACTACTGGAACCATAAAACTCCTGGAAGAAGCATAGGCAGTACAGTTTGGAAACTGGTTCTAGCAATAATATTTTGGATCTGTTTCCTTGAGCAAAGTCAATAAAAGCAAAAATAAACAAATGAGACCACATCCAACTATTGAGACCAAACTATGAGACCAAGTATGCAGTAAAGGAAACCATCAAAACAAAAAAGCAACATACATGAGAGAAGATACTTGCAAATGATGTGTCTCGTAAAGGGGTAATACCCAAAACATGTAAGGAACTCATCCAGCTCAATATAAAAAACCAAACACATAAACAAACAATCTGATAAAAAATGGAATAAAGACCTCAATAGGCATTTTTCCAAAGAAGACATAGAGATGGCCAACAGGCGCATGAAAAGATACTCATCACGAATTATCAGTGAAATCAAAATCAAAATCACAATAAGGTATCACCACGCATCTGTCAGAATAACATCACCCGAAAGACAAGATGTAACAAGTGTTGGTGAGGATGTGGAGAAAAGGAACCTTCTTGCCCCATTGATTGACTGATGCCCCATGTGATGGGTAAATTACAATCTACCCTTTGTAAATTGGTAAAGTCACTATGGAAAAGAGTATGAAAGTTCCTCAAAACAATTAAAAATAGAACTACTATATGATCTAGCAATTCTACTCCTGGGTATTTATCTCAAGAAAATAAAAACACTGATTCAAAAAGATATGTGCATCCCAATATTTATTGCAGCATTATTTGCAATGCCCAAGATATGGAAGCAATCAAGTGTACATCAGCAGATGAATAGATAAACCAGATGTAGTATATAAATATCTCCACTGTGTGTGTGTATATATATATATACACACACACATATGTATATGTATATGCATATATGCATAATAGAATAATACTCAACTGTAAAGAAGAATTAAGCCTTGACATTTGCAACAACATGGATGGACCTAGAAGGTATTCTGTTAAGTGAAATAAATAGCCATAGAGAGACTGTCTCACTTATATGTGAAATCTAAAAAACAAATGGACAGATACAAAAAACATAAAAAGATTCATAGATCCAGAAAACAAATTACTGGTTGCCAGTGGGAGAATGGGCAAAATAGGTGGAAAGAGTTAAAAGATATACACTGCCAGTTATTAAATAAATAAATCACAGTGATGTAATGGACAAAGAATATAGTCAATAATATTATAACTTTGTATGCATAATCCATAAAATTATTGGATCACCATGTTATATACCTGACAAAAACTGAAATATTGTAATCAGCTATACTTAAATGAAAAAAAAATAAGACTTCAGTAAAGAAATCCTGCCTGAGTTTCCAGATTGCTGGTCGGCTCTCTAAGTTTTGGACTTGTCAGTCTCCACAATTGCCTGAGCCAATTTCTTAAAATAAATCTCTTTAGACATATAGATATAAATAGATTTATAAGTAGATAGATATTTAACTTACTGGTTCTTTTTCTCTGGGGAACATTTACTCACATGAGAGGATTTTATGATTCATTTTTTATAGACAGAAGATAAATTATAAATTAGAATGGAAAGAATTTGCTAACTGCTCAGAGATCAGAAAGAGAGGGAAGAAGTAAAGATGAATTCTTAGAATTTTTTTTATTTTGTCAGGTAAATAATATCATTTATTTCATTATTTCTTCAAATTTCTTCAAATCCCTATGCTTAATTTTGTGATACATTGCTATATTGCTAATAACCCTGATTTATTATCCATTATAATGTCCATATATAAAAATACTTTATAGGATGCAAATGTTGGTTATTTCTATTTACAAATATACTGCTGTTCAATTTCTCATTAATAGTTCTAAATTTGTGTTTTCTCAACAGAGCAGAAATAGACGTATCATCTAGGACCCAGATCTAAGCATGTGATCAGGAAGAGCATGACTTTTATTAAAATAGCAAACTATTATTATTCGATTTATTCTAAATGCATTAGAGTCTCTTCAAATGAGTAAGAAAATATTAGCAGAATTTATCTTGGGGATTCTCACCATTATCTCAAGAGGAGTTATAACTCGTCAGATATATCTCAAATGCAGGATTAGGAGAGGAGATGTCTGAACTCTAGCCTGTTCTGATCCATTTAATTCTCTTTATCCCAACCCTATTGCCCACCTCTATAACTCTTCAATTTCTCTCACAGTTTCACATGATTCCAATCTATAACTAGGTCAGATACATTGGTGAAATTACTGTCATTTAGTATTTAAGAATGCACTCACAATATTAGATAAAGTTATAAAATTGAGAAATGTAATTCTTGCCATATCCTTCTGAGATAATTCGTGATGTACTTTGAGTGAAAAAATGTAGAGTCGGGTGGCTGACCAGGATTGTTTTTAAAATGCCAGTAAATCTATTTTCTTATGGAAAGTATCAAGTCAAAACGTGGGCAAATCTCTTCCTTAGGAATTATCAAACAAAATGAAACAAAGAACCACAACAACCAAAATCATGTAAGCCATCAAGAAGCTAATGGTCTGGTCTCAAAGAAAACACTGGTGTAAACTAACCCGCTAAGCAGCTTGTTCTGCCTTCATGCTGCTACTGCTGCTAAGTCACTTCAGTCGTGTCCGACTCTGTGTGACCCCATAGACGGCATCCCACCAGGCTCCCCCATCCCTGGGATTCTCCAGGCAAGAATACTGGAGTGGGTTGCCATTTCCTTCTCCAATGCATGAAAGAGAAAAGTGAAAGTGAAGTCGCTCAGTCTGTCCGACTGTTAGTGACCCCATGGACTGCAGCCCACCAGGCTATTCTGTCCATTGGATTTTCCAGGCAAGAGTACTGGGGTGGGGTGCCATTGCCTTCCCCGATGAACACCTATTTCCTTTACCCTTGCTATCGGGCCATGTCCAAGTTCCTCAGCATAATGCGTGGGCCCTGTCCAAGTTCCTCTGTATACTTGTGGGCCAGGGGCTTTGTAACCATGTCTCCTCAGCCTATCCTTTCTCCCGCTGTTCAAAACCGGTTGTGGCAATTCCAAGTCATTTGTAACTTTCATACAATGTGATTTTAACTTACCACATTCAAGACTGAAGCAGAGATATTTCTCCCCAAACCTTTCTCATCTCAGTTCTTTTTTTTTCCATTTTATTGAAGTATAATTGACAAATAAAAATTGTATATATTTAGGTTGTGCAGTGTAGTTTTTGAAGATGCACACACATATGATTTAATAGGGCTTCCTTGGTGGCTCAGATGTTAAAGAATCTGCCTGGAATGCAGGAGACCCAGGCTTGACCCCTGGGTCAGGAAAATCCCATAGGGAAGGGCATGGCAACCCACTCCAGTATTCTTGGCTGGAGAATCCCATGGACAGAGGAACCGGGTGGGCTACAGTCCTTGGTGTCACAAAGAGTTGGGCATGACTGATGACTAATATTTTCACTTTCTTTCATGATTTAATATGCATATTTGTGAAATGATTCCCACAGTCAAATGAACCCATCTGTCACCTCACATAGTTCCACTCCCCCCATTTTTAAATGTGAGAATACTTAAGATTTACTATTCCGGTCTCATTTTATGATAACCTCACTTTTCTATTTCTTCTGGCCCAAAAGTGTGCAGTCATCCTTAACCACTTTCCCCCCTCCATCCCATATCTAGTCTGCCTGCAAAGCCTGTTGAATTTGTTTTCCAAATAAATCCAGAATCCAACCATGTGTCATCATCTTGACCATCCTCACCTGAGCCACACGTCTGAGAGAAAAAATGTATTGTGAGGCCAAAACAAATAAGTCTGAAACTTGTGAAAAGATCAATTTGGTTGATCCTAGTGATGGCCAGCTTGTTAATCTGTTCAAGTTGCCAAAATACAATAGCATAGATTGGGTGGCTTTAAACAAGAGAAATTTAATTTAATGCAGTTCTGGAGGCTCAAGGTTCAAAACCAAGAGTCGGTTTCCGGTGTGGCAGCCATCTTCCTTCTGCGTCCTCGAATAGTCCTTGCTCTGTGAGCACACACACAGAGTTCTCTGGTGCCGCTTCCTTTTTCTTGTAAGGACACCAGTTCTACAGGATGAGGGCTTCTTATCATCTCATTTAACCTTAATTGCCTCCTTCAATGCCCCATCTCACACTGGGGGTTAGGGATTCAACATATAAATTTGGGGGGACACAATTCAAGCCTTAGCACCTACTATAATTTCTCATTTGATCTTTGTTATATTACTTATTTTAGTTTTTAATTTCTGAATAATAAATAATGCATAGTCAAGCTTGTGGGCCTCCCTGGTGCCTCAGCAGTAAAGAATTCGCCTGCAGTGCAGGCGATGTAGGAGTTACAAGTTCGATCGTTGGGTTGGGAAGATCCCCTGGAAGAGGGAATGGTAACCCTCTCAAATAGTCCTGCTGGGAAAATCCCATGAACAGACGAGCTACCGTGCACGGAGTCACAAAGAGTCAAACACAGCTGAAGTGGGGGAACGCACGTATAGGCATTCAGCCTTGCACTCCGCATAGTGTTGAATTTAACAGCTGCAAACCTAAACTACGCATGGATTNACAGACGAGCTACCGTGCACGGAGTCACAAAGAGTCAAACACAGCTGAAGTGGGGGAACGCACGTATAGGCATTCAGCCTTGCACTCCGCATAGTGTTGAATTTAACAGCTGCAAACCTAAACTACGCATGGATTTATTGCTCATTAGGATGGATTGTTTAATCGCCCACCACTTGCTGTTTTTTGCACACTTACTGGCTAGTGTGCAAAGCTGCCAATATCAGGTCACAGGTGTAAGCACATTATGTAGTGAATAAGCTTGAAGTATTTAATTTTAACTGATACTGCATACCTTTCAAAAGAAGTAGTATTTTGTCTTATTCCTCTGCATAAAAAATAAAACCCAAATTATTCTAAATGTCAGATTTCAGTGAACATCATTTATTAAATGTTGTATACTCAGTTTAAATCTAACTGGGTAACTAAACATTAAAGTAAAGGGGAAAAATCTATATCGGTCTAATTTGAATTATATGTTCTTCTCAACAGGCATAATTGCTATTGACTGCCTAAAGCACCATTGTCTAAGTCATGAATAATCATAAAACATTACAATTGGCACAAGAAGAATGGAATGAAACCCAGCAAAAAAAAAAAAAAAAAAAGCTAAGCATAACATACCAACAACCTCCCCCTCCCTTTTCCTCTTCCTAAAAGAATAAAAGCCACACAAAACACAAGGACTTTATTACCTGAGAAGATGTGCTACATAATAATCATGAGAAGCCTCATTTATTATAGATAGTATTTCACGTTGGGTTTGACATTTTATTCTGGAATAAACTCCCTCGTTACTAGGTGTGTGTCATAAAGAAGAGAGAAACCCTTCGTTCCTCACTCTCCCTTCTCATTAGCTGAATTCTCCATTCAGAGCTAGTAACACAAATTTTTCCTTTAGCAGAATATTTTCCCAAAGCTCCAGAAGTTGGCAAAATGTTGCAAGTTGAATATTGTGAAGAGGAGTTAAGGTTTAAAGTCAATAAGCCTCTTCCTTGTGGGGAATCTATTACCACTTTGTAGAGTGCGTTGCCAAGTGGCCCTGTACTTGGTGTTGGGCACCTTGAGAGCTTCGGGTCCTCGTAGAGTCACCCACGCTAGGTGACATTAAAATAATGTAAAACACATGCCATTTTAATGCCTCGGTCGCTAGTTGAAAAACCCATGGATTAAGCTGAAAGTTAATTTCCTTTAAAGTACAGTGTTCATTTTGTAAATAAACATCCTTATGTAAATATGCATATAACCAACAATGCTATTATTCTGTTTCTCAAGTAGAGTGCAAAGCTTAGAAAAGGATTCCTCAGCCTCAGTGCTACCCACTCTCGGGAAGGATAATTTTTTGTTATGCGGGGCTGCCCTATGGATGCAGGATATTTGAAGACATCTCTGGCCTCTANGAAACAAGTTCCTTTGACTTAGGCATTGCTCCGCTCCAGTAGCCCAACTGCCTCCTGCTCTCTCACTAGCGACTGGCCTATGTAGATTTCTTAGGCTTTTCTTAGATGATTTTGATTTTTGTGATACAGTTTTACATTTTCCTTTCCAACCCATTTGATTTTTTTTGTTTGTTTTGCCTTATTGCATGTGTCATTGTGTAAAATAAAAGTATCGAGGGTTGACATTCTTGCCTTGTTTCTGATCTGAAGAGATAAACATTCAATCTATTATCATCAAGTAGAAAGTAAGCTATAGAGTTTTATATTTTATAGATTTTCTTTTATCAGGTTGAGGAAATTCTCTTCTATTTCTAGTCTGTTGAGAGACTTCATCTTGAATTTCTTGAACTTTGTTTCTTGAATTTTGCTTTTTCTTAATCTATTGATATAATTCCATGATCTGTCCCCATTATTTCATTTTATAATATTTACATTAATTGATTTTTTCAGTGTTAAGCCAACCTTGCCTTCCTGGGATATACTTTATTTGCTCATACTTCTTAGCATATTTATTTATTTATTTTAACTTTTTGACCACACCCTGTGCACGTGGGATCTTAGCTCCCTGACCAGGGATTGAACTTGCACCCCCTGCATTGGAGAGTAGAGTCTTAACCACTGGACTGCCAGGGAATTTCCTTAGCATATTTTAAAATTGAGATATAATTCACACAGCATGAAATGTACCCTTTTAAAGTGCAAAATTCATTGTATTCATAGAGTCGTGCAGCTATTACCACTATCTAATTTCAGAACATTTTCCTCACCTCAAAAAGAAACTCTGTACCTATTAGCAGTCACTGTCCATTCCCTCCTCCCCCACCCCTTTTCTGGCAATCACTAATGTACTTTCTATCTCTGTGGATTTGCCTGTTCTGGACATTTTATATAAATAGAGCTATATGGTATGCAGCCTTTCTGACTGGCTTCTTCCATTTGGCACAATCTCTTCACGGTTCATCCATGTTGCAGCATGTATTGGCATTTCATTCCTTTCTATGACCCAATAAGATTCCATTGTGTAGATAAGCTATATGTTGTTTGTCCATTCCTCATTCATGTTGATGGACAGGTGGACTGTTTCTATATTTTGGCTTTTATAAACAATGTGGCTAGGAACATCTGTGTACAAGGTTTTGTGTGGACATGTATTTTCAAGTCTCTTGGAAGGGGATTGCTGAGCCATATGCTACTTTTAACTTTTGAGAAACTGCTATACTGTTTTCCACAACAGCTCCCCATTTTACATTCTCCAGCCACATATGAAGGCTTCAGTTTCTCTACATTTTCATCAACACTCGTTTAATCATCTTCTTTATTATAGTCATCCTAATGGGTGTGAAGTGGTGTCTCAATGTGGTTTTGATTTGTATTAAATGGCAATCCACTCCAGCACTCTTGCCTGGAAAATCCCATGGATGGAGGAGCCTGATAGGCTACAGTCCACGGGGTCGCAGAGCCGGACACGACTGAGCGACTTCACTTCACTTCAGTGATGTCAACCTTCTTTTCACATACTTACTGAATATTTACACATTTTCTTCGGAGAAGTGCCCATGCTAATCCTTTGCTCATTTAAGAAATGGACCAAAAAATATTTACAAGTGAAAGTTCTTTATGTATTCCAGGTACTAGATCTTTCTTAGGTATGTGATTTGCAATTATTTTTGTGAGTTGTCTTTCATTTTCTTTTTTAAATTTATGTTATATGTTATATTCTTACAAATTTGGGTATAGAAAACCTGCCCAGTTAATGTTCTATAATCCAGACTGGATTTTTAGTGAGGTTTGGGGAGTTCTTGAATAGAACATAATCTTTTTATGTTAGCTGGGACAAGATTAAGGAATAATTTGGAATGAATGGTTTCGTTCGCATATCTGTAGAAAGATAAATTGAACTTGTCTCCCAAATTTAATTACAACTACTACTGTGTTTTTGTTGAAATTAAAGCTGAACCTGGATGATGACTTACTTTTCTATTGAATTAATGTCTTTTACTTTCTTGATAGGGTCTTTTTAAGCACAAAAATTTTAATGAAGTCCAAGTTCTGCCTTTTTTTTCCTTTTAGTTGCTTGTGCTTTTGGTGTCATATCTAAGAAACTATTCCCTAAACCAAGGTCAAAAAGATTTACATGTACATTTTCTTGTAAGAGTTTTTTAGTTGAAGATTTTACATTCAAGTCTTTGATCCATTTTGAGTTAATTTTTACACGTCTCTTGGCAAACCACTCCAGCACTCTTGCCTAGAAAATCCCCTGGACGGAGGAGCCTGTTGTCCATGGGGTCGCAAAGAGGACACGACTGAGCGACTTCACTTTTTGATGCAGCTAAAGGTAGAATTTTCTTAATTTTATTTTTGTATCATTCGTTGCTGGTGTGTAGCAATATAACTGATTTTCATAAATTGATTTCGTATCCTGCAGCCTTGCTGAACTCACTTATTAGCTCAACAATTTTGTGTCTGTCTGTAAATTCCTTAGAATTTTTTCTACACACACAATCATGTCTTTTGTAGACATAGTTTGTTTTTTTTTTTCCTTCCAATCTGGATGTCCTTTATTTCTCTTTTGAGCCTAATTTCACTGCTAGAAATTCTAATGTTGAACAGTAATGGTCAGAGTAGATGTTTTTTTCTTGTTCCTGATCTTAGTGGGAAAGCATTCCATCAGTCTTTTACCATTAAACATAATATTAGCTATGGATTTTTAACAGATATCGTTCCTCATGTGGGGAAAGTTCTACTCTTAGCTTGTTGAGTTTATCATAGAAAGCTGTTGGATTTTGTCAAATGCTTTGTCTGCGTCTACTGAGATGATCTCGTGGGTTTTGTTCTTTATTCTAATAACCATGCTGGTGCTCATTCGCTAAGTCACGTCTAACTTAGCGACCCCATAGACCGTAGCCCACCAAGTTCGTTTGTCTATGGGATTTCCCAGGCAAGAATACTGGAGTGGGGTGTCATTTCCTTCTCTGGGGATCTTCCCGATCTGTGGACTGAACCCCCGTCTCCTGTCCTGGTAGGCATTCTTTACCACTGAGTCACCAGGAAAGCCCACAGTCTAATATGATGTGTTGTATTAATTAATTTTTATAAGCTGAACAAGTCTTGCATTCCTGAACTAAATTCCTCTTGGTCATGGTGTATAATTCTTTTCATATGTTGTTCTAATTTTTGGAAGGTTTTGAAAAGGATTGATATTAATTCCCTTTAAACATTTGCTTGTATTGTATTCACCAGTGAAACCTAAGTCCTAGGCTTTTCTGGGTGGCAAGTTCTTGACTACTGATTCAGTCTCTTTATTTGCTTTCATTCTATTCAGATTTTAAAATTTCTTCTTGATTAAGTTTCAGTAGTTTGTATCTTTCTAGAAATTTTCTATTTTATCTAAATTATCTAATTTGTTTTTATAAAAATTATTTTAGTATTCCCTTGAAACCTTTTTATTTTTGTAAGATCAATGGTGGGATAGTTGGATGGCATCATCAACTCGATGAACATGAGTCTGAGCAAGCTCTGGGAGTTGGTGATGAACAGGTAAGCCTGGCGTGCTATATAGTCCATGGGGTTGCAAAGAGCTGGACCTGACTGAGCAGCTGAACTGAACAGAACTGAACTGAAGATCAGTAATGCCCCTTTCATTTCTGATTTTAGTAATTTGAGTCTTCTTTCTTTTTTCTTGGTCAGACCAGTTAAAAGTTATACAACTATGCTGATCTTCACAAAGGACCAACTTTTGCTTTCTTGAATTCTTCTATTATTTTCTATTATCTGCGTAATTTACTTCTGCCCTGTTGCTGCTGTTCAGTAGCTCAGTCGTGTCCAACTCTTTGCAACCCCGTGGACTGCAGCGCACCAGGCTTCCCTGTCCTGCACCGTCTCCCAGAGTCCACACAAACTCATGTCCACTGAGTCAGCGGTGCCATCCAACCATCTCATCCTCTGTCATCCCCTTCTCCTCCTGCCTTCAGTCTTTCTCAGCATCAGGGTCTTTTCCAATGAGCTGGCTCTTTGCATCAGGTAGACAAAGTGTGCTTCAGCATCAGTCCTTCCCATGAATAATTCAGGACTGATTTCCTTTACTAGTGACTGTTTTGCCATCCTTGCTGTCCAAGGGGCTCTCGAGAGTCTTTTCCAATACCACGGTTTGAAGGCATCAGTTCTTCAGCACTCAGCCTTTTTTAGTGTCCAGCACTCACATCTGTACATGACTACTGGAAATATCACAGCTTTGACGAGACAGATCTTTGTCAGCAAAGCAATGTCTCTGCTTTTTAATATGCTGTGTTGGTTGGTCATAGCTTTTCTTCCAAGGAGTAAGCGTCTTTTAATTTCATGGCTGTAGTCACCATCTGCAGTGATTTTGGAGCCCCCCAAAATAAAGTCTGACACTGTTTCCACTGTTTCCCCATCTATTTGCCATGAAGTGATGGAACCGTATGCCATGATCTTAGTTTTCTGAGTGCTGAGTTTTAAGCCAACTTTTTCACTCTCCTCTTTCACTTTCATCAAGAGGCTCTTTAGTTCTTTGCTTTCTGTCATGAGGATGGTGTCATCTGTATATCTGAGGTTACTGATATTTCTCCCGGCAATCTTGATTTCAGCTTGTGCTTCATCCAGCCCGGCATTTCACATGATGCTCTCTGCATATAAGTTAAATAAGCAGGGTGACAATATACAATCTTGACCTACTCCTTTCCCAATTTGGAACCAGTCAGTTGTTCCATTTCCAGTTCTTACCAGCTACTGTTACTTGCCCACAGTAGTAGATATAATGGTCATCTGAATTATATTTGCCCATTCTTGTCCATTTTTAGTTCACTGATTTCTAAAATGTCAATGTTCGCTCTTGCCATCTCCTGTTTGACCACTCCCAATTTACCTTGATTCATGGACCTAATATTCCAGGTTTCTACGCAATATTGTTCTTTACAGCATTGGACTTTACTTTCATGACCAGTCACATCCACAGCTGGGCATTATTTCCACTTTGGCTCTGTCTCTTCATTCCTTCTGGAGCTATTTCTCTGCTCTTCTCCAGCGGCATTTTGGAGACCTAATACTCTGTACTGTGTGTGCTTAATTGCTCAGTTTTGGCTGACTCTTTGTGACCCATGGACTGTAGCTTGGCAGGCTTCTCTGTCCATGGGGATATTTTAGGCAAGAATACTGAAGTAGGTTGCTATGCCCTCCTCCAGGGGATCTTCCTAACCCAGGGACTGAACCAAGGTCTCCCACATTGCAGACAGATTCTTTACCGCCTGAGCCACCAGGGAAGCCCAAGAATACTGGAATGGGCAGATTCTTGACCAGCTGCACTACCAGGGAACCCCAATATGACGTTATACCGCTAGAAAATTCCCTCTAAGTAATGGTTTAGCTGCATCCAGTAAGTCTTGGTATGTTGTGTTTTTGTTTTCGTTCATCTTAAATTAGCTTTTAGTTTCCCTTGTGAGTTCTTCTTTGATCTAAACACTTCTAGGAGTGTGTTATTTAGTATCAACATGAATGTGAATTTTCCCCTTTTTCTTTTACATATTTCTGAGTTCATCCATTGCAGCTGGAGAACATAGTTGTGTTTTTGTTTTCGTTCATCTTAAATTAGCTTTTAGTTTCCCTTGTGAGTTCTTCTTTGATCTAAACACTTCTAGGAGTGTGTTATTTAGTATCAACATGAATGTGAATTTTCCCCTTTTTCTTTTACATATTTCTGAGTTCATCCATTGCAGCTGGAGAACATACTTTGTATGATTTCAGTCCTTATAGCTTTACTGAGACTTGTTTTATGGTCTAATAAATTATCTACTCCGGAGAACATACCATGTTGTACTTGAGAGAACGTACATCTGCTTTTGAGTGGAATTTTCGGTCAAGGTCTGGTTTACTTGGTTTGGAATGGTATTCAGATTTTCTATTTCCTTGCTAATCTTATGTCTAGTTGATCTATCTGTTAATGAAAGTGGGGTGTTAGAGTCTTCAACTATTATTGTTGAATCATCTATTTTTCCCTTCAATTCTGTCAGTTTTGCTTCATGAATTTTAAGGAGTATGTTGTTAGTGCACAGATGTTTATAATTGGTTTGTCTTCTTAAGGGATTGATCCTATTATTATTGTAAAATATCCTTCTTTGTTTGCCTCTGTGCTAATATTTGTCTTAAGTTCAATTTTTTAATTTTTCTTCTGATATTAGCACAACTACTCTGGCTTTCTTTCAGTATTATTTACATGGCATATATTTGCCCATCTTTTTACATACAATCAATTTATTTCTTTGAATCTAAAGTGCATTTCTTAGAAACCGCATGCAGTCGGATCACATTTTTAAAAACCCATTTTGCCAGTTGCTGCCTTTTGATTGCCGTGTTTAATCCATTTGCATTTAGTGGAATTGCCAAGTAGAATTTACGTCTACTATTTTGCTATTTGTCTTCTATCTTACGTTCTTCTGTCTATTTCGTGCCTCTATTCCTTTATTCTTTCCTGCTTTGGGGTTCGATCGATGTTTTCTAACACACCATTTTAATTTCCTTTTTCTCTTAACCTATGTAGTTACCATTACTGGTGTTCTTTATTTTCCTCATGTGGATTCCAGGCACTCTCTCGCATCCTTTCAGTTCAGCCTAAAGGACTCACTTTAGTATTTCTTGTAGGGTAGGTCTGCCAATAATAAGTTGTGTCAACATTTGTTTATCTGTAACTATCTTAATTTTGCCATTATATTTTAACTGCTTTATTGTGATGTAGTTTACATTCCCTGATAGCTTAGTAGGTAAAGAATCTGCCTGCAATGCAGGAGACCCTGGTTCAATTCCTGGGTCAGGAAGAGTCCATGGAAAAGGGCTAGGCTATCTACTCCAGAATTATTGGACTCCCCTTGAGGCTCAACTGGTAAAGAATCCGCCTGCAGTGTGGGAGACCTAGGTTTGATCCCTGGATTGGGAAGATCCCCTGGAAAAGGGAAAGGCCACCCACTCCATTATTCTGGCCTGGTGAATTCCATGGACTGTATAGTCCATGGGATCGCAATGAGTCGGACATGACTGAGCCAGTTTCACGTTCACATTACATACTGTACAATCCACCCATTTAAAATGTACAGTAAATCATATTTACCATACTCACAGAGCTGTGCATCCACCACCATAGTAAATTTTAGAATATTTTCCTTACTCCAAAAAGAAACTTTGTACCCTTGACCCATCACTCCCCAAATCTCTCATCTGTCTCCATCACTTTAAGCCCAAGCAACCACTAGTCTATTTTCTCTACAGATGTCCCTATTTGTTGATCTATTTGGTCTTTTAAAAGAATAATCTTTTAACTTTATTGATTTTCTCTATTCTTTGTCCATGTTCTCTGTTTATCTGTCTGTTGAGTGAAGTTGAAGTTTGCTCCTTCTAACTGATATTGCTATTCCAATGGATGTATATCATTAATTTATTTATCCATTGATTCTTGATGGAATTTTGGATTGTTATGCATATCTTCAATGTTATATGTCTAGCATTCCAATCCTATTCAATTATTTGTATTTCCCCCTTTCTAACGGAATATCCACTGGACTGATTTACATTAACTGGGTAAAGACTTGCTGCTCTCAGCACACTCAGTGATTTTCACTTTTTAATTTCAGTTACTGTAACAAAATTAACTTTACTGTTAAAATCCACCAGAATTCCATCATTTGGCCATTCATTCATTTTTTTTCAAAAAGATTCAGAAATTATCAGGTACTAATGGGTGTTCTTTTGAAGGAATGATGCTAAAGCTGAAACTCCAGTACTTTGGCCACCTCATGTGAACGGTGGACTCACTGGAAAACACTCTGATGCTGGGAGGGATTAGGGGCAGGAGGAGAAGGGGACGCCAGAGGATGAGATGGCTGGATGACATCACTGACTCTGGATGTGAATCTGAGTGAACTCCAGGAGTTGATGATGGACAGGGAGGCCTGGCGTGCTGAGATTCATGGGGTCGCAAAGAGTCGGACACGACTGAGCGACTGAACTGAACTGAAGTTAGGTTTACATTTTTTGTGATTAGTACCAGCACTTTCACTTTTCCAGTGTGTATTTCTTTTTTAAGGAAGAGGACAATGTATTAGTCAAAGAAAGAGAACAGAACCTATATATATGTAGGGGAGAGAGAATTATTATTAGGAAACTGACTCATGCAATTACAGGCACCAAATTTCAAAATCTGCATTTGACAAGTTGGAGATCTAGGAGGAGCCAATGACAGGGTTCCAGCCAAAAGGCCAGCAGGCCTCAGACCCAGGAAAACCTGATATTTCAGTGTGAGTCTGAAAGAGAGGGGCAGGGGAAGACTTAACTTGAAGGCAGTCAAGTAAGAAGAACTCCTCATATGCATGGATGGGTCGGCATTTTGGATTTGTTCAGGCTGTCAGCTGATTGGGTGAGGGCCACCAGATTAGGGAGGTGTTGTATGCCTGCATGCTCAGTGGCCCAGTCCATGTCTGACTCTTTCAGGCCCCAGGGGCTGTAGCCCACCAGGCTTTTCGGTTCATGGGATTTTCCAGGCAAGAATACTAGAGAGGGTTGCCATTTCCTACTCCAGGGGATCTTCGCAACCCAGGGATCGAACCCACATCTCCGTCATTGACAAGCAGATTCTTTGCCACCGAGTCACCTGGGAAGCCTCTAGGGAGGCGTTAGGACTTTATTAAATTCACATTTGTTAAATGAAGCACTGGGGGCAGGATGGTTAGCCCTGGTTCAACAAAAGACCACAAGAGAAATTGAAATAGGGAAGTTCATTACTCACAGGTCCAGGAGGAGGCACAGGGCACACCTGGAGGGGAGGTCAAGGCAGGTGCAAGCAGAGAGTGGCGGAACTTGGTGCCCATGCCTATATTAGAGTCCTTGGGTGCAGTGCTTGGGGCCCCCAGGCTAATGCTTGACTGGTCAACTTAAACCAAAAAGAGCAGGGTCTTGGTAAGCTGCATGGGGGTCTTCTCTAAGGGGGGCATACAAAAGGGAAGGTGCTGAGTAGGGGCGGGTTGAGAGGGACTGTTAATCACAGGGCTGTTGAGTCATATCAGGAATTCACATTTACTTCTGCCTCAGTGGGCTGTCTCTAGGATGTGCGCTTGCCTGAGGGGCTAGTGTTAGTTCTAGGCCCCCACAGGCCACTTAGCCAAGAATGTTGAGGCAGCAGTTTTATGGAGACACTTACCTAAACTCTCAACAGAGGACAATCTGCTTTATTCAGTCTATTGGTTTAATTGTTAAACCCACACAGACATACCCTCACAAAACCACCCAGAATATTGTTGGACTGGATATCAGATTCTCCCCTTCCCTCCGATCCCATGATCCAATCAAGTTGACACCCAAAATTAACCCCCACAGGCAACATGTGATAAAATATTTAAAAAGTGCACAAAAAGATTTAAAAAGAATTTATATATAACAGCCCCTCTGTGCTCGTATCACCCTCAAAGATCCATCTATGAAGATACAAAGTATGATTTCTCTTTCATTCTTCGGGTCAGTGGGGCCACGTGCTCACACGGTAGGATGAGGTTTAGGGGCTGAGAAAACAGATGTATCAGTGGGCTTTCCGAGTCAGTTATTATCTAAAGGTTACTTTCAAAACACCCTTACACCTCTGGTCCCAGATGGACTGAGCCCAGATGATTGACAGGAAAATCCCATTGAAATGAATTTTAAGTGACTTTTAAGTATCAGTGGGAGATATTGTGAAAGGATACTATAAAAGGTGACAGACCAAGAAATACAGATTTAAGTAAATTGTTTCAGGTGTAAAAGATTACCAATAGACTAAAAACAAAAATGTAACTAAAAATTGGGAGGGGGGAAAAATGAGGTGATATGTTATCAAATTAAATTCCTCAGTATTCAATATCCACATTATTTGAAGTGAGGGGCTCTTTAAGTAATGTTTAAAGTAGGTAACGCTGAGAAAGAGAAGTATAAGCATATTTTTGAATTCTGAATGTAACCACTGGAAGCACAAAACCTGATTGTGATTTCAAATGTTGACCTCTGGAGAGTAGGCCTAAGGGTAGGCGTGGAGATGTGGAGAACTTGCACATTTTCTTTACCCTTTTTAAAATTGTTTGAAATGTTATGACCCCATATATGAGCCATTTTTATGGTAGTTAAAAACAGGAGCGACAGGGCAAAAACTCCACCATAGGAGTTTCCTAACCCTACCTTAGGAGCTGCAAGGGAAAAGTTTCTGTGTTTACCTCCTTCCAACAGTTGAACTCATCCTGTGGCCTCTCCCACATCCTTCCTGGTCAGAAGGTACCGCCAGGGAAGCATACAATGATGAGGCTTTACAAAGTGTCCTCAGTTTAAAATCTGTTTTAAATTTAATTTTTTATTTATTTGTTTATTTCCTTAAGATGAAGATAGATTGATGGTTGCCAGGGGCAGGGGGGTGGTGGGATGGAGAGTTGTTCAGTGGATATAAAGTCACAGCTAGATGCAATGAATGAGTCCTGAAACCTGCTGTACCACCCAGAGTCTATAGGGAAAGATACAAGATACAGCGGGTGCTGGGAATTTAAAGCTTGTTGAGAG
Source organism: Oreotragus oreotragus (assembly GCA_006410675.1). NCBI lineage: Eukaryota > Metazoa > Chordata > Mammalia > Artiodactyla > Bovidae > Oreotragus > Oreotragus oreotragus. The sequence continues at coordinate 462,317 of SJYX01012590.1, read as the reverse complement.
GTTGTCTTATGTTAATTGTTCTTAACATACACACAGACCACACAAAGCCAATGGACACAAGGAGTCTTTTGAAGGTGATGCATATGTTTATTATCTTGATTGTGGTTGATGGAATTATGGGTGTTGGCACATGTCCAATGTCATTCAAATGTTTATCTTAAATGTGTACAATTTTGTGTATCAGGATACCACAATAAATCTATACTTAAATTTTTTTACTATTTTATTTTTAAATTTATTTAACTATATTTTGTTCCATAGCTCTGAGTAAATACCATCAGGCCATCCTTTCATGAGTTCTCTTTTCATCTGACTTGGTTTAGTCCTGGCTTGATTGCTGCTGCTGCTGCCAAGTCACTTCAGTCGTGTCCAACTCTTGGCGACCCCATGGACTGCAGCCTACCAGCTCCTCCGTCCATGGGATTTGCCAGGCAAGAGTACTGGAGTGGGGTGCCATTGCCTTCTCCCCTGGCTTGATTAGTAAGTAAGTAAGTAAAGTCACTCAGTCGTGTCTGACTCTTTGTGACCCCATGGACTGCAGCCTACCAGGCTCCTCAGTCCATGATTTTAAAGTTAGCTGCTTATTCCAAAGGTGTTCCTGATCATAAAGAGACCCTTAATACCCAAGAACTGTACATTTCTCACCTTTGTGTTTTCTCATCCTCACAACTTAATCATACTGCACTTTGATTATCTGATAAAGTATCTGTCCACCCACTGGGTTGTGCTGTGCACTCTTGATGAATAGTGAGTAAGTAAGTAAGTAGAGTCACTCAGTCGTATCCAACTCTTTGTGACCCCATGGACTGCAGCCCACCAGGCTCCTCAGTCCATGGGATTCTCCAAGCAAGAATACTGGAGTGGGTTGCCATTTCCTTCTCCAGGGGATCTTCCCAACCCAGGGATTGAACCCGGGTCTCCCACATTGGAGGCAGATGCTTTAACCTCTGAGCCACCAGGGAAGTACCTAATAATAGTGAGTGTTTCTTACTTATTTTTACATACTCTATGCCCAGCATATGGGGGACCATGAAATAAGTGTTGGCTAAATAATATTATACGTGCTGATTTATTTAAAAAACATTTATTAAGCAGCTTGATAGGTCAGACCTTGGGAACAGAAAAGTCAATCAGTGTTGATGCTTCCTTTGAGAATTCATGACAGAGTGGAAATGAGAGAAAGCCTAAGAACAGGTACTTAGAATTGAACATGCAAAAAAAAGTATTAAGGAGCAGAGTAAGCAGAACGGTGGTATAACCAGCACCAAGCAAGGTTTGTTCAGAATGAGGAAAGCCATGGCTAACTTAGCAACGATGCTTTATTCTGCAACTATGCATTACAATTTTTGTTTGCAGAAGGAAATTTTGTATAAAGTTATGCCTGGAAGATCAATTTCTGTTAGAATAATTAAATATGGAGGAGGAAAAGCTGATTATTCTCTTCTTCCAAGTACTAAAAATTTAGGAGCATTATAGCTAAGTGGAAAGTACAACTCGAGTGAGAGAAAGTCTGGGTTAAGCTTCAGGTTGGCACTATTGGGAAAAATAACCGAGGTGCCATTGTGTGATATTTTTTTAAGGTTGTTTTTTTTTTTTTTTTCTGTAGACCATTTTTTAAGTCTTTATTCAATTTGTTACAGTACTGTTTCTGTTTTCTGTTTTAGGTTTTTGTCCGGGAGGCATGTGGGATCTTAGCTCTGTGACTCCTGCTTTGGAAGGCAAAGTCTTAACCACTGGACCACCAGGCAAGTCTCTGGTTTCTACTGTTCTTAATGATGGGTTCTACTGTTATCCAGCTTCCCTGGTGGCTCAGACCACAAAGAATCTGCCTGCAATGCAGGAGATCCGGGTTCAATTCCTGGGTTGAGAAGATCCCCTGCAGAAGGGAGTGGCAACCCACTCCAGTATTCTTGCCTGGAGGATCCCATGGGCAGAGGAGCCTGGAGGCCCGCAATCCGTGGGGTCACAAAGAGTCAAACACGACTGAGTAAGTAACACTTTCTATTGTTGCCATAAAGAAGTACAAAAGGCTAAGTGGTTTAAACCAACGCTAAGCTATGATCTTACAGTTGTACAGGTCTGACGTTTGACACGGATCTCACTGGGCTAAAACTGAAATGAAACCAGGCTGAATTTTTTCCTGGAGGCCTGGACCAGCTTCTAGAAGTGCCTCATGTATTTTGGCTTCTGTTCTCCTTTCGTCTTCAAAACCAGAAAGAGTGTTTCTCTAAACCCTTCTGTTGTCACGTCTTTCTCTGACTACAGCCAGGAAAAATTTTCTAATTTCAAGGATTAATGTGATTAGCTGGGGTCCACCTGAAGAACGAGGGAAAATCTTTTTATCTCGAGGCCAGACCCTTAAGCATATCTGCAAAGTCTCGTTTGCCATGTAAGGTAGCTTATTCACAAATTCTGGGGATTAGGATGTAGACATCTTCAGGGGAGCATTATTTTGCCTCCCATATGAATAAAATGAAATTGTCTCCGGTAATCTTAAAGATGAATTCAGACCTGACCATTTGTGGCAGAGAACTACTTCTGTCTACTGCTTTTCCCAGGTGGGGTCCTTTTCTCCAGTCAAGGGGGTATGTGAAGATCTGTTTTCAAAGGGTTTCGTTATTTGTACTTCATTGTCATTAAGGAGAAGTAAAAAGTAGAAAATGACATCAAAGGAAGTGTGACTGACTCGGCTTAGTCATTCATAAGAATTTTCCCAATACTGGAGTGTGATAGAGCATCATTGAACACCCAAAAAACCAGATTCTTTGTTGTCTGAGAGATGTAAGGTTAAAGATAAAGACAGCATAGATATTTTGAGATTGTTGTAGACTTAGATATCTTACATGATCATTACCTTTGTCAAAAAAATGGACACAATCAGAGTTAAAGGTACCATATTATCAGAAGCAATTCTTGCATAATAGATACACCATTTGTTTTCCAATTTAAAAGAAAGATGCTAAGGAGAGGTGATTGCTTTTTAGCAGTTCTCGTCTTTTTGCATTTAAGATATTGACAGAACCAGCTCTTTGGACTTGGGATATTGAAAATGTTCATCATCCACAAAATACTCTTTGGACTTGGGGTTAGTTCTTTCTTGTTGTAATGGGAAAAGGAGGAGAGATTTTGAGTGGTATATTGTTCTTCCTATTTCTGAAATTGTGTGAACGCACAAAAGCTTCCTTCCTAGAAAACAAACAAACAAATAAATATAGTTCTCCACAGTTAGCAATTTTGTAACCAGAAAATTCTGAAACATTTGTTATGTTTTTCTTATCTTTCTCTCTATTTGACAACTTTGCAGGAATTAACTATACTTTGAGAAATACTGTTTGGACATTTTTACTGAGATGTTTGTTTTCGTGTCAGAAAAACCTACTTGGTAGAAAGCAGAGTGGAGAAAAACTATTGAATCAACGAGATACTTTTAAAGTCTAAGAACGTTAGAGTTGAAAAGAATCATACAGGTCTTGATTGAACTCTCTACAAAGATGGGTTTTCTCAGTTACATCCTCTATAAATGGCTAAACAAATATGACTGGACCTTCCTCACCATGCCAGTTTGCTGGGTCTTACTTTCTGATGACCCTCACCTGGCTGCATTCTAATTCCTTGCTCTTCTTCTGAACAGCACCCAGGGTTAATTCATTGTTCATTGTTGCTGCTGAGATCTGAGCCGTGAAGAGTAGAACAAGTCTACCATCTTCTTTATCTTAGACACCATAGAAGTCTATTACCTCTTCTGTGTTGCCGTCTCTCAATCTTATTAACATCTAGTGAGAGCAACCAGCAATCCCAACTACCTGAGCACATGTTGCTGTGACATTGGGTCTCTTCTGCGTCATCCTTGTGCAAGTAAGTGACATTCATCTGTTTGGATCTCATCTCTGACAGTGTGATGGCTCTGACTCTATAATTCAATATTTCCCGGTTTTCCCAATGGTACCACATCCATCAGCTTGGAAATTCACGACTCCTGTGCCATCATCCCAAGGATTCTCCAGCTGCTCCTGGTGTGCTCGGCCAAGCTGACTGCAAGCTTGCTTATAGGTGAGATCCTCAGCAACAATTCATCTAGTTGTTGAATTGCTCTCCTAGAAGAACTTGCAAGATCTGATGACTTGCTTGTTGGAAACAAACAACAAAAAAAAAAACTCGTAGTTTTACCAAAATTGGTCATGAATCTGTTTTATATTTATTTTGTTATCTGTGTTCAAAGTAAAATGGAGCTTAAATGCATATATGCAGACAAAATGAACACATCCATTACAGGGTGAGTTTTATTACAGGAAAGCTACAAAATTTGGATTATGATTCCCACAGGGTCTCCAGCTTAGAAGAAAACCCTGCCTGTGCAGTGATGCTTTGAATTCCTTTAATTTGCAGTTATTGCTTAATTAGAAATAAGCTTTAGATTAATATACATGGAAAGTTAGCATATTGACATGATTTCCTACTAAAGAAGAGAAACTCATACCAGATTTGTTCCTGTGCAGATCTGATTCAGAGCAGTAAGGTGAGGATAAGAGCGGATTGTTCTCAATTTGGTTCTGTAAATAGTTTGTGACAATTCATTTATCTGCACAACTGAATTAAGTGATTTGGGAGTAAAATTAGAATCAGCATGGCATGTGGCTCACAGTTCCTAAGGCAGCTCATCTTCTCGCTCTTCCCAAAATGCTTCTGGAGGATCAGAACGGGTGACAATTCTCTGAGAAAATGAAACACCAAGGCAGACATTGCACTAACTGCTAGAAGCTTGGAGATCATTCCACCAACTACAAAACCCATGGAAAGGAACAGAGAGTTATAATCAGAAGCACACTCGGGTTTTGCTGCTTGGAGGAGTGAATCCATCTCCATGAGAAGATAAGCCCGAGCTTCATCCCTCCTCCCGTCTCCTCCCCACCTGCATCTGGGCTCTCTGTTCTGAATATGAAGGACCAACCTGAGAATGAACTCTCTCTCTGTCACATTAAATGTATCCTGACTCAACTTCCTGTATCTCCTCCTAGCTATGATTTTGTCAAGCTTTATGAAATTTGGTTGTGGGTATAAAAAAACAACAATCATAGGGAATATGCTTTTTTTTATATAAAGCAACACATCTCCTCCCAAACACCATATGCATTTGACACTCATCTTTACTGTGCAAATAAGAAACACAGAGCTAGACACTGAAAACTGGGCTGAACAATGACCTTGCCAATCTGCTCTCTAGGTCTGGATCTGAGACAAAGAGAATTCTCGTAATTTCTTTGGACTTCTACTGTTATCCTCCTACTAATTTTTCCTGGAGAATAAGCAGAAAGAGCAAGGATAAATTAGATGCTCTGTCTAGTGACAAACACAAGGGCTGCAGACACAGTTCTTCCTTTTAGAAAAGGAAAGATTACAATGTAGAGTAGCTGGTGCATTATTCTGAAAAATATCTCTGGAAAGGACTTTACAAGAATTTTTAAAATGTAGTAAATTGCTTTGCACCTTCTACATGACAAAAAAATTAATGAGCTCCTTGAATTAGGCACTGCAAGGGTAAGAAGAGACTGTGATGAAAGCTGAAGAAACTGGATGAGTTAAGGTAACAATCATAAAACTGAAATGAGCATTGGGAGCAGTTAGGAATAGAATTGATGCTGTAGAAGATGGAAACACTAATACAGATCGTCATTTTGAGAAGCTTTCCCAGAATGTAGAAGAAAAATGATAAATAGAAGCAAAAGAGCAAGTGGAGACTGTTGATGTGGAATACAAAGAAAAAAGAGCTAGCCTAAGTATGAGTAACATGCATGAGGAAAAGCCAAGATAAAACCCAGCCACAGCAATAATAAACTTACGGCAAGGAGTTTTCTCTGGATCGAAAACTTAGGTCTTTCGATCCTATGAGCTCAAGTAACAACGAATAAAAGTAGATTTGCTTATAGACATGTGGGGACAATATTTAAATCTGAAGACACAGAAAATGTCCTAAACTGCATCACACATGAGGAAAAGGAAGGTCAACTCGAAAGGAAGACATTGATCAGCCTTCGAGATTTCTCCTTATGATTGTAAATGCCAGAGAGCAATGAAAGAACGTCTACAGAGATTTGGGAGGGGAGAAAAAGCACCCAAGAGTTTTATACTTAAGCTTGTATGATCACAGCAAAAGGAGCTCCTTAGATATGATTTATAGATTAGGGGGAGGTGTTGTGAGAATTACAGGAAGCCACAAATGGAACAGTACTTGGCTGCTACCAAGGACTGCACAAATGTGGATTCTTGCTGCCTGAAAGACCATCATAGTCTTTCTACCCCATGAGGCATCTGGCACATTTTGGGTCTCCTTAACCTTTGTTGAATCTGAGACAGGGACAGATTCAACCAGAGTCTTCTCACTCTGAGCACATTGTTTGGGTGCTATACTTTAATATTCCTTTGTTTTCTATGCTAGGTTTTACTTTAGCGACAACACTTACTTCAGGCACATACACTGAATAAGGGAGATGGATAGGCTTCAGATAAATAGCATTTGACTTTGTATTTTGTACATCTGGTCAAAAAGATCAGGGGATGAGCCTACTTGAAAATGCAAACAATTAAACAAATAGGTTCTGAGTGTATATAAAATGATTTGGAAATTATATTTAAGGCTGGAAAAAAGTTTGAAATGCTCTAACCCACAATATTCGGGTGGTGAGAAGGGGTAGAGCTGTAATGGGGTTAAAGAGGAGCACAGTTAAGGTTTGCTAATGGAATCTCTATGTGAATTGTGTAGGAACTGAAAACACATTAATATTGAAAATGCAAACAATTAAACAAATAGGTTCTGAGTGTATATAAAATGATTTGGAAATTATATTTAAGGCTGGAAAAAAGTTTGAAATGCTCTAACCCACAATATTCGGGTGGTGAGAAGGGGTAGAGCTGTAATGGGGTTAAAGAGGAGCACAGTTAAGGTTTGCTAATGGAATCTCTATGTGAATTGTGTAGGAACTGAAAACACATTAATAATAAAAGCCCCACTTTAAAAACTGACCTTGCAGTTGAAAGATACGCACTTGTATCATTACCAATTAATGTGTTAGGTAACATAGCTTATACTTGGAAAGCAACAAGGAGGAATCTCTAAACGATATTCACACATCTTAATTAGTGTCGTTAATAGTTCCTTTGCCATCTTTCATGAAACCAACAGCATTGCATTGCAAGCATCTTGTTATAAGCCAAACCAAGAAGTTAGGTTTGAAGCCAAGTCCTTAAGAGCAGTTTTAAACTATGGTGCCTACATGACTAGAATGTTTCTCTAGGGTTGCTTCTTAGCTGCAGGACTTTTGAACGCAATCAGCCGTAATGCCAGACCTTCTGAAGGTAATGGTGACTCCTGGGCAGTATTGCAGAGGTGCTGATGAAACCAGGATGCAAAAATATAAGGAGAATGACACAACCCACATTTCTTATTATAGGACTCTCCCCCATCATGGACAAATGATTTAACTATTGTTGGTAATGAAATATAACGGTTGATCTATAAACTTAGTATCTGCCACTGAATAGTTTCAGAAATTTTGAGAACTAGGTTCTGAAAGTTACGAACAAGAAGCCGCAGTAAAAAGCCTAATTACGGAAAAATGTGGGTGCTGTAGCTTATTGTGGGGCACATACAAACAGGTATAATTTAGAGCCTGTCCTCTAATGGGTGCACTTTAATTCTTCTGCCTTCTCTAGAAACTGTAACATATTCTTAAATTTTCTTGTTGGGTTTTCTTCTGATTCTAAAAGACCTCTATCTTTCAAGTGATATCAGAGGATGGGACTGGCAGACTACAAAACAGAATAAAGAAGGAATCAAAAGAGAAAAATTGATGAGCTACCATTCAGCCTTTTTTTTTTCTATGCAGAATTCTTTTCCTTTTTTAAGTGTTTAATTTTAATGTAATCAAGTTATGATTTTATTTATTTTTGCCTGGGCTTCGTTGCTCGACGGGCTTTTTCTCTGGTGGTGGCGAGTGGGGGCTGCTCTAGCTGCGGTGCATGGGCCTTCCACTGCGCTGGCTCCGCTGGCTGCCCAGCACGGGCTCTCCGTAGGAGGCTTCAGTGGTCGTGGAACATGGGCTCAGAAGGCGCGGCTCCCAGGCTCTACAGTACAGGCTCGGTAGCTGTGGCGNTGGGGGCTGCTCTAGCTGCGGTGCATGGGCCTTCCACTGCGCTGGCTCCGCTGGCTGCCCAGCACGGGCTCTCCGTAGGAGGCTTCAGTGGTCGTGGAACATGGGCTCAGAAGGCGCGGCTCCCAGGCTCTACAGTACAGGCTCGGTAGCTGTGGCGCACGGACTTAGTTACTCCTTGGCCTGTGGGATCTTCCCGGGCCAGGGATTGAAGCTGTGCCTCCTGCGTTGGCGGGTGGAATCTTTACCACTGAGCCCTTTGGGATGCCCCCTTTCTTTTCTATGTAAATGCAATTATTTATAAATATTCATAAATACAGTATTGCGCTTAAGTGTATACCTTTCTTTTGCCACTTTCAGGTTATTACAATTTTCAAGAGCACAATAAATATGCATAACAGCTTGCTGTATAGATATACATGAAATATTTAACCTATAACTTATTGTTGAACAAATTATAGGTTAAATAATTTTTACTTATATTTTATTAAATAATCTTAATTTAATGAACAACATTAAAAAATGTGAATCAAAACTAACACTTGAGTTATTTCTACTTTCTCACTATTGAAAATAATTGTGTTAAATATATTTGCTCATTAATTTTATTTAGTTGTCTAATCATTTTATTAAATAGATTCCTGGGAGTAATATTTTTTAAGCCAAAGGGTGTATCTGTCCTCAAGATTCTTTATGCGTATTACCAAATGATTCTAAAAAAAGGTTAAACCAATTTATACATCTGTCAATTGTATATAAAGGGTTCCAATTTGCAAACTATTCTTCTTTGTTTTTATTACTGCTCTTCATGAACTGTGAAGATGAATGTTTTCAGATTTATCAGTTCTTTCTGATTTCTTTTCTAATAACGATCTATTTATATCCTTTTGGACACTAGAATGCTACTAGCAATTATCTCTTGGAGTCAATTAGGTGCATGTGCCTTAATAAACACTTAAATTTAGTATTTTATAAATGATAATAGAAAGATCAAGATCTCATCCTACACTATACAATAAAAACTATATATATAAATATGATTCATTAAACAGTTAACTACAAATAATAACAGAGTGTGGCAGGATCCACATAAAATTTGAACAAAACTGCCTAGTGCTTTGTTGTTTAACCATTTTAGGCTCATTTATTTATGGGCTACTTAGTACAGTTATTTAAGGTCAACTGACTGTGTCTCTAGAATTAGCACATTTTTTTCAAGATCATATTAAGAACAAAAAATGGAGTGATTATAATTAAAGATCTCTTACAATACCAACTGTGAGAGCATTGTTTTTAAAGACCATTTTTTTTAACATTAGCAATCAGTCCTCCATCCCTTTCTCATATCTAATTGGTTTCCTGTCGTCTTGCTTTTAGGCAACCATTTTCTTTTACTCCAATTTAAGCATTCTAGAAATTTAACATTTTTATAGAAACACTTTTTGAGTGTTAACAAAATTAGGAAACCAAAATTATGGAGTTTTTATCCTTTCTATAGTAGAGGATGGTTTCACTGGTGAAACAAAATGCAGTACTGTGAAGCTGCATTAGTATTTTCATTTCTGTGGCAAGGCTGATTAACCTGGTTTACAATTGAGACAAAAATAATTGTAACTAATGACAGTCACACATCTTTCCCCCTTTTTGCATGTAACTACAAAGTTCAATTCTAAGGTAGCTACTATAGCAGTGTTATACTCTATTGCCTCATGTGAAAAATTTTGGAAAATATGGCAAGAATTTCCTCTTGGAAATACCTCCCTCCAATGAAATAGAGATCTATAGTAGAAAGAAATCAGAGGGCAGCTTAACTTCATGTCTGTAGTTAGAGAAGTGTGAAAATGAATTTTTTTTTCTAATAACTTCTGAAGTTCACTGAAAATATGCTTGGAAGGTTTAATTTTTATTTGGCTTTAACCAGTTTGATATTTGCATGTTTATTTGTCTCCTTTAAAAAATGCCTACATTATGATGGCATCTCATCCAAGACACATATTTGTTTCCTTTTTGAGTTCTGGGCCTAGGGTTTATACAACACAGCAGTAGGAGTTCTCACATCTTCTACAATTAAATTCTTAAGAAGGTCTGACCAACCATACATTACCTAGGCATCTTATTTTTTTTTAAATTGTATTACTTTCACTATGTGGCAAAAACTATTTAATACAGCATCATATCCTATTTAATCATTAACCAGAAGAAATCTAAATATTCCCATTTTATTCCAGCTCACATAACTGATATTCAAAAAAAATTCTAATTTGGCTATGTCTCTCAGAGCTGTTAAGCAGAGCAGGAAATTTTTGGGAGAAATGCCATACATGTGACCATGAATAGCAAGTCGTCTGTATCCCACACAAAAATATCTCAGACAACTTAAACATATATATACACACACATTTAAAATGTGGATTGCATAGTCAAATGTCTTCTTACATAGTTTAATTTACAGTAAATCATATTTACAAAGTTAATTCACACGTTAGGGGAGTGTGTGTGTGTGTGTGTGTGTGTGTGTGTGTGTGTGTGTTGTTCTTTCCACTTCCACGTTACCTGAAAACAATTTACCCAGCTTTCACCTGACTGGTTGACATCAGTGATCTATGCCTTCATTTCATTAGCCTTGATTTTTGAGTCACCTAACAAAGTGACTTGTTATATAGAATGGGTCCTGAGACCCCACCACAGGCCCTGGACTGGTGTGAGACATCCCAGGCCCTGAATCAAGATCTCCATTTCTAAGGAGATCCCCAGACAATACGCATGAATGTTAAAGTTTGAGAAGCATTGCTATAGGGCACGTCATTTTTACTTCTAAATATAGTTTTTAAAATAGAGCATTCCCTTCATCTGGGTATGCACTGGCAGAAGTTTTATCTCAGGTTACAAATACCTTCACTTGAACATTAGTAAAAATTTTCTACTTCGTGCTGTAAGAACGTTTCGTTATTCATATAACATAACCCCTGAGTATGTCAGCTTAACTGACTTATTAAACAACATCTACCCCTGGAAGCCAGGAGATTCTGCCTCCAAGAATAATGGAGAAATCTCTATTAAACTTATCTTTTAAAAAATGTTTCAAACCTGTTTAATCAGATGATCTTCATAAGCAATTTGTCTTAGGAGTTTTTTGAGGGAATATATTTTCTGTAAAGTCTACTCAGTTGTTAAAAAGAAATCAACTCACCAAGCAGTATAACTCAGTAGTAGAAAAGCTTCAGTAAAAATTTGAATACAAGGTGGATTAATTTGGGGGTGAGTAAAAGCCTTGTCTCATGTTTGGGAAAATATGATTCTTGCTGAATGCACTTAAATATAAATATTGGCAGAACACTCGTCTTGCTCTATTTTGGGACGTTCAAATGTGGTATATCCCCGGAGGTCCGGATGGGCATGAGAAAATATTTCTTTCTTTCTCATTAGAGTGGTTGGAGACACATACACCAAATATGCATATACCTAACCTATGGGAAAAAAAGTGAAAGTGTTAGTTGCTCAGTTGTGTCTGACTTTTTGTGATGCCAGGGGCTGTAGCCTCTGTCCATGGAATTCTCCAGGCAAGAATACTGGATTGTGTGCATGCATGTGTGTTAAGTCGCTTCAGTTGTGTCCGACTCTTTGCAACACTATGGACTGTAGTCTGCCAGGCTCCTCTGCCATGGGGATTCTCCAGGCAGTAACACTTGGAGTGGGCTGCTGTGCCCTCCTCCAGGAGATCTTCCCGACCCAGGGATGGAGCCCAGGTCTCCTGCATTGCAGGCAGATTCTTTACCATCTGAGCCTCCAGGGAAGCCCATACTTACACAACATAGATATCTACACACACACAGATGCGCATACATTATGACAGAGAAAATAATGCTTCCAGGTGTCTCAAGAACCTGGCTTAATGCTAATTTCAACTGGACAGTAAAGGTTTTAGGCGAATCACCTCTCCCTGGTTTGGATGGCTTCCCATCTCTGTAATTCCTGGGAACTGATCAAGCCTCACAGTGTGACTCCTGCAGGCATCGCCATCCCTGTTGATTTTCTTACTCTTGCTGGCTAAATAATGTAGCACACCTAATAAATTCAAATAAAGCTTCTGATTGGTTTGTCAGCAGTTTAACAATCTTGAATAATTTACCAATCTCAGAGACTTGGTGTGAGCCCATAATGTTTAGACTAGAAATAATAAAATGCACTCAATTGATTAAACTGTTTATAGATGCCTAAGAATTAGCATATTGTATAATTGCAAGTATTTTATAATTACCCAGTGGGGCTGATAAAAGGATTCAGTGCTATCGACTACTAGACTGGTAACCTTGATGAGAGGAGAATCTCAGTGAAAGAGGAATTCTCTCGGGGTTGAATGTGGACAGAGTCTGGGTCCCCTTCCTACAGATTCTCTACTGCTTGTTACTCTGCCTGAAGCCAGGATCCCCCAAAGCCCCGGGCCCTGGGACCTCACTGTGCATGGTGGCTCATTCCTGAGAAAATGCTCTAATGAATCCCTTGGCCGCCTGAGATGGCATTTGTTTCCCCTAGAATTCCTACTGAGAGTCTGAAATCTTTAGAAGTCATAGAAGCAAAGTGTGGAAGGCCAGCTGAGAACCTCATCAGACATAGTTTACTAATGAGGTCTGTTTTGCTTTTGCTTGTTTCATTTCAAAATTGTTGCTAATACTTTTACTTTCCTAAAAGTAGCATATATTCACAAACCTTCAATCTTCTATTATTACCTCAGCTCAATAAATGGAAAAGTATGATTACTTAGCCCTCATTCCAGCCACATTTTTCAGAGGCAACCATTTTAACCTTTGTTCATATTCTTTAAACTGTATAACCTTACATAATAGGGGCTTCCGTGGTAGCTCAGCTGGTAAAGAATCCACCTGAAATGCAGGAGACCCTGGTTCAATTCCTGGGTCTGGAAGATCCCCTGGAGAAGAGATAGGCTACCCACACCAGTATTCTTGGGCTTCCCTGGTGGCTCAGCTGGTAAAGAATCTACCTGCAATGTGGAAGACCTGGGTTCAATCCCTGGGTTGGGAAGATCCCCTGAAGAAGGGAAAGGCTATCCACTTCAGTATTCTGGCCTAGAGAATTTCTTAAATAAGATGTTTTAACCTATATTTCTTGTTTTATTAGCCTTATTTTGTTTATTAGGCAGCTAATAAACATTCTCCACAACCATCTTCTTAAATTTTGTAAATTTTAAAAAACCACCTTCAGTTCTTCTTTTGCTTACTTTTGAATGTTTAAATAATATAATTATTCTGTTTCTCTCATCTCTAAACTTAATACAGAGGCTCTTGATTTTCTACTGTGTAGGACAAAGAAGAAAGCAATGCCTAGATTGTCAAACTGTATACGTTCTCATTTAGTCTGTTCTGTAAGTCAGTCATCTGTGTCTTGCCTATGGCTTAATTTTAGAAACTGGAAGCCAATATAATTTATAAATTTTTAATAACATGAGTATATAAATACAACTTATTGTAGATCCATGTTAGGTCACTAATAGGAAACTGCAAAAATCCTTGGTCACTAGGCTTCAGTTCAGTGCAGTCACTCGGCTGTGTCCGACTCTTGGACTCCATGGACTGCAGCATGCCAGGCTTCCCTGTCCAATGCCAACTCACTTAGCCTTTTAGATAAAAATATTCTAAGGTTCAAGGTTAAATGGCTTATCTTTGCTTATGTTTGTTAATTAAATTATGACATATTTAGTCTTCTATATATATGGTCATTATCTTTTATCTACAGCTATGTGTTTCCCTAGGGTTTTTAATCATATTTCAATTTTTCCCAGTTTACAAAAGAAAAATATGCTTTTTTCTTTTTTTTTTTTTTTTGCCAAATCACAAAGATACTTCAGATTTTCTTCTGCTGGAAACAATCTTCCATCCTTCTTCATATGCAAGTCATTACTTTTTGTTCTCACTCAACCCTATTATTTCCAGACCTCTGTGCCACTGATCGGAGAAGGCGATGGCACCCCACTCCAGTACTCTTGCCTGGAGAATCCCATGGGTAGAGGAGCCTGGTGGGCTGCAGTCATGGGGTCGCGAAGAGTCGGACACGACTGAGCGACTTCACTTTCACTTTTCACTTTCCTGCACTGGAGAAGGAAATGGCAACCCACTCCAGTGTTCTGGCCTGGAGAATACCAGGGACAGGGGAGCCTGGTGGGCTGCCCTCTATGGGGTGGCACAGAATAGGACACGACTGAAGCGACTTAGCAGCAGCAGCAGCATACCACTGAGAGTCTCTGATTTCGTTTCAGAGACCTCCTTGGTTTTATTGTTTCTTTAAAAAAAATAATTTTACTAAGATATAATTCATATGCCACAATTTTATCCATTTAAAGTGTAACATTTGTTAGTTTTTCATGTATTCTCAGAATAATACCATACTATACCATCACCAAAATCTAATGTTAGAATATTTTAATTATTTCCCCAAAGAAGCTCTTTGCATTAGCAGACAGTCTTATGTCCTACCCTCTCTAGACTTTGGTAACCTCCAGCCTATTTTTGGAGAAGGCAATGGCACCCTACTCCAGTCCTCTTGCCTGGAAAATCCCATGGACGGAGGAGCCTGGTGGGCTGCAGTCCATAGGGTCGCTAAGAGTCGGGCACTTACTGAGCGACTTCACTTTCACTTTTCTCTTTCACGCATTGGAGAAGGAAATGGCAACCCACTCCAGTGTTCTTGCCCGGAGAATCCCAGGGACAGAGGAGCCTGGTGGGCTGCCCTCTATGGGGTTGCACAGGGTCGGACACGACTGAAGCGACTTAGGAGCAGCAGCAGCAGTAGCAACCTATTTTCTGTCTCTATAGGTTTGCCACTTCTGGACATTTCACATAAATGGAGTCATATACTATGTGACCTTTTGTGACTAGCATTTTTTACTTAGCAGATGTTTGCAAAGTTCACTCATGGCGTAGTGCTTCACTTCTTTTCACTGTTGAATGATGTACCCATTATATGGATATTCACTTACTCTTTAGCACCTTTCATCAGTTGAATAACATTCGTTTTTTCTACTTTTTGGCTATTATGAATAACGTTGCTTTGTATACTCATATAGCAGTTTTCATGTGGTCATATCTTTTCATAGTTTGAGGATATTTACCTAGAATTTGTGACATGCATGCATGCACCAACGATTGCAATTTCTGAGTTAAACTGTAACTCTCTGAGTTGAACATTTTAAGGAATGCCAAACTGTTTTCCAAGGTGTCCGCACCATTTTACCTTCTTACTCTCAATATATGGTTCCAATTTTTCCACATCCTCACTTACAATTTTTACTGTCTCTCTTTTTAACTTTAGCCATCCCCATAGGTGTAAAGCAGTATCACTTGTGGTTTGGTTTGTATTTTCCTAATGCCTAATGATATTGATCATCTTTTTGGGTATTTATTGATCATTTGTTTATTTCCTTTGAAAGAAAGTCTATTCATATTCTTTGCTCATATTTTATGATTCCTCTCCAACTCTTTGGGTATTCAGCAATTCCAGTCCTAGGTGCATGCATGCATGTCCTTTTTAAAATTTTAATGAATTCTAACTTATTTTTTCCTTTTTATTTATTGCGCTTTTGGTGTCATATCTAAGAAGACTTTGCCTAACCCAATATGACAAAGACTGATTTGTTCACTTTCTTCTAAGAGTTTTATAGCTTTTAGCTTTTACATTTAAGTATATAGTCCATTTTAAAGTAATTTTTATTCATGGTGTGAGGTTAAGGTATAACTTCATTTTTTGCCTGTGGATATCCAGTTTTCCCAGTGTCATCTGTTGTAAAGGTCATTTTCCCCTCCTATTGAACTGTCTTTGCACATTTGTTGAAAGTTAACCATAAATGTAAATGTTTCTTTCTGTACTCCAGATTCTATTTCATGGATTTATATGTTTATACTTATGCCAGTACTATAGTATCTTGATTATTGCAGGTTTCCGGCATGCTACAATACATGGGGTCACAAAGAGTTGGACATGACTGAGTGACTGAACTGAACTGAACTAAGTTTTGAGATTGGAAAATATGATTCCTCCAACTCTGTTCTTTTCAAGATTGTTTTGGATATTCTGGCTCCCTTGCCTTTCCATATGCATTTTAGGATTAGCTTGTCAATTTCCACAAGAAAAAAGCCAGCTGGCATTTTGATATAAATTGTGTTAAAGCTGTAGATTAATTTGATATTAAGTCTTCCAACACATAAATATGAGATGTCTTTTATTTAGAGCTTCTTCAATTTCTTTCAACAATGTTTTATAGTTTTCAAAACTATAAGTATTGTGCTTTTTGTTAAATTTATTCTTAAATATTTCATTCATTTTGATGTTATTATAAATTATTTCCTTAATTCTGTTTTTGGATTGTGCATTGCCAATANTATGAGATGTCTTTTATTTAGAGCTTCTTCAGTTTCTTTCAACAATGTTTTATAGTTTTCAAAACTATAAGTATTGTGCTTTTTGTTAAATTTATTCTTAAATATTTCATTCATTTTGATGTTATTATAAATTATTTCCTTAATTCTGTTTTTGGATTGTGCATTGCCAATATATGTAAGGACACTTAATTTTTCTCTTTCTTGAATCTTGTAATCTAGCTGAGCTTATTACCTGTAATAAATTTTTAGTGTATTCCTTAGGATATTCTGTATATGATTATGATATTTGTGTAGAGAGATAGTTTAACCTCCTTCTTTTTGATCTAAATACTTTAAATTTCTTTTTGTCTTTTGTCTTAATAATACAACGTTGAATAGAAATAGTGAGACCAGAGGTCCTTGTCTTGTTCTTGATCTTATGGAAAAATAACAAGGTCTCAGTTTCTTCATAAATGGCTTTTATCAGATTCAGTAAATGCCCTTCAAGTCCTAGTTTCTTGAGTGATTTTATCATGCATGAGTATTAGATTTTTTCACATAATTTTTCTATGACTATCAACATTGTGCATACTGTCCTTTATTGTATTAATATGGTATACTACATGGCTTCCCTGGTGGCTCAGCTGGTAAAGAATCTGCCTGCAATGGAGGAGACCCCAGTTCAGTCCTTGGGTCAGGAAGATCCCTGAAGAAGGGATAGGTTACCCACTCCAGTATGCATGGGCTTACCTGGTGGCTCAGATGGTAAAGAATCTACCTGCAATGCATGACAAGCTATGAGTTTGTTTGTAGATGGCTTCTGTTAGATTCAGTAAATGCCCTTCTATTTGTAGTTTCTTGAGCAATTTTATTTTAAATGAGTATCAGAGTTTGTCACATAAATTTCCTATGTCTATCAATATTATGGGCATTGTCCTTTGTTTTGTTAATATGATACATTACATAGTTGTTTTTCAGGCGATAATCCAACTTTGCAGTTTATTGGGATAAATCTCATTTGGCCATGGTGTATAATCCTTTTCTGCAAGTCTGGATTTGGCTTGGTAAGATTTGGATGAGGATTTTTGTATAACTATTCATAAAGGATATTGGTCTGTATTTTTCTAGTGATGTCTTTGTCTGGTTTAGCATAAAGGTAATACACGCACCATAGTTGAAAAGTATCCCTTCTCATTTATGTATTTTGAAAGAACTTGTGAAGAACTGGTATCAATTCTTCTTTAAATGTTTGATAGAATTCACCAGAGAAGCCTTCTGGAAACTGAACTTTGTGGGAAGTTTTCCATGGTTTTGTAAATTATTATTTAAATTTATTTATTTTTAATTGGAGGATAATTGTCTTACAATATTGTGTTGGTTTCTGCCATATATCAACACGAATCAGCCATAGGCATAGCTATGTCCCCTCCCTCTTGAATTTCCCTTTCACCTCCTACCAATTTTTTTTCCTAGAAGTAAACTCTATTTTTTATTTATTTAATTTAGAGGAAAATTGCTTTACAATGTTGTGGTGGTCTCTGTACACGATGACATGTCAGTCACAATTATAAATATGTATATGTCACCCGTCTCGAGAGCCGCCCCCACCATTCCATCCTTCTTGGTTGTCATGTGGGAAATTTTAAAATTATTAAATCAATCTCTTTACTTGTTATATGTTACTTATTATTCTGAAGGTAAGGGCCTAAATCATAGAACTCCATCCAAAATAAATATTTTCTCCACCACAGACTTTCCAGGAGATGTTTCCCATAGATAGCTCCTCGGTTACATTTGTTTCATTGATCCGGAGCCTCAAATTTCTCAAATTGCATTCACTAAACATTCCTAGGCAGCGTGAGGGATTCCACTCCATGGCTCACTGCTACATACAAAAATGAGGTGATCCGAAGAACGATGCCTTGTCAAAGGCTCTGTTGTCATGCTTATTTGAATAGCCAGAGCTTTCTATTGCTGGGGAGCCATATTTCAGAACCATGTACATCTGGGTCAGCTAATTATTCCTATAACTTCTCAGGCTTTGCTTGTTATTTAAAATGTTGTTGTAAGGTGAATATGGCTTTGTAGTAGAAAAATAAGAACCTAAAAATGCATGATGAAATTTCTATTCTGATTGAAGAGTTTTGCCAAATGTGGCTAAGAAAAGACCCAAGGTTAAACAGTCATTAAGATATAACTAGCTATATACTCAAAAGATTAGGGATAGTTGATTGTGGATTCTAGTCCAGATTAAAATATAACTCTCTTAATGGAAACTTTCAGCAGAAAAACAGATGATGATCAAGAGATAAATGCTGAGGACATTGGCAGAAGGGGAAGTCTCATGAGTTTTCAGAGTCTGAATATTTAGACAGACGTTGCATACTAAATTTTCACTTTCAGAAATATCAGAGCCATGCCAAACATTTTGTAGCAAAATATGCAAGCTGGAATTGGGGATTATGCGACCTGCATTTATTTCTGGATACATGTTTGATACGCAGAGCAGGCAGAACACATGTGTTCATCCATTCTGAACTCATTAACAAAGCAGAAACATTAGTAAAATATGTCTTTCTCTGGTTTCTGGAATGGAAGAGAGAACAATTAAGCTGTAAGACACTCCAGGGTGGGTATTATGACCTAATAATGACATGCCCTGGTAGTTTTGACTGAGTGCCATTAACTGCAAAGTCATATTATTGCTGGTCTATAATATGCACTCTGGAGTATTTTAATGGGGAGGATATAAATGTTAATTCCCAAGGAAACTCATTCAGCAAAAGACGCCATTGTTCTAAGATGAGGAATGTGTCAAAACCTCCATGTTGTGTTCAGTTTTTTGAGGCAGATGGAGACAAACTGTTTATGCATTTATCCAGCAAAAAGCAGTGCAGCATCACCCAAAAGGGTAGGAGTCACATCATCAGAGGTAAGAGTTTGTCTTCCAGGTCCATCAGTTTCCACTGATCTGTCCTGTTGGTCCAGTGCCCACGTTCTCCATTTCCTTTCTTTTCAAGTAAGACTGAAGATGCTTCTAGCTTATTTTATAGTGTATTTGGGAAATCAAATGAGATAAAAATACTTTATAAAAGTATTTACAATAAACTATGAGCTGCTTACCAAATACAAAATAGGCCATAGTAAATAGCAAACTTAAGATAATTTAAAAACATAGTATCAAGTGGATGAATATTTTATTTATAAGGGAAAATTTGATGTGTATAAAGATTCAGTAGCTGGTTCTGTGTTCAAAGCTGACCTTAGTGACTGGCCCTGCTTCCCTGGGGCGGAGGTACCCTTCCTATTGACATTATGCCTTCCTTCTCGGCCAGGCACAATAACCAGTTCAAGGCCACCCAGCCATTCAGGAGTAGGAGGACAGTACAGAACTGCTGTTTCCTTTGAAATCTGTGACTTGAAACCAAGGCTGAATATTTTGGCCAAAATAAATCTCCATTTCAATTTGGGAGCTCAGTTTTGCTTTTTCTATTTATCTGAATTTTTGTTTCACTATGAAGATATTATCTCATGTTGATAACTCTGGGAGTATAATCCTGTCATTTTTAAAGGATTTTAATAAACATTTGTCCAACGTGGGTAGAGGTTACAGAACAATATGTCTACATTTTGGAAGGTTGCTCCATTTCCTTGCCTGTGTGGGCTGTGTGCAGAGCATGAAGAAAAAAATTGCAATGTTTGTTTTGATCTATGTAGGCTTGGTAATATCACTGATAGTAACAAAATCAGCGGCACTAATGTTTATGAAGGATAAATAATGCTATCTAATGCTTATGTGCACATTATGTGAGCACAACAAATCAAAGATTATTATATATCTGAATCCGTGGTAACTACATGCCCAGAAATAAAACTGAATGAGTTGCCCATTGTTTGCAATCGAGGCTTCTCTGAAATACATAAAACAGATGTTATGATAATGGATGAGAATTTTTCTTCATAAAGATGATAGTTTTGCCAACTTTGGGATAATGAAGCAGCAGTAGTTATTTTTTTGTTTTCCCATGGGTCAGTTGACTTTCCCGATCTTGTGAGCAAACCATGTCACCTGAGTTCCGTCAAGCTATTTTGCAAATTTATCACCACCAGTAAAAACAAAGCAAAACACAACAACAACAACAAAAACAACTTAGCTCATCATCACTACCTTTGTGATTTTTTTTTTTTCCTTGCATGTACCTGCACCTACTCTGTCCAGAGAGCAAAGGGTTAAAAGGAAGACTGGGCTAATTCATAACCCTAGCAGTGTTTGTGGAAGAGGAGATGTCAAATGGGGAAGCAGCTATAACTTAGGTGGGAGAGTGCCTTCCAGAGTTGTGAGATGTAAGATGCCTGCAAAGAACCACACNTGTTGATAACTCTGGGAGTATAATCCTGTCATTTTTAAAGGATTTTAATAAACATTTGTCCAACGTGGGTAGAGGTTACAGAACAATATGTCTACATTTTGGAAGGTTGCTCCATTTCCTTGCCTGTGTGGGCTGTGTGCAGAGCATGAAGAAAAAAATTGCAATGTTTGTTTTGATCTATGTAGGCTTGGTAATATCACTGATAGTAACAAAATCAGCGGCACTAATGTTTATGAAGGATAAATAATGCTATCTAATGCTTATGTGCACATTATGTGAGCACAACAAATCAAAGATTATTATATATCTGAATCCGTGGTAACTACATGCCCAGAAATAAAACTGAATGAGTTGCCCATTGTTTGCAATCGAGGCTTCTCTGAAATACATAAAACAGATGTTATGATAATGGATGAGAATTTTTCTTCATAAAGATGATAGTTTTGCCAACTTTGGGATAATGAAGCAGCAGTAGTTATTTTTTTGTTTTCCCATGGGTCAGTTGACTTTCCCGATCTTGTGAGCAAACCATGTCACCTGAGTTCCGTCAAGCTATTTTGCAAATTTATCACCACCAGTAAAAACAAAGCAAAACACAACAACAACAACAAAAACAACTTAGCTCATCATCACTACCTTTGTGATTTTTTTTTTTTCCTTGCATGTACCTGCACCTACTCTGTCCAGAGAGCAAAGGGTTAAAAGGAAGACTGGGCTAATTCATAACCCTAGCAGTGTTTGTGGAAGAGGAGATGTCAAATGGGGAAGCAGCTATAACTTAGGTGGGAGAGTGCCTTCCAGAGTTGTGAGATGTAAGATGCCTGCAAAGAACCACACGATTTACAGGGAAAAAAAGGAAATTTTTTTTTGTTGTTGTTTTGGTGTTTCTTTCCCTGTGAGAGAAACAGTAACTAAGATTACTGAATAACTAAGATGCAGTCCTGAATATTAGGTTTGACTAAAACAGAGGGGTTTTGTGGTACATGGAGAAAGGCCAGAGAAGGATGGTAAGAAAAAATTAATCTACTTCAAAAACTGTGTTTTTTTTTTTTTAATTGAAGTATAGTAAATTAACTTTATTGTGTCAGTTTTAGGTATACAGCAAAGTATGTATATGTATCCTTTTCAGATTCTTTTCCATTATGGTTTATTACCATGTTGGTTTATTACCAAGATATTGAAGAGAGTTTCCTGTGCTATACAGTAGGTCCTTGTTGNGGTAAAAAAAAAAAAAAAAAACCCTGCCCGCCAATGCAGGAGACAGGAGACATGAGTTCGATCCCCAGGTCAGGATCCCCTGAAGGAAGGCATGGCAACCCAGTGTAGTATTCTTATCTCGGAAATAGCATGGACTGAGGAGCCTGGCAGGCTACAGTCCATGGGGTCTCAAAGAGTCATACACGACTGAAGCGACTTGGCACGCACGTAGTTGCTTTTCAATGTTGTGTTAGTTTCTGGTGTACAGCAAAGTGACTCAGACATATATGTACACACACACACACACACACACACACACACACACACATATATTCTTNGGCTACAGTCCATGGGGTCTCAAAGAGTCATACACGACTGAAGCGACTTGGCACGCACGTAGTTGCTTTTCAATGTTGTGTTAGTTTCTGGTGTACAGCAAAGTGACTCAGACATATATGTACACACACACACACACACACACACACACACACACACATATATTCTTTTTCATATTCTTTTCCTGATTCATCACAAGATGCTGAATATAGTTGCCTGTGTTATACAATAAGACCTGTTGTCTATCCATTATATTAATATACATAATATTTTGCATCTGTTGATTCCAAACTTCCAACCCCACCCTCCCCAACCCCTCTATTTTACACACATAAGTCTGTTCTCTATGTCTGTGAGCCTGTTTCTCTTTCGTAGATGTGTTCATTTGTGTCATATTTTAGATTACGCATGTGAGTGATACTATATGGTACCTACCTTTCTCTTTCTGACTTTTTGCTTAGTATGAGCATCTCTAGGTCCATCCATCTAGCTGCAAATGGCATCATTTTATTCCTTTTTGATGACTGAGTAACATTCCACTGGGTCTATGCACCACATCTTTATCTGTTCATCTGTCGATGCATTTTTTTTTTTTTTTGGTAAAGTGATGTCTCTGCTTCTTTTTTATTTTTTATTTTTACTTCATTTTACTTTACAATACTGTATTGGTTTTGCCATACATTGACATGAATCCAACATGGGTGTACATGAGTTCCCAATCCTGAACCCCCTCCCACCTCCCACCCCATATCATCTCTCTGGATCAGACCTGTGCACCAGCCTCAAGCATCCTGTATCCTGTATTGAACATAGACTGGTGATTCGTTTCTTACATGATAGTATACATGTTTCAATGCCATTCTCCCACATCATCTCACCCTCTCCCTCTCCCTCAGAGTCCAAAAGTCCGTTCTATACATCTGTGTCTCTTTTGCTGTCTCGCATACAGGGTTATCATTACCATCTTTTAAAATTCCATATATATGTGTTAGTATACTGTATTGGTGTTTTTCTTTCTGGCTTACTTCACTCTGTATAATTGGCTCCAGTTTCATCCATCTCACTAGAACTGATTCAAATGTATTCTTTTTAATGGCTGAGTAATACTCCATTGTGTATATGTACCACAGCTTTCTTATTCACTCATCTAGGTTGTTTCCATGTTCTGGCTATTATAAACAATGCTGTGATGAACATTGGGGTACACGTGTCTCTTTCAGTTCTGGTTTCCTTGGTGTGTATGCCCAGCAGTGGGATTGCTGGGTCATAAGGCAGATTTAGGCGGTTTCCATGTCTTGGCTCGTGTTTTGATAAAGAGCACTGCTATGAATATAGCGGCGTATGTACCTTTTTGAATTATAGTTTTGTCTGGATATGTGCCCAGGAGTGGGATTACTGGGTCTCCCCGGAAGGTGGAATAAAGGTGAAATCACATGACGGAGCAAGGAAGAGGCAGTCATATTTTAAGATGGGATTGGTTAAAACATAGCTATCCTGGAGGATTAGAAAAAAATGAGACCAGACAATGGAATTGCATATGGGAAGAACTATCAAGGAAATTCCAGCGGAGAGGCTAGTGTCATGCGGAAATATCCAAGACAGGGCAACCGGGTACACACAGATCGTATCCCTGGGACAAACACTTAGCAGCGGGTGCTATCTGAAGCTACAGGCGGTCAATCAGCACCTGGAAAGCTTGATGGAGAGGATTTTTTGATCTAATCATTATTTTGATTTTGCTGTTATGCCCAGGCATAAAGAAGGTAAGGCACCAGGCATGGGACAGATAGGTAAAGTGGGGCTTATGGAATAGCTTATGAACTAGGACTAAGAAGAGCTGGCTCACACTCTTTTTTGATAATTAAAATGCACCTAAAATTGTAATGATTTATTTTTCTAGGCCATATCAAAACATCCCTATCAAAATAATCATATTAAAATGTCAGGTACCCCAGCATGGGAACAATGCAGAGACTCTGTTATTACAGTTGAAATAAAGGTTTATGGCTAAAATAGCAGCAATGCTAGCTTAATCCAGAACCTCAAAGTGTTACTGGATTAATTTAAATCCCTACTGCCTAAGTAAGATGGATCTACACACAGGAGCAAAGCTGAACCTCCTGGTGGGCTCCAAACCAAAGGCTCCTGTGATAAGCCAATAGTGGTTATGGCTGTGAGTAAACAACCATTTCCTAAAACCCAAGAAGAACCTTGGAAAAGGTGCATTTAAGATAAGCTTTGAAGAATAGCAAGCGTTTATCCCCAAAAGGAAACTTTAACAAAAACAGAAAAACAGACAAAAACTGCAATTTATATGTTCTCAGCTCTGTAGAGTGTAACTTTTAGCTTCAAAGACAAGAAAATGATGCACAAAGAAAATAGAAATTGTTCCACTGCATTTTTTTTTGTCTTTAAAAACAACATGAAACTAAAATAAAAGGAAGAGTGTTTAATTGTGACAAAATGTTAATACCCATAGTATATAAAAAGCTCATATGAATTGGTGGAGACCTTAAAAAATAAATGTGCTTCTGGGGAGCACAAAGAAACTCTCAGTGCTATTTTTTATCAGAACAATGCTGAGCTCTGCTATGAAAGTGAAAGTTGCTCAGTCATGTCCGACTGCGACCCCTTGGATTGTAATAGTCTATGGAATTCTCCAGGCCAGAATATTGGAGTGGGTAGCCTTTCCTTTTTCCAGGGGGTCTTCCCAACCCAGGGATTGAACCGGGTTCTCCTGCATTGCAGGCAGATTCTTTATGAATTGAGCTATGAGGGAAGCCTGAGATCTACTATAGGATGGAAAATAAGAATGACACAGCCTCTAACCTTTTGAAGTTCATAAATTTAGCCAGAAAATAATACAAACAACAGAAGAAAATGGAATAAACAAAATATGAACAAAATTTACATTTCCTAATACTAAACATATGAAAATTAATGTATTATTAAAATACAGTTGTGTTTCTTTTGAACCAGCAAGTTAGTAGTAAAAATAGTGTACTCAGATATATTATTGGTGGCAGTATGAGTTGGTATAAACTTTTTGGAAAACAATTTGTCAATGTACACCAAAAAGCCACAAAAATTTTATGTCTTTGATCTATTTCACTCCTGGAAAGTTATCCAAAGGTAATAAACTCATGGGAGGGTGTTATACATGGAACTATTAATTGTACCATTATTTATAATAGCTAAAATTAGAAAAAAAATGTCTAACTATAGATAGAAGAATGGCTAACTGAATTATAGCACATCTGCTGGTTGGAAAATTATGCAACTATTAAAATGAAAATTATGAAGATTACATGGCCAAATGGAAAGGGATTATAACTGGAATGCAAAGATTCATGTAAAATTGACTAGAGAGATGAAAATACATATGCGTATATGAAAGTAAAAAAGAAAGGACTATATAAAAATTGAAATAACTGTGAATAGTATTGCGTAGTTTTATTTCTTTTCTTCTTTTAATACATGAAAAGGGATAGAGATTCAATATTATATGAGAAAGTGTAAGCCAAACCAGATAAAGGAAGTGTATGCTCCCATGTGTGACTGTAAGAGAACCATTCTAGTTTGGTTCAATCATGGGCAATGAGCAGACAGAATAAGATAATTTGTAATGCTACTGAGAGCCTCAAACTCTGGCTAAGGAATTTTGATGTCATTATATAGAAGTAATTAATCAAAAGTATGACTTTATGAAAGCAAATAACAGGAGAATTGTGAACTGAAAGGTTAATTTGAATTGGAAAAGAAAGAAACTGGAGGCTAGGAGGTGAGAAAAAAGTCTTTGCAATGACTGAGATGATTGCAATCAGGATGCGGATATGGGAGATAAAAGATTGAGATAAAGGTGAGGTAGTGACTGGACATGGGCTGTTGAAACTGGGTGCCAGGTAGAATGGTGGTGGCATGAACAGATGTAGAAATTGGGAGCAAATACAGATTCACCAGGTTTTAATACTAGTGTTGGGATATGTAATTAAAATGTGTCGGCTCAGACGGTAAAGCGTCTGCCTGCAATGTGGGAGACCCGGGTTCGATCTCTGGGTTGGGAAGATCCCCTGGAGAAGGAAATGGCAATCCACTCCAATACTTTTGCCTAGAAAAATCCCATGGACAGAGGAGCCTGATAGGCTACAGTCCATGGGGTCGCAAAGAGTCGGACACGACTGAGCGACTTCACTTCACTTCACTTCAAATATCTTTTTGCCAGTGAACTGTGACATTTACAATTGAGCAGAGATTCCCTGGTTGAAAAGGAAAGTCAGAGCCCCCGTTGCTTGTGGGGAATCTCACACAGACCTTCAGACTATGGTGGGCGTGTCTCTCTTTCAGAAGTGTGCGGTGAAGACCCCTGTTTTAATGTAACTCGCGCTCAGTGGTGCTCCCCACTGCCTTCCTGAACATGAAGTCTCAGTTTTCATGAATTCCAAAGAAAAGTTATGACCAACCTAGATAGTATATTAAAAAGCAGAGACATTACTCTGCCAACTAAGGTCCGTCTAGTCAAGGCTATGGTTTTTCCTGTGGTCATGTATGGATGTGAGAGTTGGACTGTGAAGGCTGAGCATCGCAGAACTGATGCTTTTGAACTGTGGTGTTGGAGAAGACTCTTGAGAGTCCCTTGGACTGCAAGGAGATCCAACCAGTCCATTCTGAAGGAGATCAGCCCTGGGAATTCTTTGGAAGGAATGATGCTAAAGCTGAAACTCCAGGACTTTGGCCACCTCATGCGAAGAGTTGACTCATTGGAAAAGACTCTGATGCTGGGAGGGATTGGGGTCAGGAGGAGAAGGGGACGATAGAGGATGAGATGGCTGGATGGCATCACGGACTCGGTGGACGTGAGTCTGAGTGAACTCCGGGAGATGGTGATGAACAGGGAGGCCTGGCGTGCTGCGATTCATGGGATCGCAAAGGGTCGGACGCGACTGAGCGACTGAACTGAACTGAACTGAACTGAACAATGCTCCCTCCTTTCCTCCCCTGTACTCAGCCCTGCTAGTCCTCTGATGTCTTGATCCCTGTATTAATTTTACCTGAGCCAAATGCTGCACCTGTGAGATCTAACCCCAGGATGCTGGATCAGGCGGGGAGGTTCTCCCAGACCTACAGAATCAGAATCTTTGAGAAGAAGGCTTGACATGTGACCAGACCCCTGGAACCGTCTTTCTCATTTTACAGAGGAGGAAATCCAGGCCAAGAGGACACTGGCCAAACTCAGGTCTCCTGACCCCCGATTCAGTGCTCTTTCTACCCACCACCAACCCCATGACCGTCTCTGTGATTGGAAATCAGAACAAACACAGCGGATCCAGGGAGTGTTTCCTTTTCTTTTTTCCTTCAATAATAACAAACACGATTGCGCAGTCACTCATAAAATGTTAATTACTCTTCCTGATTTTTAGTTTAAACTCTTAGCTTGAAGTATTAGGCACTGCAGCAATAAAAAGCCATTCTCTTTTCAATATACCTTCAATTTTTCATTTCTTATAAATATTAAATTGAATATTTCCATTTGTGGTAGAAGTTTGCTAATTTACTGTAAGTTGATTCTATTCCCTGGAAATGTCACTTGGGTGGCCCTGCTGGGCTAAAATGCAAAGTCTAAGTTCTGATTTTTGAACCTGGAGTTCTGCGTAGGATTCAACAGCTGTTTGCTTTCTCTAAGGCATTTGAGAATAACTATAGTTTCAACAGTAATCAGGAAAGACTCCTCTTTGAAAATAGAAGCTCCCCCTAAAGTAGGATTCATGTTTTTAAAACATAAAGAACTTAACTTTGATGAGATGATTACCTATAATTCATATTTTATTGGTAACCCAGCATGGAACGGTCTTTCATCAAATAAAGCTGTAGCATGTTGATAGCTTAAAAACCTAGCACAGGCATTTTATTTCCCAGTTGATTACACAAGGACTTGACCAATGGAGTGTGTGTGAGACATTTTGTTACAGCTCGGCTTGCACGAATTCAGCTCAATTCTCTGAGCCCTCAGGTAGGAATTAGAAAAACTGTGTGTTACTAAAGATGAAGAAAACAGACTCTCACCTTCAAAGGCAAATGGCCAATCAATTGATAGCAATTTTGAGTACAGGAAAAGCATCACATACCCTTCCATAGAGAAGCTGAAGAGTCTGATAAAAATTTAGGAAATAGGATTTAAAGAGGTCTGCAATGGTTGTGGAAAAAAAAAAAAAGACTTTGTCTCTTCTTACAGATAAACCTGCTACTAAAACAACTTAGAATTCTCTTAAACATCACTCAATACCAAGGGCAAATTTCAGTCTGTGAATCATCAGGTCGTCTCCTGATCCACCTAAGAAATTAATACAATATTTGGGGTTCAAGTAGACATTGCCCTAGAGTCCAGGGAATGTTGGTCATGATGAATTTATATTTAACAGTGTTTTCTTTGCTTAGACCCAGGACTTCTGAAATTTCAGGGATCATCAGGCCTCTGGACTTCTAGACAAGAAGCCAAAGGTTGCAAGTAGTGTCACTCCAGCTGCCCTAGGGCTCCAGTGAGATGAGAAATGAGTTGAGTCTGAGAGCAAATGACGTCGGGCCCTGGCTATCTGCAAGGGTGGCAGCAATTACCTGGTTTCTCTCATCTTACACCAAGACTGCAGAATCCTAGGCGAGATCTACGCAAGACCCCGGTCAGGGACCAGGAGCACCTGTGGAGCTAGAGCTAGAGGGATGGCTGGGGTTCGGGCTCATACACGTGCTGGGCACCAGGAAGTCCTGATTCGTCTTTTGAGAGAGAGGACCATGCTACAAACTGGTATTTTGGAAAATCTCCATCGGTGCTTCTACTATGAGAACCCAACCCTTTCCTTCACTTCTGGATACTCTGTGAGTGTTTGGTTGCTCGGTTGTGTCCGATTCTTTGAGACCCCATGGACTTTGAGCCCACCAGGCTTTTCTGTCTAAGGAATTCTCCAGACAAGAATACTGAAGTGGGTAGTCATTCCCTTCTCCAGGGGATCTTCCCAACCCAGGGATCCAACCCAGGTCTCCTGCATCTCAGGCGGATTCTTTACTGTCTGAGCCCTCTGAGCTACTATAAACAAGATTTTTGGAGGTAAAACTTGTCCTTTAAAGGTCCTTATTATCTGTCTTGATTGGAGGGTGCATAACCTCTTTTTCCTTGTCACTTAGAACATTAATAAATAAAAACAGGAAAGTTTCTTTTATAATCCATTTAGAAAAGTATATATTTCCTCATGAATTGCTTTGTTGATAACTAGTTAATGATTTATCATAAGATGAATGGAGACCATGGTTCTCAGTCCTCAAGACAGCTTGGAATCACATGGGTCAGGAACTGTGGGGGTGAACCCCAGATGTAGGGTGTTTTTCAGAAGCACTCTGGTTTAGTTCTTATTGCAACTAGGGTTGATATCCTCAGCTAAACAGCCTTGACTTTGTGCATTTTCACTGAGTATTGAGTGATTTCTTTATCACCGTATAGCCTTTGTTATTCAGATTTTCACTCCAATTGATAAGATTCAGGAAACTGGAAAGTGGAGGGTGGTTGGTAAGGAGGGCATGTGTTTATTCTATTTAGATGATTCATTGCTGTTATTTACTCCCTGTGTAATCTATGGTCACAATCAGACATTTTTGCCTTCAGAGTATATCCCACACCCTGTTCTTTCCCACAGTTGCTGTAGTAACAGGAAATGGCCACCTTATTTTAAGGAATACAATTGTGACATAAAATATAAGGCTCAGCTCTAGGTGTGCAGATGGCTGGCACCTGGGTGAATGAATGAGAAGCTCCCCTTCTGTCTTTCTCAAATGGTCTATTTGCTACATGCTTTGGTTTGTTCCCCCAACAATTCTCTTTTTTATTAGGGAAATAAGATTGCCTTCTGTGAGATAAACACATACACACTGGATAAAATCAGAGCTATCCAACTTCCAGAGCAGAATGAATGACTCAGCTATAACTTGATTCAAATCCTAAGGAGAGGGTGCCCTTGATTTCCCTGCTGGGCAAGTCCCTGTTTCAGAAACAGATGCTCGAGGTTTTTGGGTCCAATGAGAAGTTTAATCATGGTTAATAATGATGGTTCATTTATCTTGCAGTAATCTATAATTCAGTGTCTTCCTGAAAGCTGCTCTTGCTGGATAATTTTGTCAGCATCAGCTCGAGGTGCTAAGTACAAGGATGCTCAGTCACAGGGAAGAGGCAACAGGAGCTGAAGAAAACAGGAAAACAAAGCTTAGAGGGGAGTCATGGCAGAGAGACCAGGCGCCTGCTGATGGTCAGGGATGAGTTGCTGATGGCAGCGATGTTCATGGAGCCAGACCCCAGCGAGTAGTGACCAAGTGCTGACTCTGGCTGGACAGTGCCAAATATTTTATCTACCCAGCCTTTTTCCCAAAAAAGTCTGTACAAGTAGGTGATGTTTACCATACTTAACAGGAGGGGACACTGAGACTCAGAGAGGAAAGTCAGCTCAGAGCTGCATACCTGCTAAACTGCCCAGGCAGGATTTAAGCCAAGATCTGTCTGAGGTGGGAGCCCAACACTCTTAATCACCACCATGTATGCCCCAGAGACCTATCTTGTACACACATTGGAATTTTACTGCAGATTTCTTTGGGGGATAAACATGTGACAAATTGCAATATTTGAGATCTGCTGTAACATTCATTACACCATTTAAGCTGAAGCTTTCAGGAGGCGATTTCCATCTTGTTTTTGGAACAGACTCCCGGACACCGAATTAAAAATGGTTGTCTTCCTTACTGAAGGACACTCCATCAACTGTTAGGCAGTCAAGGTTTCCTGAAGCCAGATCTGAAAGATAAGTTCTAATGAATTCTCCTAAGACAGTGTTGGAAATTTGTCCTTTTGAGCATTGCATGTGTCAAAGAATTCAGCATACTTAATTGGAATTAAGAGGCTGGATATAGTACAAAAAAACTGGCATTTATAACTGCTGAGTTATATATCTGCCATTCCATTGGGGTGGAATTTGAAAGCTATCATGGGAGATCATCTTTCTTTTTGGTCTTTCTCATTCTTACTGCTGTATTTCCTAGAGGTGAACTTTAAAAGCATTTACATTTTGTTTCATTCTGCCCTGAATGTCGGTCACACTACCACTTAATGTCTTTCTGTATTATAAAGTTCTGCATGTTTTTTCTTTGCTCTGTCTTTCTCCTTGTTACTTCCTGAATCCCAAGCCCTTTACACCATATATACATCACGGTTTTGGTTTATTTTTGGTTTGTTTCATTCTACCCCTATTGTCTTTCTAGACCTTGAAAATTCCTATTACTTTTGGACTTTTAGACTATCACGTTTTGGACTTTTAGACTATCACGTTTTGCCTTTTTTTTTTTCCTTCTGTATACATGAAATTGCAATTTCATTCAGATGGCTTTTAAAATGAATTTCATGCTCAGAACAGTCTAAAGTTATTTGGAGATGCCTAGACTATAAGCCCCATGAGGGCAGGGACCACGTGTTGCCCAGCATTGAGGGCTACATATGTGTAGAGTGCCTGATCCCAACCTACACCTTAGAAATAGTGATTGAATGAATAAGTGCTCCTGAAGTAATACATCGGATCCAAACATAAAATGAGATTGTTTTCATGATAGCTCATCACAACAAAGTTTTTTAAGAAATTGCCAAAGGATTCTAAAATTGTTTTTGAACAATTGGAGTATCATCGTAAGAGGCATTATAGTCTTTAGCCAAGTTATGTTAAAAAGGATGTCACTGCTTTTGATGTGTAAGTTTTGGCTGAATAGTTTTTTGCGTAGCAAACTGTTTAAAGAAACCTGTTTAAAAACATTCATCTAATTTATATAATTTGGATATGGAAAAGCTTTCTTTTAAATGTTATTTTTAAGTCTGAATTAATTCAAATGCACAGCAAAGTACAGAAAATAATAAAGACATCCATGAATCAAACAAACCAGGTTTAACAAATATAATTGTGCATCCTTCAACTTGATATTATTCAAAGTAATAAAATGTTTTATGTAGCTAAATCTCCTTTGAATTAATTTGTTCATATTCTGAAGCTGGAAAATACATTTTCTCTCTTATTTTGTATTTTTCTTTTTTTGTGAAGCTTGTATAAGTTCAGTTCAGTTGCTCAGTTGTGTCTGACTCTTTGTGACCCCATGAACCACAGCACACCAGACATTCCTGTCCATCACCAACTCCTGGAGTCCACCCAAACCCACGTCCATTGAGTTGGTGAATTCATCCAACCATCTCATCCTCTGTCGTCCTCTTATCCTCCTGCCCTCTATCTTTCCCAGCATCAGGGTCTTTTCAAATGAGTCAACTCTTCCCATCAGGTAGCCAAAGTATTGGAGTTTCAGCTTCAACATCAGTCCTTCCAGTGAAGGACTGATCTCCTTTAGGAGGTACTGGTTGGATTTCCTTGCAGTCCAAGGGACTCTCAAGAGTCTTCTCCAACACCACAGTTCAAAATCATCAGTGCTCAGCTTTCTTTATAGCCCAACTCTCACATCCATACATGACCACTGGAAAAACCATAGCCTTGACTAGATGGACCTTTGTTGACAAAGTAATGTCTCTGCTTTTGAATATGCTATCTAAGTTGGTCATAACTTTCCTTCCAAGGAGCAAGCATCTTTTAATTTCATGGCTGCAATCACCATCTGCAGTGTTTTTGAAGCCCCCAAAAATATAGTCAGCCACTGTTCCCACTGTTTCCCTGTCTATTTGCCAAGAAGTGATGGGACCAGATGCCGTGATCTTTGTTTTCTGAATGTTGAGCTTTAAGCCAACTTTTTCCCTCTCTTCTTTCACTTTCATCAAGAGGCTTTTTAGTTCCTCTTTACTTTCTGCCATAAGGGTGGTGTCATCTGCATATCTGAGCTTATTGATATTTCTCCCGGCAATCTTGATTCCAGCTTGT
Organism: Oreotragus oreotragus; assembly: GCA_006410675.1. NCBI lineage: Eukaryota > Metazoa > Chordata > Mammalia > Artiodactyla > Bovidae > Oreotragus > Oreotragus oreotragus. The sequence continues at coordinate 428,970 of SJYX01012590.1, read as the reverse complement.
GCTTCCTCCAGCTCAGCGTTTCATGAAGTGAAGTTGCTCAGTCGTGTCCAACTCTTTGCGACCCCATGGACTGTAGCCTACTAGGCTCTTCTGTCCATGGGACTTTCCAGGCAATAGTCCTGGAGTGGACTGCCATTTCCTTCTCCAGGGGATCTTCCCAACCCAGGGATCGAACCCGGGTCTCCTGCATTGTAGACAGACGCTTTACCATCTGAGCCACCAGGGAAGTATCCTTCTCATGATGTACTCTCTATATAAGTTAAATAAGCAGGGTGACAATATGCAACCTTGATGTACTCCTTTTCCTATTTGGAACCAGTCTGTTGTTCCATGTTCTATATATAGAAGCTTATATAGAATATAATATTATTCTGTTTGAAAATTTTACAAAAATATTATCATGTTCCACTTTTTCTCTACAACTTTCCTTTTCACTCAGTGTATCACTTTTTCACTCAAAATATCCAGTATTTTGGCTATTTAGATATGTTTTTATATGCAGAGATAGTTTATTTAGTTTAATCATGTGCATTGTTGTTCAGTTGCCCAGTTGTGTCCAACTCTTTGCGAACCCATGGACTGCAGCACACTAGGCCTCCCTTTCCCTCACCATCTCCCAGAGTTTGCCCAAGTTCATGTTCATTGCATCAGTGATGCCATTCAGCCATCTCGTCCTCTGATGCTTTCTTCTCCTTTTGTCCTCAATCTTTCCCAGCATCAGGGACTTTTCCAATGAGTTCTGTTCATATCAGATAACAAAGATACTGTAGCTTCAGCTTCAGCATTCAGATTCAGGGCTGGTCTCCTTTAAGATACACTGGTTTAACCTCCTTGCTGTCCAAGGGACTTTCAGGAGTCTTCTCTAGCACCACAGTTTGAAGGCATCAATTGTTTGGCGTTCTGCCAAAGTTCTACAGTCCAGCTCTCACAACCGTTCATGACCACTGGGAAGATCATAGCCTTGACTATATGGACTTTTGTCGTCAGGTAATGTTTCTGCTTTTCAACACCCTGTCTAGGCTTATCATCGCTTTCCTACCAAGAAGCAGTCATCTTCTGATTTCATCGCTACAGTCACCGTCTGCAGTGATTTTGTAGCCCACGAAAAGGAAATCTGTCACTACTCCCACTTTTTCCTTTTCTATTTGCCATGCAGTAATGAGGCCTTTTCTGCCTCTTGAGAAATCTGTGTGTGGGTCAAGAATCAAAAGTTAGAACTGAACATGAAACAATGGTCTGGTTCAAAATTGGGAAAAGAGTATGCCAAGGCTGTATATTGTCACCCTGCTTATTTAACTAATATGCATAGTACATCATGTGAAATGCTGGACTGGATGAAGCACAAGCTGGAATCAAGATTTCTGGGAGAAATATCAGTAACCTCAGATATGGAAAAGACCCTGATGCTGGAAAAGATTGAAGGCAGGAGGAGAAGGGGATGACAGAGGACGAGATGATTGTATGGCATCACTGACTCAATGGTCATGAGTTTGAGAAAGCTCCAGGAGTTGGTGATGGTCAGGGAAGCCTGGTGTACTGCAGTCCATGGGATCTTAAATACTCAACATGAGCGAATGACTGAATGAGGACAAATAGGGCTGGATGCCAAGATCTTAGTTTTTTTAATGTTTAATCTTAAGCCGGCTCTTTTACCCTCCTCCTTCATCCTCATCAAGAGGCTCTTCATTCCTCTTCGCTTTCTGCCATTAGAGTGGTATCATCCTCATATCTGAGGTTATTGACATTTCTCTTGCCTATCTTGATTCTAGCTTGTAACTCATCCAGTCTGACGTTTCTCATGATGTGCTCAGAGTACAGATTAAACAAACAGGCTGACAGCAGACAGCCCTGAGGTACTTCTTTCTCAATCATGAACTAATCATTTGTTCCATACAGGTTTCAAACTGTTGCTTCTTGACCCGCATACAGGTTTCTCAGGAGACAGGTCAGATGGTCTGGTATTCCTGTTTCTCTAAGAGCTTTCCACAGTTTGTCATGATCCACACAGTCGAAGGCTTTTGAGTACTTGATGAAACAGAGATAGATGTTTGTTTTTTTTTCTGAAATTCCCTTGCTTTCTCTACAATCCAGCAAATTTTGACAATTTGATCTCTAGTTCCTCTTCCTTTTCTAAACTCAGCTTGGACATCTGGAAGCTCTTGGTTTGCATAATGCTGAAGCCTAGCATCCAAGATTTTAAGCATGACCTGACTAGCATGGGGAGATGAATGCAATTCTTTGGTACTACCCTTCTTGGAGATTGGATGAGGACTGAGATTTTCNTCTAGTTCCTCTTCCTTTTCTAAACTCAGCTTGGACATCTGGAAGCTCTTGGTTTGCATAATGCTGAAGCCTAGCATCCAAGATTTTAAGCATGACCTGACTAGCATGGGGAGATGAATGCAATTCTTTGGTACTACCCTTCTTGGAGATTGGATGAGGACTGAGATTTTCCAGTCCTGTGGCCACTGCTGGGTCTTCCAAAATTGCTGAGATAATGAATGCAAAACCTTAATGGTGTCATCCTTTATGAATGTGAATAGTTCTGCTGGAATTTCATCGCATCCACTAGCTTTATTAACAGCAGTGCTTCTTATGGCCCACTTGACTTCAGACTCCCAAATGCTTGGCTCTGGGTGACTAACCACATCATGGTAGCAATTCAGTTCATTAAGATCTTTTTTGTACAGTTCTTCTGTGTGTTCTTTCCATCTCTTCTTGATCTCTTCAGGGTCTACCAGGTCTCGACCCTTTTTATCCTTTATTGTGCCTATCTTTGGGAGGAATCCTCCCTTGATGTTTCCAGTTTTCCTGAAGAGATCTCTAGTCTTTCCCCTTTTGTTGTTCTCGTCTATGATTAAACATTCTTCGTTGAAGAAGCCCTTCTTGCCTCTTCTAGCTATTTTTTTGAACGCTGGGTTTAATTGGATGTACCTTTCCCTCTGTCCCTTGCCTTTCCCTTCTCTTCCTCTGCTGTTTGTAAAGCCTCCTCTGATAACCACTCTGCCTTCTTGCTTTTCTTTGGGACGGTTTTGTCCACCACTTGTTGTGCAATATTATGGATATCTGTCCACAGTGCTTCAGGCACACTGTTAACTAGATCTAGTTCCTTGAATCTATTTATTTCCTCTACTGTGAATTCATATGGGATTTGATTAGATCATACCTGGCTGGCCTATTATTTGTCCCAGTTTTCTTTGGTTTAAGCCTGAATTTTGCTATGAGAAGCTGATGATCTGAGCCATAGTCAGCACCAGGTCTTATTTTTGCTGACTGTATACAGCTTCTCCATCTTCCGCTACAAAGAATGTAATATTTTATTTCACTATTGACCATTTGGTGATGTCCACGTGTAAAGTCATCTCTTGTGTTGTTGAAAAAGGATATTTGCTATGACTAGTGCATTTTTTTTTTTTTTTTTTTTTTTTGCAGAATTCTGTTAACCGTTGCCCTGCTTCACTTTGTTCTCCAAGGCCGAATTTACCTTTTACTCCAGGTATATCTCAACTTCCTAACTTTTTCATTCCGATCCCTGGTGATGAATAAAACATCTTTTTTAGGTTTTAGTTCTAGATCTACATAGAACTGATCAACTTCAGCTTCCTCAGTATTGGTGGTAAGGGCATAGACTTGGAACACTGTGATGTTGAATGGTTTGCCTTGGAAATGAACTGAGATCATTCTGCCATTTTTGAGGTTGCATCCAAGTACTGTATTTCACACTCTTGTTGATTATGCAGGCTACTCCATTTCTTCTATGGGATTCTTGCCCATAGTAGTAGAATATAATGGTCATTTGAATTAAATTTGCCCATTCCTGTCCATTTTAGTTCACTGATTTCTAGGAGGTTAATGTTTATTCTTACCATCTCCTGCTTGACCATGTCCAACTTTCCTTGATTCATGAAGCTAACATTCCAGGTTCCTGTACAATACTGTTCGTTGCAGCATCAAATTTTACTTTCATCACCAGACACATCCACAACTGAGTGTCATATCCAGTTTGGCCCAGGCGCTTCATGCATTCTGGGGCTATCAGTAATTCTCCTCCGCTCCTTCCCAGTAGCATCCTGATCACCTTCAGACCTGGGAGACTCATCTTTTGCTGCCATATCTTTTTGGCCTTTTATACAGTTCATGAGATTCTCGCAGCAAATGTACTTGGGTGCTTTCCCATTCCCTCCTCCAGTGGACCGTGTTTTCTCAGAACTCTCTGCTATGACCTGTCTGTCTTGGGTGGCCCTACATAGCATGGCTCATAGCTTCATGGAGTTATTCAAGCCGCTTCATCAGGACAAAGCTGTGATTCATGAAGGGGAGTCCTGTATAGTCTTTCATTATTTGTCCACTTAATTTTCAGTGTTTTCATTACTGCAGTCTCGTGATGACAATCTTTTGCAGCTTGTATACGCATGTACATTTGCATCTGCTTCCTAGAGTATAACTAGTTTGGTCTTAAAATATGCAGTTTTCATTTTACAGAGTTCATTTTGCCTGGAAAATTCCATGGACAGAGGAGCCTGATAGGCTGCAAAGAGTCGGACACGACTGAGTAACTTCACTTTCTTTCTTTCTTTACATTCTTCTTTCCTTTCCTTTCAAAGTTAACTTATATTTTATTTATTGTATGAGTTATACTGAAAATTTTAATCTGTCAACATGAACTAGCAAAGTTTAATTTAAGCAATATGTCTACCACACTTCTGAACAATAAAAAGACTTCAGAAACTTTTAATTGCAAGTATTCTTCTCCCTTTTAAAATGCTATTATCTGATATTTTAGTTCCACCATGCTTTTGAACTCTCGAAGGTAATCATTATCATCATTACTGTTTTAGTCACTCACTATTTGTTTATATCTAAACCTCAAGCACACCAGTTTTCCAAGCTCAGTATTTTGCCTGGAATGCTACTCTTTTATTCATCATTTCTTCACTTTTGGTGAAGAACTTCAGACAGTAAAATCTCTCATTTTTTTCCTGGAAAAAATATTTGAATAATAATTTTGCTTAATATAGAATCCAATTTTCCTCAAAACTTTAAGCAGATGATTCTATTTTTGAACCTACATTGTTCTGTCAACAAGTCTACTGTTATTTTACTTTCTATCCCATTGGAAGTGAGTTGCCTTATCTTTAGCTATTTTTAGTAATTTTTTTAAGCTGTTTTGACTTTTTATTTTGACATTTATTTTAGTAATCCTGTTCAAGAGTCATTGTGATTTTTCAATCTGATGATTCATATCTTTCATTGATTCTGGAAACTTTTCATCACTGTATCTTTGAATATTACCACCTCCAAATTTTCACTATTATCCCCTTATAAACTCTTGTTATATAGATTATAAACTTTTAAGTCTATCTTCCATATCCTTTAATCCCCCCATCAATCTTTTCTATATTTTTCCTTGTATTCTGGATATTTATGATCTTACAGTTAGCCAATTTTTTCTTTAGTTGTATCTAATTTGTTGCTTAATTTCTCTACTGAATATCCAATTGTTTACACCTGTGGGACTTTAAGTTTATATGATTTCTCTGCCAGGCAATGTGGTAACATATATTGAAAAACTTATAAGAGACAGGGAGACCTGGCGTGCCGCGATTCATGGGGTCGCAAAGAGTCGGACACGACTGAGCGACTGAACTAACTAAAAGCATGTTAAAAGGAATATGCATAGTGCAAATATATTACTGTGAAAGAGAAACAATATGTTAGCAAAGAAAAATGCTATTAGGATATAAATCAGTATGGTAACATTAATCATTTCTGATTGATGGGATGAAAAATTATTTTTATCTTTCTTTTACAGAATTGTTTATTTAAAAATTTCTACAATGCCTAAAATTCTTTTGTAATACTAAAGGAAAACAAATTTGTTTTTATAGTGTTCATCTTTTGATAGAACACAAAATAGTTTTAAGCAAAGAGAAAATCAAGCCCGTTGAAATTTAAGAAGCTAATCTAGCAATTATGACATTATATGCTACAATCTCAGTACAGAGGTACTCAATTTGAAATGATGAAAGTAAGATATGTTATATAGGAAAATCTAGTATCTGATCAATTATGTGAGGGAGAAAGATAAACAAAAATTATTACAAAGTTCTGTGACTGGGAGAACAAGGGTACTAGAAACTGCAAATGATAGAGTTATATTTCTGGACATACAAAGCTATGAACCAAACCCACGTTATATTTTACCTTAGGAGATAGTCCTCTATGAGAATCTGTTCAAAGACTCAGCTGACTTTTCTCTCTCTGTTACATTCTTTGACAGCTAAAAATAGAAAAAAGAAAACAAATCATTCATTCATTCATTAGGCAAAAAGTTAATTGAGCATCAACTATATGACACATTCTGTTAGGTCTTAGGGCTATATCTAGGAACTAATATTCTAAGATTACTAATAAAATTATAATCTACCCATGGAATATTTGACTCTTCTCTCTTTCCAGTCTTCCTTCAGTTCTATCAAACTGCTTTCAAACCTGCTTACCTGGGGAAAACCTCCCCATCAACAATAATTCCACATTCGTTTCCATTTCTCATGCCACGTATTACCAGCTGGTCATGGCTGCCTGAAGCCCCATGCGAAAATGGAACCTAGACTCATTGGGAAGTGATGCCACACTTGATGAGTGATGCATGGTGAGGCCCTTGGCAGGAGAAATGTCAGGAAGCATACCTTAGACCTGTACTGCGTGTCACCCCGTTGCCTCCAGCCAACTGTAGCTCAGTGACTTTTATTAATGCATTACACTTTCAAAAGCATGACATGACCTGAAAAATATTTCCTCCTCACAGAGTACCTGCATTTAAGATAACACAGACATAAAACAACCAGTACTGTGTGTGTACTTTCCTTCTGATGGAATTTAAAGACCCAGTCTCTTAAGAGCGATAGTGCTTAGGACTATGCCTTTTTCTCTGTGAGACTGAAAAGAAATAATGGATAAAAATCAATGTATCCTATAAGTGTTCTTCCAGTCTGTCAGATTGTGTTGTCTGACCACTGATAGTAGAGGCTTTGATGCGACAGTCTTGGTTGTGACTCTGGATGATTCTTCCATTTGTCTCAAGCCTCCTGGGCTTGACCTGGTTTCAGGCAGGACTGCCGTCACTATTAGAGGCTTCTCAGCCTCCTTGCCTTCCTGTAAGTAGGCTGCTATTGATTGGCATTGCCTCCAGGCTGAAGCTCTTAGATGAAATAGCCATCCTGTGTGTGTGTGTGTGTGTGTGTGTGTGTGTGTGTGTGCAGGCATTAGTATGCACATATATGTGTAGATGAAGGGCATTCTGAGATTTCTCTTGCAAAATTTCATTACAGATAAAACTATTATTTTGTTATTAAAGTTGCATCAGCTCAACTATTGGGAGAGAGTGGGGAACTGGATCTATCTCTACTGTCTTTGCAAGTTCACGTGACTCTATAAGTACTTCAGAGTAGAAAGGTTTAAAATATATGTAAACAGAAACTTCTAAAACATGCTCACCCTCAACTCCAAGCATCTATGGAAGAAGCAAGGGCTCTCAAAAGAAGAAAACTGCTTTGCAGTATCTTCTGTAGTAAGAACCTCCTGAAAAAGGAGATACCTGACAATATTCCAATATATGCTACATAAACAAAATATTTCTAAAAGAAAGTTTAGATACGTCAACTATTTCTTTTGTTTCTAATTGACTAATGTAAACGTGGTTTGTCTATGTTCTTTTTTTCCTGAAAAACAGTAGTTTCTAATAGATGGAAAGTTTTTAATGATATATAATATTTATTTTTCAGAATCTGAAGAACTTACAAAACTCTCACTAGCTGGGTTACTTAGAATATTTTCTGCTTTGTTTCCACTTCACTATGTCTCACAAAAATCTCTTGAAAGTTAGAGAAAATATAGAAACAAGTTAATTTGCTTATTTTAAAATGCGTGTATATTTTCATTTCTGCAGACTTCAAGATGTTTTGTTCTGATTAGGACCAAAATCATGGTCTTCAATTTCTTCTTGATGGTACAGTAAATAGAAGTTCTCAGAAGAAACATTTATTTCTTCCCATCCATCTTCCTATATTATATTATGTGCTATTTTAAAAACAAGTTTTAAAGTGCTTATATATATATATTGCATATATATTAAATAGCTTATATACATGTGTGTGTAAATTCTAAGTTAATTCTAAGTTCAGTTGCTCAGTTGTGTCCGACTATTTGCGACCCCATGATTCGCAGCACACCAGGCCTCCCTGTCCATCACCAACTCCCGGAGTTTACCCAAACTCATGTCCGTTGAGTCGGTGATGCCATCCAGCCATCTCATTCTCTGTCGTTCCCTTCTCCTCTTGCCCCCAATCCCTCCGAGCATCAGGTGGCTAAAGTATTGGAGTTTCAGCTTCAGCATCAGTCCTTCCAATGAACAACCAGGACTGATCTCCTTTAGGATGGACTGGCTGGATCTCCTTGCAGTCCAAGGGACTCTCAAGAGTCTTCTCCAACACCACAGTTCAGAAGCATCAATTCTTCGGCACTCAGCTTTCCTCACAGTGCAACTCTCACATCCATACATGACCAGTGGAAAAACCATAGCCTTGACTAGATGGACCTTTGCTGGCAAAGTAATGTCTCTGCTTTTTAATATGCTATCTAGTTGGTCATAACTTTCCTTCCAAGGAATAAGCGTCTTTTAATTTCATGGCTGCAATTACCATCTGCAGTGACCCTGGAGCCCCAAAAAAATAAAGTCTGACACTGTTTCCACTATTTCCCCATCTATTTGCCATGAAGTGATGGGACCAGATGCTATGATCTTCGTTTTCTGAATGTTGAGCTTTCAGCCAACTTTTTCACTCTCCTTTTTCACTTTCATCAAGAGGCTTTTGAGTTCCTCTTTACTTTCTGCCATAAGGGTGGTGTCATCTGCATATCTGAGGTTATTGAGATTTCTCCCTGCAATTTTGACTCCAGCATGTGCTTCTTCCAGCCCAGCGTTTCTCATGATGTACTCTGCATAGAAGTTAAATAAGGAGGGTGACAATATACAGCCTTGATGTACTCCTTTTCCTATTTGCAACCAGTCCGTTGTTCCATGTTCAGTTCTAACTGTTGCTTCCTGATCTGCATACAGATTTCTCAAGAGGCAGGTCAGGTGGTCTGGTATTCCCATCTCTTTCAGAATGTTCCACAGTTTATTGTGATCCACACAGTCAAAGGCTTTGACCTAGTCAAGAAAGCAGAAATAGATGTTTTTCTGGAACTCTCTTGTGTTTTTGATGATCCAGCGGATGTTGGCAATTTGATCTCTGGTTCTTCTGCCTTTTCTAAAACCAGCTTGAACAGCTGGAAGTTCACAGTTCATGTATTGCTGAAGCCTGGCTTGGAGAATTTTGAGCATTACTTTATTAGCGTGTGAGATGAGTGCAATTTTGTGGTAGTTTGAGCATTCTTTGGCATTGCCTTTCTTTGGGATTGGAATGAAACCTGACCTTTTCCAGTCCTGTGGCCACTGCTAAGTTTTCCAAATTTGCTGGCACAAGTGTGTATATATATGCAAACGTGGGGCTTCCCTGGTGGATCAGTGGGTAGTTGACATTGCACTCTGCTTCCTACTCTTAGGTGACTGCTTTAAAATTGTTGCAGTTTTGAAAGTTATTCTTTTATTTCCTCCCTTGTCTCCTGGTGAATCTCCCTGGTTTCACGGGATCCCATGGAGGATGCTAAATGGAGACAGTAGGGTGTAGCTGAATGCTCCCACCCCTCCAACCTTGTGTGTGCATCACCCATGCTAAACAGCAGCAAATCTCTTCTGCTTGACTAGCAGAGTGTAGCTGACCCATGGGCAGCCTGTGAAAGCCTATCATACGGTGCTTTTGTGCACTTGGCATTCTCATTACTGTATTAAGTTGTAGTTAAAAGGCCAGATTCACCAGAATTTCACATGTTCTGCTTCCTGCTAACATATTTGGGAAGGTTTTCCTCTATCTCATTGATTCACTCTTAAAATCAAAAAGGAACATCTTTGGTAATGTTATAAAGCCCTGTACTCAGTACCGAGGCGTGTTGGGTGAGCATGTGAATACTTAAGATCTTTGGGGTCAGCCTCTTCCTGCAAGGCTGAGGCTCTTACCCTCCAGCCCTTGAAGAGCATCCCAGAATCTTCTCAGCCCCTCTGTCTCTACCCTTCCTGATTCCAGCTTAGTGAGTCCACCCAAATCCAGTCTGTGCCAGAATTGCCTCCTGTTGCTCCTTCTGCTTTGAGCTAAGACCTTACCACAGACCCTCTAGTCAGTCCAGGTAAGCCTATGCCCTGATCATGACTCCATTAAATTTTCGTTTTTCTTGTTCCTCCGCTACCTGTAGTGTTCACCTAAGCAGAGTCACCTTCCTGAGAGAAGCCTGGGCTCTCTTCTCCGTGCCCAAGAGAATGCTGAGTAAGAAGAAGCTTCAGTTACATTAAGGGAAAAAGCCTTGTGTTCCCAGATGCTGATTCCAATCAGCCCTTGTTCTGATTCTTAAAACAACTGCTTGAGAATCGCAAAGACAGCTCTTCTCTAGCACTCTCTGCAGCTATTACTCTAAAAGTACAAACTTCCTAGGAGTATTTGAGTCTTCCTGAAAGTCCTAAGCTAATGTCTAATGCAGCCCCATGCAAATCTGTGGGAAAGAAGCACACCTGGGAGCAAGGTGGGCTCAGTTGTGTCCAACTCTTTGCAATCCCGTGGGCTGTAGCCCACCAGGCTCCTGTGTCCGTGGGATTTTCCCAGCAAGAATACTGGAGCAGGTTGCCATTTCTTCCTCCAGGATTATCTTCCTGACTCAGGGATCAAGCCCACGTCTTCAGCATCTCGTGCACTGGCAGGCAGATTCTTTACTACTGAGCCGCCTGAGAAGCAAGTTGAGAGAGAAGGGGAAAGGGGACCAACCCAGAGCGATGACACCCCTGATCTCTGGACCTTCCTGACATCACGATGGTCCCATTCCTAGGAGCAGAGGCGCTAATGCTAACTGGATGGAGTCATATTATACTGTGTAAGAGGATCTTGTTCTAACAAATAGTTGTTCCTTCCCATCAGGACAGAGCAGTAGGGTGTCCAAAGTCAAAATCTCCTACAAGTTTGTAACCTATAAGGACAGAAGAGCCACAAAGATGGCTCCTTTATCCTCCCTAGGCTTCTTAATTCCAATCCTACAGGAGTGCACTTTGGTTCACATTTACTAGCATTGCACTGTAACCTATTGAGCTAGCCAGCTGCCAGGTAAGGTTCACATTTGTTAAGGCAGTGGGTCTTGCCTAGCAGAAAGGAAAAAAAAAAAAAAGAGAGAGNTCCTTCCCATCAGGACAGAGCAGTAGGGTGTCCAAAGTCAAAATCTCCTACAAGTTTGTAACCTATAAGGACAGAAGAGCCACAAAGATGGCTCCTTTATCCTCCCTAGGCTTCTTAATTCCAATCCTACAGGAGTGCACTTTGGTTCACATTTACTAGCATTGCACTGTAACCTATTGAGCTAGCCAGCTGCCAGTAAGGTTCACATTTGTTAAGGCAGTGGGTCTTGCCTAGCAGAAAGGAAAAAAAAAAAGAGAGAGAGAGGCTTAAAAATAGGCATTACTAGGACAGCATTCTCAGTGAAAACTGCTTTTAATTGTAAGTGGAAAGAAAAAGCCAAACCAGATTTCCCTTGGGGGTGGGTGTGTCTTGGCTCTATGTGGCCCTATAACCTCACTGAGAATTGGCTGCACATTACAAAGGCAGATTCAAACTTAGGGTAAATCTTTTCTAAAAGTTTTCTTCAAAAGATGGTTATCTCATCACAGAAAAATATTTTTTTTTTCTTTTATTTTGTGTCTAAATGAGATGTTGGGTGTTCACTAAACTTGTGGCAATCATTTCATGATGTATGTAAGTCAAATTGTTATGCTGTACACCTTAAATTTACACAATGTTGTATGTCAATTGTATCTCAATAAAACTAGAAGAAATTGTATTGAAATAATTTTACAACAATTTTAATTTCCAATATTAATGCATAAACCTTGATTATGTGAAAATGTAGTAGAAGGACGTCAAACTCAACCAATTTAAATGTTTTATAATGGGGTGGGCCAGGTAAGACTGATGCTTATGGTTATCTTTTGTTCATATATCTATCCAGGTATTTGTTCACTCAAAATTCTTTGACTGAAATTGGCATAGTACCTATTCAAAGGGCTCGTGGAGTAAACCAAAGAAAGGCATGCCAATGAAAACAGGGAGTAGATAAGGAGACTGTAGTACAGAGAGGTTAGGTAAGTTTTCTGAAACACACAGCTAGTCCAGTAGTATAAGGATTCAAACTCGGAGAAGTAGATTACAGAATCTATATTTTTAACCATTATAAATCTATGCTGCCTCTAGTTGATATATATATTTAACTCAATGTAATGTTATATATGTTTTCATCTCTTGTTAATTTGCTTCTACACCATCGAAAATATCTTGGAGTCTTCCTTCTCATTAAGCCATATCCACAGAATTCATCAACCAATACAGAGCCAGTAACCAAAACTGACACATTAATTATCTCTCTACAGATGGCATGATTTTTAAACAGTGAAGAGCATGTGGGTCTCTAATTGCAGAGAGAAGTCTAAACAAAGCTGGAGGAGCACACGGGAAAGAACGGATGATTCAGAACAAGGAGGCTTATTGACTTTTGTGTTGAAGCTTGGAAGGAAGAGTAAAATGTCATTGAGAAAGAGAGACACAACAGGGCCTCCCTGCAGAGGTCACAGCTTGGCCTTTTAGGATCTGGTGTCTGGCCTCATGAACATAGGACCCGTCCCCCTAGAGGAGCCACAGGGACCGACAGAAATCTATGCTGAAGAACAGTGAGGAGAACGTTGATGGTGAATATCATGCCAAGATTATTAATGAGTGTGTCATAGGAGCCAGGATCTACACCTTGCTGAAGTCAAGACAGATTATGTACATTATTTCTTCTCAGTCCAGGAGCCCTGCCATTCTGTGACAGAAGGTGATTAGATCAGTCTAGACCAGTTCATAACAATGCCAGTGACCCATTCTTCTGTAGGTGTTTTAAAATTGACTTTTGGATGATAAATTATACAGTCTTTTCAGTCGAGAAATTATTAGCCAATAATTCTTTAGGTTCTCTTTCCCTTGCTTTAAAAAAATAGAAGCAATATCAGTTCAGTTCAGTTCAGTCGCTCAGTCGTGTCCTACTCTTTGCGACCCCATGAATCGCAGCACGCCAGGCCTCCCTGTCCATCACCATCTCCCGGAGTTCACTCAGACTCACGTCCATCGAGTCCGTGATGCCATCCAGCCATCTCATCCTCGGTCGTCCCCTTCTCCTCCTGCCCCCAATCCCTCCCAGCATCAGAGTCTTTTCCAATGAGTCAACTCTTCGCATGAGGTGGCCAAAGTACTGGAGTTTCAGCTTTAGCATCATTCCTTCCAAAGAAATCCCAGGGTTGATCTCCTTCAGAATGGACTGGTTGGATCTCCTTGCAGTCCAAGGGACTCTCAAGAGTCTTCTCCAACACCACAGTTCAAAAGCATCGATTCTTCGGCGCTCAGCTTTCTTCACAGTCCAACTTTCACATCCATACATGACCACAGGAAAAACCATAGCCTTGACTAGGCGGACCTTAGTCGGCAAAGTAATGTCTCTGCTTTTGAATATACTATCCAGGTTGGTCATAACTTTTCTTCCAAGGAGTAAGCGTCTTTTAATTTCATGGCTGCAGTCACCATCTGCAGTGATTTTGGAGCCCAAAAAAATAAAGTCTGACACTGTTTCCACTGTTTCCCCATCTATTTCCCATGAAGTGATGGGACCGGATGCCATGATCTTCGTTTTCTGAATGTTGAGCTTTAAGCCAACTTTTTCGCTCTCCTCCTTCACTTTCATCAAGAGGCTTTTTAGCTCCTCCTCACTTTCTGCCATAAGGGTGGTGTCATCAGCATATCTGAGGTTATTGATATTTCTCCCGGCAATCTTGATTCCAGCTTGTGTTTCTTCCAGTCCAGCGTTTCTCATGATGTACTCTGCATATAAGTTAAATAAGCAGGGAGACAATATACAGCCTTGACGTACTCCTTTTCCTATTTGGAACCAGTCTGTTGTTCCATGTCCAGTTCTAACTGTTGCTTCCTGACCTGCATACAGATTTCTCAAGAGGCAGGTTAGGTGGTCTGGTATTCCCATCTCTTTCAGAATTTTCCACAGTTTATTGTGATCCACACAGTCAAAGGCTTTGGCATAGTCAATAAAGCAGAAATAGATGTTTTTCTGGAACTCTCTTGCTTTTTCCATGATCCAGCGGATGTTGGCAATTTGATCTCTGGTTCCTCTGCCTGTTCTAAAACCAGCTTGAACATCAGGGAGTTCACGGTTCACATATTGCTGAAGCCTGGCTTGGAGAATTTTGAGCATTACTTTACTAGCGTGTGAGATGAGTGCAATTGTGCGGTAGTTTGAGCATTCTTTGGCATTGCCTTTCTTTGGAATTGGAATGAAAACTGACCTTTTCCAGTCCTGTGGCCACTGCTGAGTTTTCCAAATTTGCTGGCATATTGAGTGCAGCACTTTCACAGCATCATCTTCCAGGATTTGAAACAGCTCAACGGGAATTCCATCACCTCCACTAGCTTTGTTCTTAGTGATGCTTTCTAAGGCCCACTTGACTTCACATTCCAAGATGTCTGGCTCTAGATTAGTGATCACATCCTCATGATTATCTGGGTCGTGAAGATCTTTTCTGTACAGTTCTTCTGTGTATTCTTGCCACCTCTTCTTAATATCTTCTGCTTCTGTTAGGTCCATACCATTTCTATCCTTTATCGAGCCCATCTTTGCATGAAATGTTCCCTTGGTATCTCCAATTCTCTTGAAGAGATCTCTAGTCTTTCCCATTCTGTTGTTTTCCTCTATCTCTTTGCATTGATTGCTGAAGAAGGCTTTCTTATCTCTTCTTGCTATTCTTTGGAACTCTGCATTCAGATGCTTATATCTTTTCTTTTCTCCTTTGCTTTTCGCCTCTCTTCTTTTCAGTGCTATTTGTAAGGCTTCTCCAGACAGCCATTTTGCTTTTTTGCATTTCTTTTCCATGGGGATGGTCTTGATCCCTGTCTCCTGTACAATGTCACGAACCTCATTCCATAGTTCATCAGGAACTCTGTCTATCAGATCTAGGCCCTTAAATCTATTTCTCACTTCCACTGTATAATCATAAGGGATTTGATTTAGGTCATACCTGAATGGTCTAGCGGTTTTCCCTACTTTCTTCAATTTAAGTCTGAATTTGGAAATAAGGAGTTCATGATCTGAGCCACAGTCAGCTCCTGGTCTTGTTTTTGTTGACTGTATAGAGCTTCTCCATCTTTGGCTGCAAAGAATATAATCAATCTGATTTCGGTGTTGACCATCTGGTGATGTCCATGTGTAGAGTCTTCTCTTGTGTTGCTGGAAGAGGGTGTTTGCTATGACCAGTGCATTTTCTTGGCAAAACTCTATTAGTCTTTGCCCTGCTTCATTCCGCATTCCAAGGCCAAATTTGCCTGTTACTCCAGGTGTTTCTTGACTTCCTACTTTAGCATTCCAGTCCCCTATAATGAAAAGGACATCTTTTTTGGGTGTTAGTTCTACAAGGTCTTGTAGGTCTTCATAAAACCGTTCAACTTCAGCTTCTTCAGCATTACTGGTTGGGGCATAGACTTGGATAACTGTGATATTGAATGGTTTGCCTTGGAAACGAACAGAGATCATTCTGTCGTTTTTGAGATTGCATCCAAGTACTGCATTTCAGACTCTTTTGTTGACCATGATGGCTACTCCATTTCTTCTGAGGGATTCCTGCCCGCAGTAGTAGATATAATGGTCATCTGAGTTAAATTCACCCATTCCAGTCCATTTTAGTTCGCTGATTCCTAGAATGTCGACGTTCACCCTTGCCATCTCTTGTTTGACCACTTCCAATTTGCCTTGATTCATGGACCTGACATTCCAGGTTCCTATGCAATATTGTTCTTTACAGCATCGGATCTTGCTTCTATCACCAGTCACATGCACAACTGGGTATTGTTTTTGCTTTGGCTCCATCCCTTCATTCTTTCTGGAGTTATTTCTCCACTGATCTCCAGTAGCATATTGGGCACCTAATGACCTGGGGAGATTCTCTTTTGATATCCTATCATTTTGCCTTTTCATACTGTTCATGGGGTTCTCAAGGCAAGAATACTGAAGTGGCTTGCCATTCCCTTCTCCAGTGGACCATGTTCTGTCAGACCTCTCCACCATGACCTGCCTGCCTTGGGTTGCTCTGCAGGCATGGCTTGGTTTCATTGAGTTAGACAAGGCCCTGGTCCTAGTGTGATTAGATTGACAAGTTTTCTGTGAGTATGGTTTCAGTGTGTCTGCCCTCTGATGCTCTCTTGCAACACCTACCATCTTACTTGGGTTTCTCTTACCTTGGCGTGGGTTGTCTCTTCACGGCTGTTCCTTACCTTGGACGAGGGGTATCTCCTTACCGCCGCAGTTCCTGACCTTCAACGTGGGACAGCTATAGATTATAGTATTTCCTTCTTGGCATAAAATATCTCACTAGGAATTCTTAAGAATGACAACTATTATGCGTATGATAACTTTTGCCAATTCTCAGAGTTCTTACTAAGGGACTGTTAGTAGAACAGATTGTCATTACTGAAGTAAACTATGATCTGGTCTTATCTAAACTAACCTGGCTTCCTGCCCCTCAATTTACAAACTATCATTTTTCGGCCAATAATAAGTTGCTCAGAACAGTCAAAGCTCTCTATTAAGATTTTTAAGATCATTGGTGGCTACCATGCATCAGTGGTGGTTTCATGAGGAAATTTCAAGATTCCTATTGATTAACATGAAAACATCAAAGTATGAAATCTTGCCCTCTGCTATACACGAGGAAACAAATAATGGAGAAGATAAATGAAATGGGAAAAGTAAATTAAATGGGAAATGCGGCATTAAAGGTAACTTGACCTTTTACTCAGAAAAGGAGAGGCATGCGAGAGAATCATTTTGAAACATGGAGACCGATAAGACCACTGATAAGTAAGATAATAAGGAGTTAGTTATTTATGCAAATTATCTGAGCAATAAACTAGCTATAACCAGGAACTTCATCTCCTGTTGATCACTGATGTTGCTACTGAAGATATTTGAAGTAGATACCTAGAAGGATTGTGATAGGTTAAGAGATAAGTGTTTAGGTAAATTTTCTAAACTGTTAGTAGTCCCAAACTTGACATTCTTGAGATAACTATTTTGGGACGAGTTTGAAAGAGTAGGATGTAATCATTTGTTATTTTGATTCGGTCCAGTTTTGAACAATGCAGATGTTTAGGTTTATGTGTGGAAATAAGTTTCTGGACAAGTAAATTGGTCTAGTCAACTGTATCGTATCATAGTTTGACTCGTATCATAGTTTACTTGTTGTAGGACCCAGGAACAGACCTGAAGGGTCCCCAATCCTAGAACTCTAGGAGGATACTTCATCTGTGAAATCAAGCTTTGACCAGTCTCAGAAATATGCTGGAGTTGTTACCAACTAATTGTACCTTGTGAACAGGCAAGCTATTTGTCAGAATCTCCAAAAGACTGCTTGCCCATTGGCAGCTGGGTTTGAAGATCCTAGAGCTTGAAGAGCAGAAGAGATCATTCACCTTGTGGGTTCCTTGTGGAAACTTATAGGTGAAAGGAGCTTGCTCCTGAATCTGGGAGTATAGCTCTGGGATGCCCTGCTCTGCGCAACTATTTGTACCCAAATAGGTTCTCCTAACATTTCCTAATACTAAAGGAATTTGTGTTTTCTGCTTGGATTTGTGAGTGGCTTTCTGCTAACATTTTATGTAGTGATCAAGAGTATAGGATCCTGGGTTAGGTTATCTGGATTTGAAACTGGTTCCATCACTTTTTATTTATAGGATCTGGGGCACATTACTTAACTTCTGGAGGATTTCCTTGTATATAACATAGGGATAATCCTAGTAGCTATCATACAAGATCCTTGTGGAAATTAAATGAAATACACAAATATGTTTAGAATGAATGGAGCCAGGCACACAGTAAGGAAATGCATACTATTTTCTCCATAATGACCACCACTTTGGAATAATCACCCATTGATTATATATTACAGGAATTAAAAGTAAATATAAGACTCCTATTATGCACACAATAAATATGCATATTAAATTATGAGAGCTATACATTGAGCCTGATATAGACACCAGTTTCTCCTTCACTTGGGGACTACATGATCCTAGGTAAGCAGTGCCCTTCTCTACCTTGGATCAATGTCAAGACTATTCACATGGATTTTGGTAAAAAGAATAACTTTCTGCTTAAGAGTCTTTCCTGAAAACTAATTTGGCACTTGTGTAACACCACGACACTTCCTGTTTAACTCCATTAAACATCCCCAGGCAGCAGTAGCTTGGTGGGCTGCTGCTAAATACTTAATGTCTCTGTAGGTAACCCATTATTCTCAGAAGGACTGCCCACTGGAGACCTGAGAAGATCATGACTGATTTGAGCAGAAGTGAGTATGTGTGTATTGGTGTGAGTGTGTAAGTGTGCACATGTAAAATACTGATAACATTTAACAAACATTTCTGGAGATGGACAGACAGAAAGACAGCAGAGCAATTCTATTTAAAGGAGCTTTATTACTTTCCATTAAATTCTAATTAAGAATGATTATATTGTTTTTACTTAAGCATTCTGCTCAGATGGAGTCAGCAAGAACTCTCTGTAAGATGGAAATTTTAATGCATGTGTGGTGCATTTTAATCAGTTCACTTTTAAATACCTGTGAAGTGGCTGGATAGAAGAGTTAAATGCACGTAGACTGTGAATACTAACATGATGCTCTTCTACGCTATGTTAAGAATTTTAATTTTAAGTGTCTTAGAGCCATCACTCATTTTGGAAAAAAGAGAACTCCCGTTTCATAGTGGAAGTCAACAGGAAATCTTTCTTTAGAATGATGCCAGATGCATGGTAAAGACTCAATAAATGCAAGCTATTGTTTCCATAATGACCATCACTCTGGGACAACTATTCAATGAGTATGCATTAGATTAATTAACAGCACATTTTCAGGAGTTTTGCAATTTGGGAGATTTTCTGTTTATATGGAAATCCCATGGACAGAGGAGCCTGGTGGGCTACAGACCCATCAGGGTCACAAAGAGTCGGACCTGACTGAGCGACTAACACTTAGGCAACACTATATTGTGTACAATTTTGCAACATAGATCTAATGACAAGGTGTAACTTAAAATATGGGCATCCCAGGGGGCACTAGTGTTAAAGAACGCACCTGCCAATGCATAAGACAAGAGGCTTCGATCCCTGGGTCAGAAAGAACCCCTGGAGGAGGGCATGCAATCCATTCCAGTATTCTTGCCTGAAGAATCTCATGGACAGAAGGCAGTCCATAGGATCGCGAAATGTCGTCCATGACTGAAGCAACTTATCATGTATGCATGCAATATAAAATACACTGGATCGAATGTCAAAATAAAAAACCTAGACTTGACTATCAACTCTACCACTAAGTATATCAGCTTGACATATGCACTTTCTTTTCTCATCTGAAAATGAAGAGTTTAGAAAAAGTTACCTCTCTGGATGCATTTTGACCTTACTTAGGATCAAAAAAGAATTGAAATTTAGCAGAAGGAGGGGCTGCCTCCAGATGGTCCCCTCCTCCCAAGCTGCAGTTCTGATGCAGTCCTGCGTCAACCCAAAGGAAAGAGTTCCACCTCCCTCTGTAAAAGATAATATAGACCTTGCTCTCCCCTAACATCAACCCCAGCCTCAACTGAGAGAACCATTAGGTTCAATACACTAGACAAGCCTTGTTACCCTAGAAGTCTGAGTTGAATTGAGAAAATTAACATTGATCATGCAAAGCATGAAAAGTTACATGACATTTTCAGAATGATTCTCAGTCCAAAACAAGACTTAACTGTACACCCATCAATGGGGTTTCTTCCAGTTTATTAGCTCCTTTACCTACTCAGCTTGTACACTATGGCCAACCAAACACTATAATCAGTACCTTAATCTCCATCCTTTTGTCCTTCGGCCAGAATCTAGCCTCAAGGAGATAGTAGAGGATTTGGGGATGCAGAGAGAGATATGTAGAAAATCTGAGCAACAGGAACATTCTAGCCACTAGAGAGGGGTTCTATGTGGTGGACTAGGAATGATGCTGTTGATTCTGCCATAGTCTGGTTGATTTACACTCAATACTTCTTTGTACACCAAATAACCTTTACATCACTGAAAGGATTTTCCAGGTACTCTGATATCATGACAGCATTTATTATAAAAATGTGCTTATTTATGTAAGAAATGAGCCTTCTGGTCCCCTAAAACTAGATTTTTCCATCTTAAATATATAAATGAAGATTTTGTGATTATACTTCAGTGAATTATGACTTTAGTTAATATGTCTCAGTTGACTTGGGTCTCATAACCATGGGACACTGACAAGCTTAAGTCTTGGACCTGAGAAGCTGAGGTTTAGCCCCTGCACCATGGTGAATTTACCCTGAAGGCATGTTGTTAGTCTGTTATCTTCCTTAGTAAAGCTTCTGTCTAGACAGAACCCCAAAATATGTGGAGTCAAGACCACCAGGACGGGAGTCTAATTGCTGTGCTCTCTTGAGTCCTCTGAGCACCATTCCTGTCACAAGCCACTGCATTTTCCAGTGATCTTGGACACTCTTCTAAATTATTTGGGTGTTGGGCTATCATTATTATTAAAATAATGAAACAATGCTTCTTTACTAACTTTCTGACAATGCCCTTTATATTAACAAACCATGCATTATTCCATCACAGTCTAATTAATATCATGTTTAATAGGTATCTCACTTCATGCTAGGTTCCTGCACTCTTTTCAAAAGCAGCAAGCTTAAGAATTTTTACTAATTTAATTGAGAGCAGTCTTAAATTAATTGTATAATTAATCTTGTCAAATTAAGTAACATTTCTTACACTACTTTATTAAAGAAACTTGAATATTTTAAATTACCATGCTATTAGGCATTAATAAAGAAGTTCTTCTTCTGTATTGTTCTGCTTTATAACACAAAGAAGGTAATTGCAATATAAATTGCAATATAAAAGCTAATTTCTATAGTACATCAATAATTAGATACACATTATTCCCCATTATATCTTTTTTTAATTCACTGAATGATCTTTTTTTAAAAGAAAAATTATCCCCCAAATGCCAGGATTAAGCTGTTATTTTAATAATTGATTTCAAAACTGGACCATGGAACATGTTCAGAAGTGGTTAAATTAAACCTAAAATATGCTGGCTATGCACGGCCGTAGTATCAGCTCTCGAAAACTTGAACCCCTTGAGCTCTGATGTTAGTGAATATGCAGCACATCTATTTTTTAGATGTAAGTAAAGAGCTCTGATCTTTGCTAAGTCCTTGGGGATTAAAAAACAGCTTCTTCACATCTGAAATGAGAGGTCTTTTCTCCAGAGACAGCCAGGTGTGACCACAAGGACGATGTATAGAAAGGGAGATTCTAAAATGGTGGTGAGAAGTGGGGTGGGCAGGAAGGAAGGAATGCATAATAACTTACCATCAATATTTTATGAAAAGATAGAATGTACTCTCAAGGTCAAAAACCATAGCTTCTTAACTTCTGTGAGCACACACATTTTCATAAATATTGTTTCTGAATTTTAATTTTCTGAGGTAAGTACCAATGATAAACCTCAATGCGCTATGCTTATATTCCATATTCACCAGATGTGGCCTCTATCCTCAAGTAACCCAGAACAAATTTATGCAGATTTCCAGGCAGATTTAAATTAAATCTTACTGATGATGCTTAAATATTAGTTAGCATTGATCCCAAGAGTTCAAAGGACTGACATTGTCTGTGCCCAGCAAAGTCCACAGCTCTCAGTACCCATTGAAAAATATTCTGGTAAAATGAATAACCACTTGTTCTGGAAGAAAAACCATGACAAACCTAGACAGGGTATTAAAAAGCAGAGACATGACTTTGTTGACGAAGGTCCCTATAGTCAAAGATATGGTTTTTCCAGTAGTTATGCACAGATGTGAAAGTTGGATCACAAAGACTGAGCACAGAAGAACTTATACTTTGGAACTGTGATGTTGGAGAAAACTCTTGAGAGTCCCTTGGCCTGCAAGGAGATCCAACCAGTCCATCCTAAAGGAAATCAGTCCTGAATATTCATTGGAGGGACTGATGTTGAAGCTGAAACTCCAATCCTTTGGTGCAAAGATCTGACTCACTGGAGAAGACCCTGATGCTGGGAAAGAGTGAAGGTAGGAGGAGAAGGGGACAACAGAGGACGAGATAATTGGATGACATCAACGACTCAATGGACATGAGTTTAAGCAAACTCTAGGAGATTGTGAAAGATAGGGAAGCTTGGCGTGCTGCAATTCACAGGGTCACAAAGAGTTGAACATGACTGAGTGACTAAACAACAACAAAGTGAGTAACTATAGCTAAATTTAAAGAAAAAAACCAGATACATAAAAATGCTCTTTAAAATGTTAATAATGGCAGTACTTTGGTTAAGCCTAATAAAAATATTTTTTCTACCATTTTTTCTACCTTTAATTGGTAGTGGCTATTATCTGAAAGTTATGACCAACCTAGATAGCATATTTAAAAGCAGAGACATTACTTTGTCAACAAAGGTCCGTCTAGTCAAGGCTATGGTTTTTCCAGTGGTCATGTATGGATGTAAGTGTTGGGCTGTGAAGAAAGCTGGGTGCCAAAGAATTGATGATTCTGAACTGTGGTGTTGGAGAAGACTCTTGAGAGTCCCTTGGACTGCAAAGAGATCCAACCAGTCCATTCTAAAGGAGATCAGTCCTGGGTGTTCATTGGAAGGACTGATGCTAAAGCTGAAACTCCAGTACTTTGGCCACCTCATGTGAAGAGTTGATTCACTGGAAAAGATTCTGATCCGGGGAAAGATTGGAGGTAGGAGGAGAAGGGGACAACAGAGGATGAGATGGCTGGATGGCATCGCCGACTCAATGCACATGAGTTTGAGTAAACTCTGGGAGTTGGTGATGGACAGGGAGGCCTGGCGTGTTGTGATTCATGGGGTCGCAAAGAGTTGTAAACAACTGAGTGACTGAACTGAACTGAACTGGCTATCTGAAAATGGTCGATCACCTTAAGCTTTTTTCTTTGAAAAAAAAAAAAAAGAAATAATATTCATCAGTTTCCTTTTTAAGCACAACAGTTTTGAATGACTAGAAAATGTGTAAAAATTTTTCCATGTAACTTAAAACAAATCTGTTATGTGAAAAACAAGTTTAATGGGCTAAATCCACTGGACTCCAACTGACGTCAGTTGTTGTCTATCCTAGGATTCTATGGTTGATATTCATTCTGTTCATCAAACTTTATGGCACATCAGAGCAAGTGGTAGAATTTTATTTTTCCACACCTTTGTGGTGAGGTATAGTCATCGGACCTCCTTTGGCTCATGAAATGTGAATGGAAGTGACATGTCACTATGGCGGGGAGCACTTAAAATCCAATAATGTGATTCATCATACTTCTTTTTCCCAGAAAATGTGGAAGCACAAAGAAGAAGACTCCCCCAGCCTGGGTTGCTGAGTACAGATAAGCTCAAGCAGAAATCCAGGAGACCATTGATACCAATATAGAATATCCATAGCATGAGTGAGAAATCCACGTGTATTTTTTTAAGCTCTTGAGATTGGGGATTGATCATTATAAAATCCTAGCTGAGCATGTCCTAACTATGTGTAACTGTGAACAACAAGTAACTGGAATGTTGTATCAGTGAGAGAATAGAAAAATAAAAATGATTTTCTTAAATGTTAGGAAGACATTTCTACTCTATTCATAAGTTTGAAAAAAAATTTCATCTAACATTCTGTAATCCCTTTGATATTTTAGGAGTTTAAGTTTACCCAATAAAAATTTAAAAATGAGATGAGAATATGTGTAGAATGGAACTTGTAAAATAAACAATTCTTAATAGAAAGGTTTTCTATAATAAGGGTATTATGGCATAAATATTTTTCTATTCAATGGTAATTTTAGTAAATTTTTCAGAAGTTATACTTGCTTTCTGAAGGAATTTTGATAACATAGAAAAGCACAAAGCAGATAAAGTTTACTTATTTTATCAGAGCAAGAGAGTCAATGGTAACATTTGATTTATATGCTTTGGTCTTAATAGAAATTATGAATGTGCATATTTAGATTTGGTAAGGGAAGCATTTTTACAAATTATTTAAAAAAATTTCTCTTCACCCCTTTAACTTTTTTGGAGAGAAGAGTAAGAATGAAGGAGAGGTGCATGGAGGTATGTGGGTGGTTTTTAGGAAGGACGAGTAAGCATGACTCGCCATGCAACTGGCTGAGAGTTGAGAGGCTGCATTTCCCTTGAGGTCCAGTGGTGGCCAGATGTGCGTTTCATGGGCCAGGGCATTTTCAGAAGCATTTGGGCAACTGACTAACTTTTAATTTTGCCAAGTAAAGACACCTGGAATATTAATCAGCTTTAAAAAGGAAGGAACCCCTGACATGCCACAACATAAATGAACCTTGAAGACACTCTGCTCAGTGAAGCAAACCAGTCACAGCAGGACAAATACTGTGTGATTTCACCTATGGGGTCCCAAGAGCACTCAGACTCATAGAGCCAGAAAGCAGGATGGTGGGAGTGAGGGGTAGGGGAGAGGCAGGAGGGACAGGGAACTGGTGTTTAATGGGGACACAGTTTCAGTTTGGCAATATGAGGAAATTATGGGGATCTTCCCTTGTAGCTCAGTCTGTAAAGAATCTGCCAGCAAGGCAGGAGACCTAGGTTTGATTCCTAGGTTGGGAAGATCCCCATAGAAGGAAATGGCAACCCACTCCAGTATTCTTGCCTGGAGAATCCCATGGACAGAAGAGCCTGGCGGGCTAGAGTCCATGGGGTCACAAGAGTTGGACACAACTTAGCGANTTTGATTCCTAGGTTGGGAAGATCCCCATAGAAGGAAATGGCAACCCACTCCAGTATTCTTGCCTGGAGAATCCCATGGACAGAAGAGCCTGGCGGGCTAGAGTCCATGGGGTCACAAGAGTTGGACACAACTTAGCGACTAAACCACCAGCGTGGTGGTGATGGCTGTGCAACAGTGTGACTGTGCCTAACACTACTGAACTGGACACATAATAATTACCATGGTAAACTTTGTATTTTAAAAACAATTAATTTTTAAAAACTCAATTTCCTCTGGCCATCTTTATAAATTTCATTAAAAAGTCAATTTAGAATAAAAATAGTTCTTGTTTTTCCTATGTTTAAATACATACCTACCTACCTATAACTATATTACCTCTAGCTCTGTATTTCATATTATATATAAGTTTGCACAATTTTTAAAAATAGAAAGTGATTCATTCAGAACAGTATGTTTCAAGCATTGTAAAGCTTTTACAGAAAATCAGGCCAGTGCCAAAAGACTGTCTCATTAGTTGTAATGGCCTTAATGGCCAAATAGTATATATTTTATATACAAAGGTGTGCCTCTGAGTTATGCACTTTATATAAAAATACGTTTCTTTTTTTGTTATTAAATAATGCTGACCAAACTGTTTGGAAACTTTTCCCTTCACCTAATAATATAATTGAGACTTGCACTCATCTTATTAGCTATTTATAAAAATGCAAATATCTTTGTAAAAGCTTTAGGCTATCTTTCCATTGCTTCCTTANTGCACTTTATATAAAAATACGTTTCTTTTTTTGTTATTAAATAATGCTGACCAAACTGTTTGGAAACTTTTCCCTTCACCTAATAATATAATTGAGACTTGCACTCATCTTATTAGCTATTTATAAAAATGCAAATATCTTTGTAAAAGCTTTAGGCTATCTTTCCATTGCTTCCTTATGGATAGGTTAGACATGTGGGACATTTCTAAGGGTGATTCCTAATTTTAAAGTGAATGGCCCAAGCCTGCTGATTTTCATCAGATCTGCCTTCAGGCAAATCTGAGTGCATCCTGTCTCCATGGTAGTTCTTGGTGGCCTGCAGAGGCAGTCTATCCCAGGCAGGTAGCCTGCCTGCTTCACATCAGCTGCTGTGTCAGGCACATGCCTGGCTTTGCCTAAGACTTGACTCCATTCTATCAGCTGCACTCAGCCTGTCACTTCCCAGCAGGGAAGACACTGGGAATGTCCACAGCTTCAGTTTGGTTCAGTTCAGTTCAGTCGCTCAGTTGTGTCTGACTCTTTGTGACCCCATGGACTGCAGCGCACCAGGGCTCCCTGTCCCTCACCAACTCCCAGAATTTACCCAAATTCATGTCCATTGGGTCGGTGATGCCATCCAGCCATCTCATCCTCTGTTGTCCCCTTCTCCTCCTGCCCCTAATCCCTCCCAGCATCAGGGTCTTTTCAAATGAGTCAGCTCTTCCCATCAAGTGGCCAAAGGATTGGAGTTTCAGCTTCAACATCAGTCCCTTCAATGAACACCCAGGACTGATTTCCTTTAGGATGGACTGGTTGGATCTCCTTGCAGTCCAAGGGACTCTCAAGAGTCTTCTCCAACACCACAGTTCAGAAGCATCAATTCTTTGGCACTCAGCTTTTTTTATAGTCCAACTCTCACATCCATACATGACTACTGGAAAACCCATAGCTTTGACTACACAGACCTTTGTTGGCAAAGTAACGTCTCTGAATAGGGCTATTTAATTTACTTCATTCTGGATGCCTTTTTTTTTTAATTTAATTAAAAAAATTTTTTTACTTTATTTTACTTTAAAATACTATATTGGTTTTGCTATACATCAACCTGAATCTGCCACGGGTGTACATGAGTTCCCAATCCTGAACCTCCCTCCCACCTCCCTCCCCATACCATCCCTCTGGGTCATCCTAGTGCACCAGCTGCAAGCATCCTGTATCCTGCATCGGACCTAGACTGGTGATTTGTTTCTTACATGATAGTATACATGTTTCAATGCCATTCTCCCAAATTATCCTACCCTCTCCCTCTCCCATAGAGTCCAAAAGTCCTTCTATACATCTGTGTCTCTTTTGCTGTCTCGCAAACAGGGCTATTATTACCATCTTTCTAAATTCCATATATATGCATTAGTATACTGTATTGGTATTTGTCTTTCTGGCTTACTTCACTCTGTGTAATTGGCTCCAGTTTCATCCACCTCATTAGAACTGATTCAAATGTATTCTTTTTAATGGCTGAATAATACTCCATTGTGTGTATGTATCACAGCTTTCTTATCCATTCATCTGCTGATGGACATCTAGGTTGCTTCCATGTCCTGGCTGTTATAAACAGTGCTGCGATGAACATTGGGGTACACTTGTCTCTTTCAATTCTGGTTTCCTTGGTGTGTATGCCTTTTATTCCTTGTTCCTGTCTTATTGCACTTTCTTGAACTTTAACTACAGTGTTTAACAGAAGTTGTGAGAATGTACATCCTTATCTTATTCCTGACTATAGGAGAAAATTTTTCAGGATTTCACCGGGAAGTATAAAGTTAGCTGTGGGTTTTAGTAAATGCCCATTATCTGGTTGAGGAATTTCCCTTCTATTCCTGGTTTGCTGAATTAAAAAAAAATCATGATAGAGTTGAATTTTGTTAAATGTCTTTTTCCACATCAATTGATAAACTCAGGAGATTTTTGTTTTTTTAGGCTATGGCGAATAACATTGATTGATTTTTCAAGTATTAAACCACTTCTGCATCTCTGTCATGAATCTCATCAGTTATGATGCTGAACTCACTTAGCTAAAATTTTGTAATAATATTTGTATCTATGTCCATGACGATGCTGGGCCATAATCATCTTTTCCTGTAATGTTTTTGCATTATTTGTTATCAGGATAATGCTGTCATCTTGAACAAATTATTAACTATTTCTTCCTTCTTCTAGTTCCTTGAAAATATTTCTGAATTGGTTTTATTTCTGTATTAAATGATAGAGTCAACCAGTAAAACAATCTAGATTTGGAAATTCATTTTTTGGGAAAAATTTTCAACAATGAACCTCAATTTATTTAATAATTATAATACTATTCAGAGTATCTTTCAACCTAGGTGACTTTTGGCAGTTGGTAGTTTTCAAGGAACTGATCTATTTCATTAAATTTGTGATTTTATGTGCCCAGATTTGGGATATTTTCTTATTATCATTTTAATGGCTGCCAAGGGTTTTGGTATCTTTTCTTTCACTCCTGGTTTTGGTGATTCGTGTCTTATTGCTTTGTCAGTATCAGAATTTATCAATAACATTATCATCAATTTTATTGATCCAGTCAAAGAACCAGCTTTTATTTTTATTTATTTTCTTGATTGGTTTTGTGTTTGTTTCATTAATTTCTGTTGTAATCTTTATCATCTCTTTCCTTTCACTTGCTTTGGATTTATTTACTCTTATTTTTCTGCTTTATTAAGATGGAAATTTAGATAATTGATTTAAGACTTTTTTTTCTTTTTGAATATAAGCAATAATGCTATGAATTTTCCTCTCAGCACTGCCTTAGCCTTATCACACAAATTTTGGTGTGTAGTATTTTTCATTTCAACTGTAGCTACTTTCTAATTTCCATTAAGACTTCCTATTTAACTCATGGATCTGGAGAAGGAAATGGCTACCCACTCCAGTGTTCTTGCCTGGAGAATCCCAGGGATGGGGGAGCCTGGTGGGCTGCCGTCTATGGGGATGCACAGAGTCGGACACGACTGAAGCGACTTAGCTTAGCTTAGCTTTAGACATGGGTTTTAAATTTATAAGTATTTAGAGAGTTTCCTGTTATCTTTTTGTCATTTATTTCAATTTTCTTTTAAGGTCTGATAACCTACTTTTATGATTTAAATTATTTTACAGTTTAAAATATTTTTCCCTCCTAGGATGTACTCTGCCATGGTAGATATTCCAAGTGTACTTGAGAGGAATGTATATTCTATTTCCCTCTTTCCTACCTTTTTTCTGTTTATTTTGAATGTTTTTAGGGTAACATTTTAATCTATCTATTGTGTTCTTATTGTATCTTTTAGTATAGATACTTTAATGGTTGTGTTAACAGCTGGGGTATCCTGACTCAGGGTCACTTATAAGGCTACTGTTACCCCATGATTCAACAGAGGTAGAAAGATCTGCTTTCAAACTCATCAAATGTGATTATTGGTAGATCTAAGGTAATTATAGATTCTTAGAGAGAGGGCCTCATTTTCTTATTATGTGGGACTATCCACTGGGCTGCTCATGATATGTTAGCTTGGTTTCTCCAGAGTGAGTGATGAGACAGACAAGCAGACAGACAAAGGGAGAAACTGCAATATTTTATAATCTATTTTTAGAAGGGACCAACCAGTTCTTTGTTACTTCATCCATATGATATTTGTCACACAGATCAGCCCTAGTAATATTTGAAAGGGACCGTAAAAATCCTTAGCGACCCTTCTGAGACCCACATCATTGCTAGGTCCATAATAGTGTTCCCCAAACTGACACGGACATTCTCACTCCAGGTCAAGTTGGTTTATTTTGTAATTCTAGTACTTGTGCTACTGGGAAGACCACGTAGAGTAGCTGTAAACCTTTGCATCTGTCTAAGGTCTCTCAATAGTTGAGAAAAGTTCAACCTATTCCCTTGAAGCTTACAAAATAGTAAGAGATTTGCCAAGAACCAAGAGATTTGCAAAAATTGTGTATTTTAAACCTCTATATTTAATAAGTTAAAGCTTTTAACAAATACATGCAAATGCAATGAATATATTGATCACCTCCTTTGATGATACTCTGACAATTTTAAATCTAAAGATTTTCATAATCATAAAACAAAATACAAATAGCCCTTTGATCTACCTTTTCTGACAACCCATAAAGAACAACTGTGAAGTGACTTTATTTCTTAAACTCTATCAGTAAGGGTCACAGATTCATTTGTCTGTGAGTCACCAATATTTCCTGTATTGGTGTTCTAATAATGCTTGGAATCTGAGAGTTAGCTGCTTAGCAACAGCTTTTCTGGTAAGCATACACACCCAGTGTGCTTGCCTGACCCTCTTAATCACTAATTATATTTGAGTTGGAGTTCAGCGTAGAATGGGGACCTGGCGACTGACCAGTCACTCTGTGGCATTTATTGAGTTCAGACCATTCTGCTGGAACTGCAGATAAAAGAGGAAGGGAAAAAGTAGTCATTAAGCTTCGAGGTCACAGTTGGTGACATTAATGATGCTGTAGCAACCAGAATTGCCCCCCTCCCATTTAATTTAAGCTTATACTTGACGCTTCAGAGTGATGTTTATGGGTGAATTTTCTCAGGTCTTGGTACCTCAATAATTACACTGTTTCTGAGCAAAAATTTTATTTGTTTGAAGCATGCAAAGAGTCAGGTATTAGATCAAATTTTCCTGTTGGATTTAGAAACACAGATGCTCAGAGCCCAACTGCAGCTCCAGTACTAAGTGTACAAGACTCATGCCTTGCTTTTTTCTGACAACCTCGACCACAGTCTTCATCTTATTTTCCCTCCTTCTATTTTCTTCTTACCCTTATTTAGCCACCTAACTGCTAGCAGTTATTTAAAAAAAAAAAAAAACTCTTCAAATTATATTTGGATAAAGAAGGCTAGAATAGAAATAAGAGAAGAAAAAGGGAAAAGTTATATTTATAAGCCTTGTAAGAAAGCCTCTTAATACTAAGAACATGTTTTGAATAAGTAGAGTATCCAAACTGGGGAGCAGTATGTTCTGTGTTGGTGGAGCATCCATCCCTACAACAAAGGCCATGTGGGCAAATTTTCAGATGAGTTTTACATAAGATTTAAACCTTGGGTAGAGAACATGTGTCCACCTGTCCATCAATTAAAGCTGAGACTGCCTTTCAGGAAGCTTAAAACTATATCAAATGAACTCTATCCCTGTTTTCCTAACAATTTTCTGTAGTAGAAAATATACATAAGTTTACTTAATCTTCTAGAATTAAATTTATCTAGTCCTAGTGATAGGTACTTTCACACTCTATTTATATGATAATGGTGCCTATAATAAGCCCCAAAAGAAACAAATAAGCCATTCAAATCACAAAACCTTAAAAAAAAAAAAAAACAACAACAGGCAAATTTGGCCTTGGAATGCAGAATGAAGCAGGGCAAAGACTAATAGAGTTTTACCAAGAAAATGCACTGGTCATAGCAAATACCCTCTTCTAGCAACACAAGAGAAGACTCTACACATGGACATCACCAGATGGTCAACACCAGACTGATTATATTCTATGCAGCCAAAGATGGAGAAGCTCTATACAGTCAACAAAAACAAGACCAGGAGCTGACTGTGGCTCAGATCATGAACTCCTTATTGCCAAATTCAGACTTAAATTGAAGAAAGTAAGGAAAACCGATGGACCATTCAGGCATGACCTAAATCAAATCCCTTATGATTACACAGTGGAAGTGAGAAATAGATTTAAGGGCCTAGATCTGATAGAGTGCCTGGTGAACTATGGAATGAGGTTCGTGACATTGAACGGGAGACAGGTATCAAAACCATCCCCATGGAAAAGAAATGCAACAAAGCAAAATGGCTGTCTGGGGAGGCCTTACAAATAGCTGTGAAAAGAAGAGAGGTGAAAAGCAAAGGAGAAAAGGA